>CM059780.1:2384889-2637389 GCA_030435695.1 Brachymystax lenok tsinlingensis
TATATTATATAGGGTAGGTATAGTATAGCCTGGTAGAGTGTATATATATTATATAGGGTAGGTATAGTATAGCCTGGTAGAGTGTATATATATTATATAGGGTAGGTATAGTATAGCCTGGTAGAGTATATATATTATATAGGGTAGGTATAGTATAGCCTGGTAGAGTGTATATATATTATATAGGGTAGGTATAGTATAGCCTGGTAGAGTGTATATATATTATATAGGGTAGAGAGTAGGTATAGTATAGCCTGGTAGAGTGTATATATATTATATAGGGTAGGTATAGTATAGCCTGGTAGAGTGTATATATATTATATAGGGTAGGTATAGTATAGCCTGGTAGAGTGTATATATATTATATAGGGTAGGTATAGTATAGCCTGGTAGAGTGTATATATATTATATAGGGTAGGTATAGTATAGCCTGGTAGCGTGTATATATATATTATATAGGGTAGGTATAGTATAGCCTGGTAGAGTGTATATATATTATATAGGGTAGGTATAGTATAGCCTGGTAGAGTATATATATTATATAGGGTAGGTATAGTATAGCCTGGTAGAGTGTATATATATTATATAGGGTAGGTATAGTATAGGCTGGTAGAGTATATACACTACCATTCAAAAGTTTGGGGTCACTAAGAAATGTCCTTGTTTTCCGTGAAAACATACATGAAATGAATTGCAAAATGAATAGGAAATATAGTCAAGACATTGACAAGGTTATGATTTTTAATTGAAATAATTGTGTCCTCCTCCAACATCTTTTCAATTTGCTGCGTCTCACGAATCTTCTTCTTTGTTATCCGAAAACCTCAAACTTAGATTAGTCTGTCCATAACAATTTTCCAAGATTCGTCTGTCCATAACAATTTTCCAATCTTCCTCTGTCCAGTGTCTGTGTTCTTTTGCCCATCTTAATCTTTTCTTTTTATTGGCCAGTTTGAGATATGGCTTTTTCTTTGCAACTCTGCCTAGAAGGCCAGCATCCCGGAGTCGCCTCTTCACTGTTGACGTTGAGACTGGTGTTTTGCGGGAACTATTTAATGAAGCTGCCAGTTGAGGACTTGTGAGGCGTCTGTTTCTCAAACTAGACACTCTAATGTACTTGTCCTCTTGCTCAGTTGTGCACCGGGGCCTCCCACTCCTCTTTCTATTCTGGTTAGAGCCAGTTTGCGCTGTTCTGTGAAGGGAGTAGTACACAGCGTTGTACGAGATCTTCAGTTTCTTGGCAATTTCTCTCATGGAATAGCCTTAATTTCTCAGAACAATAATAGACTGATGAGTTTTAGAAGAAAGTTCTTTGTTTCTGGCCATTTTGGGCCTGTAATCGAATCCACAAGTGCTGATGCTCCAGATACTCAACTAGACTAAAGAAGGACAGTTTTATTGCTTCTTTAATCAGAACAACAGTTTTCAGCTGTGCTAACATAATTGCAAAAGGGTTTTCTAGTGATCAATTAGCCTTTTAAAATGATCAACTTGGATTAGCTAACACAACGTGCCATTGGAACACAGGAGTGATGGTTGCTGATAATGGGCCTCTGTACGCCTGTGTAGATATTCCAATAAAAAATCAGCCGTTTCCAGCTACAATAGTCATTTACAACATTAACAATGTCTACACTGTGTTTCTGATCAATTTGATGTTATTTTAATTAACAAAACAATTTGCTTTTCTTTCAAAAACAAGGACATTTCTAAGTGACCCCAAAATTTTGAACGGTAGTGTATATTATATAGTAGGTATAGTTTAGCCTGGAAAAGCATTCCTCATGAAGCTGATATGCGTTATTTCATAGTTTTGAAGTCTTCACTGTTATTCTTCCCTTGAATGAGTAGGTGTGTCTTTTGACTATACTCTTTCTCTCTCCTTCTGTAGAGATGGCGGTGGCCCTGCAGTTCCGCGTCCTCCAATCATCTATTGAGTTCATAAAGACGACCGCTAATCAGGACCCTCAGAAGCTGAGCAGCTCTGTCAACGTGCCCACCTCTTCTCACCATGCCATCTACCAGAAACGCAAGAGCATTGCAGGTGAGAGGATATCCCATGTTTAGTTAGTTAGTTAGTTAGTTAGGGCCAAGACCATCCCAGGTGAGAGGATATACCATAGTTAGTTGGTTGGTTGGTTGGTTGGTTAGTTTAGTTAGCTAGCTAGCTAGCTAGCTAGCTAGCTAGCTAGGGCCAAGACCACAGGTGATAGGATATCCCATGTTTAGTTAGTTAGTTAGGGCCAAGACCATCCTAGGTGATAGGATATCCCATAGTTAGTTAGCTAGTTAGGGCCAAGACCATCCCAGGTGAGAGGATACACCATAGTTAGTTAGCTAGTTAGTTAGTTAGGGCCAAGACCATCCCAGGTGAGAGGATATCCAGTGGTTGGTTGTTAGTTAGTTAGTGACAGTAGCATAGGACTGTGTTGCTCAGGGTCTAGAAGAAGAATACTACTTGATTGTCCGTTTACTTTACAGTTCACAGATCTAATGGGAATGAGAGCTCGATCAGTTGGAGTTGTCATGTTTATTTACATGTTAATGGCACAATGCAAACTACTGTTTCCAATGTGGACGGCAGTGTAACTGTTTTGTAGTAACGAGATGTTTAGTGAAATAGACTGAACAACAATATCAACGCAACATGTAAAGTGTTGGTCCCATGTTTCATGAGGTGAAATAAAAGATCCCAGAAATTTTCCATATAATGAATGTGCACAAAAAGCTTATTTCTCTCAAATTTTGTGCACAAATGTGTTTACATCCCTGCTAGTGAGCGTTTCTCCTTTGCCAAGATAATCCATCCACCTGACAGCTGTCATATCAAGAAGCTGATTAAACAGCATGATCATTACACAGGTGCACTTTGTGCTGGGGACAATAAAAGGCCACTATAAAATGTGCAGATTTTTCACACAACACAATGCCACAGATGTCTCAGGTTTTGAGTGAGAATATAATTGGCATGCTGACTTTAGGAATGTCCACCAGAGCTGTTGCCAGAAAATGTAATGCTAATTTCTCTACAATAAGCTGCCTCCTATGTCGTTTTAGAGAATTTGGCAATACGTCCAAGCTACTGACAACAAACAGAATTGCGTTTTATCGATGGCAGTTTGAAAGCAGAGATACTGTGACTAGATCCTGTCGTGCCATTCATCTGCCGCCATCACCTCATGTTTCAGCATGATAATGCACGGCCCCATGTCGCAAGGATCTGTACACAATTCCTGGAAGCTGAAAATGTCCCAGTTCTTCCAAATGGTGGTCAAACCAGATACTGACTGGTTTTCTGATCCACACCCTTCACAATTTTTTTTATAAGGTATCTGTGACCAACAGATATCTATTTTCCCAGTCATGTGAAATCCATAGATTAAGGCCTAATTAATTAAAATGTATTATTCAATTGACTGATTTCCTTATTTGAACTGTAACTCAGTAAAATCTTTGAAATTGTTGCATGTTGCGTAATATTTTTGTTCAGTGTAGTTATAATGACCAGTCTGAGATGTTATTATGGCCAGTCTGAGATGTTATTATGGCCAGTCTGAGATGTTATTATGGCCAGTCTGAGATGTTATTATGGCCAGTCTGAGATGTTATTATGGCCAGTCTGAAATGTTATAATGGCCAGTCTGAGATGTTATAATGGCCAGTCTGAGATGTTATAATGGCCAGTCTGAGATGTTATAATGGCCAGTCTGAGATGTTATAATGGCCAGTCTGAGATGTTATAGTGGCCAGTCTGAGATGTTATAGTGACCAGACTGAGATGTTATAGTGGCCAGACTGAGATGTTATAATGGCCAGTCTGAGATGTTATAGTGACCAGACTGAGATGTTATAGTGACCAGACTGAGATGTTATAGTGACCAGTCTGAGATGTTATAGTGACCAGTCTGAGATGTTATAGTGACCAGTCTGAGATGTTATAATGACCAGTCTGAGATGTTATTATGGCCAGTCTGAGATGTTATTATGGCCAGTCTGAAATGTTATAATGACCAGTCTGAGATGTTATTATGGCCAGTCTGAGATGTTATTATGGCCAGTCTGAGATGTTATTATGGCCAGTCTGAGATGTTATTATGGCCAGTCTGAGATGTTATTATGGCCAGTCTGAGATGTTATTATGGCCAGTCTGAGATGTTATTATGGCCAGTCTGAGATGTTATTATGGCCAGTCTGAGATGTTATTATGGCCAGTCTGAGATGTTATTATGGCCAGTCTGAGATGTTATTGTGGCCAGTCTGAGATTTTATAGTGACCAGTCTGAGATTTTATAGTGACCAGACTGAGATGTTTTTGTGACCAGTCTGAGATGGCCAGACCAGTCTGAGATGTTATTTGTGACCCTTCTGAGATGTTATTTGTGACCCGTCTGAGATGTTATTTGTGACCCGTCTGAGATGTTATTTACGACCCGTCTGAGATGTTATTGTGACCAGTCTGAGATGTTATTATGGCCAGTCTGAGTTAGTCTGAGGCTATCACTGGTCAGTCTTTCATTCTTGTCATTTCCTAATCAGGTGTTACCTGTTACCTACCCTGCAACTCACCTGTGTATCTTCACCCTCCCAAGGTTCCATGGCCATGGTTATGAGAGACAGCATCATTCCCCGTATTCCACGGCAGCACTACTGTTCGTACGGCCAGATCCCCCTGCCTCCCCCCTTCTGCTTCCTGTCTGAGACCTCCCCCCTCCCCTCCCCCACCGACTCCACCTCCTATGTGTTCCTATGTGACTCAGGTAGCCACGCTGGGAGCTGGGACCCAGTGCCCCCTCTCTCTGTGGAGGAGAGCATTATCCCCCCAGAACCATAACTCTTGGTGTGAACTACTCACCCCTCCTATAATCCCAGTCTCTGCTCTACTGCATGGAAAGAGCAGAGGGACATGACTCGCCCAGTACACTCAGACATTACTGGTGTGTGTGTGTGTGCCCGTGTGTGTGTGTGTGCCCCTGTGTGTGTGCCCGTGTGTGTGCCCGTGTGTGTGCCTGTGTGTGTGTGTGGACTACAAAAGTGACAGTTCTCACCCTAACCTGTTTGAAGATTTCAGTTCACGCTTATGGCATGTAGATTCCTGGTAAAACATTCCCACAGAGAATCTAGTCCATGTCAAGCCTGACATGTGATGAAGAGATCCTAGCAGCATGTAATTGGAGATACTAAGCGTTCTCTGTAGGATCGCCTGTGTGTGATTAACACTTTCTTTGCCCCTCGCGTTGGAATCACCTCTGATACGTGTTGTCTGTATCCCCAGGTCGGCGTCGGTTCTCCCTGGCCCAGTCAGACAGTCTTCTGACCAGGATGCGTTCTGTAGCCAGTGATGAGCTGAACCAGATGATGCAGAGAAGGATGAGTCAGGAGAACCCCATCAGAGCATCAGAGACTGAGTTCATACAGAGACTACAGAGGCTGGTGGTTCTGGCTGTCAACAGGCTCATCTATCATGGTAAATATGGTAAAACAGGCTCATCTATCATGGTAAATATGGTAAAACGGGCTCATCTATACAATGTACTCCTACCTCGGTAATACACAGAGACTGAGTTCATACAGAGACTACAGAGACTGGTGGTTCTGGCTCATATACCATAGTAAACACGGTAATAAATATACAGGCTCATTTATCATAGTAAATATGGTAATAAATACATAGGCTCGTATACCATAGTAAATATGGTAATAAATGTACAGGCTCATTTATCATAGTAAATATGGTAATAAATACATAGGCTCGTATACCATAGTAAACACGGTAATAAATATACAGGCTCATTTATCATAGTAAATATGGTAATAAATACATAGGCTCGTATACCATAGTAAATATGGTAATAAATACACAGGCTCATTTATCATAGTAAATATGGTAATAAATACATAGGCTCGTATACCATAGTAAATATGGTAATAAATACACAGGCTCATTTATCATAGTAAATATGGTAATAAATACATAGGCTCGTATACCATAGTAAATATGGTAATAAATACACAGGCTCATCTTTATTTTAACATATACCACAGTAAATATGGTAATACAACAGGCTCATATACCACGGTTAGTACGGTACTAATTATCTGATAAAACTAGAGGATGCGGTTCTGTACACTCTATTTCTATGTTGCACAAGCATTTCGCTACACTCACATTTAACATCTGCTAGCCATGTGTATGTGACCAATAAAATTTGATTTGAGTTGTTGTAGAGCAACAGCTTCTCTTCCACTCCAGTCCTTAGGCTGTTGACTGTGTTCCTAAGTCAACACTCACATACTACTTTAAATGCATGCCCAGAAAGTAGGGGGGTGTCGATCTCGTCGTAATCGTATTAGTAATCCTATCCGTTTTATCACACTTAATACTCGTGATCGGAAGACCCGGAAGTGTGCTTTAAATACCAGTAAAGCCTATACCTCAATGTCACATTACTGCTCTGTCACTCAGAGCACATCGTGATGTTCCTTCATTACTGCTCTGTCACTCAGAGCACATCGTGATGTTCCTTCATTACTGCTCTGTCACTCAGAGCACATCGTGATGTTCCTTCACTACTGCTCTGTCACTCAGAGCACATCGTGATGTTCCTTCACTACTGCTCTGTCACTCAGAGCACATCGTGATGTTCCTTCATTACTGCTCTGTCACTCAGACCACATCGTGATGTTCCTTCACTACTGCTCTGTCACTCAGACCACATCGTGATGTTCCTTCATTACTGCTCTGTCACTCAGAGCACATCGTGATGTTCCTTCATTACTGCTCTGTCACTCAGAGCACATCGTGATGTTCCTTCATTACTGCTCTGTCACTCAGAGCACATTGTGATGTTCCTTCACTACTGCTCTGTCACTCAGAGCACATCGTGATGTTCCTTCATTACTGCTCTGTCACTCAGACCACATCGTGATGTTCCTTCACTACTGCTCTGTCACTCAGAGCACATCGTGATGTTCCTTCATTACTGCTCTGTCACTCAGAGCACATCGTGATGTTCCTTCATTACTGCTCTGTCACTCAGAGCACATCGTGATGTTCCTTCACTACTGCTCTGTCACTCAGAGCACATTGTGATGTTCCTTCATTACTGCTCTGTCACTCAGAGCACATCGTGATGTTCCTTCATTACTGCTCTGTCACTCAGAGCACATTGTGATGTTCCTTCACTACTGCTCTGTCACTCAGAGCACATTGTGATGTTCCTTCATTACTGCTCTGTCACTCAGAGCACATTGTGATGTTCCTTCATTACTGCTCTGTCACTCAGAGCACATCGTGATGTTCCTTCATTACTGCTCTGTCACTCAGAGCATCTCAGAGCACATCGTGATGTTCCTTCATTACTGCTCTGTCACAGAGTACATTGTTATGTTATTATAAAACGACCCGACAGATGAAAATGCACATGATTTACTTATAGTCCGATTGAATTCCCAATGACAGGTTAATAAATAGCCTAATGCATGGCTGGCTACTACTACCTGCATTCATTCCAGACAGATTCAGATGAAGGTAGGGTCATTATAATGATGTGTCAGCCAACCTTACACCTGGGGCTCAGCCAAGTAGACTGACTAAAACAACCATATGGCCTCAGCCAAGTAGAAAGACTAAAACAACCATATGGCCTCAGCCAAGTAGACTGACTAAAACAACCATATGACCTCAGCCAAGTAGACTGACTAAAACAACCATATGGCCTCAGCCAAGTAGAAAGACTAAAACAACCATATGGCCTCAGCCAAGTAGACTGACTAAAACAACCATATGACCTCAGCCAAGTAGACTGACTAAAACAACCATATGACCTCAGTCAAGTAGACTGACTAAAACAACCAGGTAATAGACAGGTAATAACTAGATTGAACATCAATGGCTAGCTACGAACACTGTTTGAGTGAAAGAGAGATGCGTGCTGGCAGGTGGAAATGATCTCAGATCACGGATAATAAATAAATACATTCTTGTGTCATAATCATACTCTGAAAATTCTCCAATACTCGTTTTGTCTGAGTACTCTGCAACGCTACCATATAGTAAATAGCTTCATTCTAGTGTGGCTATGGGAACAGAGCCTGTGTCTATACTCTGCAGTGTTTCAAGCTGTTGTGCTGTCTTCCCATTCTGACTAATAAGGCATTCTTCTTCCTCCACCTCCTCTGTTCCTCCTCTCCTCCTCTGTTCCTCCTCTCCTCCTCTGTTCCCTCTCCTCCTCTACCACCTCTGTTCCCCCTCTCCTCCTCTCCTCCTCTGTTCCCCCTCTCTTCCTCCACCTCCTCTGTTCCCCCTCTCCTCTCCAGACGTGAGCCAAGACTTCTACGACCTGCTGAACTTCCCAGACTCCCCGGACCACCACCTGACCCCTGACCCTGTCGACCCTGTCGACCACGCCCCCGAGGAGGACAGCTCCATCCCCGGCTCATCAGGACACACCCCTGGACCGCCCTCCCCCTCCCCTTCCCCTCCCCGGCCAACATGAAGAGTTTCCAGAAAGACATCCTCAGACTGATGATGGATGGGATCAAGATCAGTCTGGTTAGTGGTGGTTATAATCAGTCTGCTTAGTGGTGGTTATAATCAGTCTGCTTAGTGGTGGTTATAATCGGTCTGCTTAGTGGCGGTTATAATCGGTCTGCTTAGTGGCGGTTATAATCGGTCTGCTTAGTGGCGGTTATAATCGGTCTGCTTAGTGGCGGTTATAATCGGTCTGCTTAGTGGCGGTTATAATCAGTCTGCTTAGTGGCGGTTATAGTCAGTCTGGTTAGTGGCGGTTATAATCAGTCTGCTTAGTGGCGGTTATAATCAGTCTGCTTAGTGGCGGTTATAATCAGTCTGCTTAGTGGCGGTTATAATCAGTCTGCTTAGTGGCGGTTATAATCAGTCTGCTTAGTGGCGGTTATAATCAGTCTGCTTAGTGGCGGTTATAATCAGTCTGCTTAGTGGCGGTTATAATCAGTCTGCTTAGTGGCGGTTATAATCAGTCTGCTTAGTGGCGGTTATAATCAGTCTGCTTAGTGGCGGTTATAATCAGTCTGCTTAGTGGCGGTTATAATCAGTCTGCTTAGTGGCGGTTATAATCAGTCTGCTTAGTGGCGGTTATAATCAGTCTGCTTAGTGGCGGTTATAATCAGTCTGCTTAGTGGCGGTTATAGTCAGTCTGGTTAGTGGCTGTTATAATCAGTCTGCTTAGTGGCGGTTATAATCAGTCTGCTTAGTGGCGGTTATAATCAGTCTGCTTAGTGGCGGTTATAATCAGTCTGCTTAGTGGCGGTTATAGTCAGTCTGGTTAGTGGCGGTTATAGTCAGTCTGGTTAGTGGCGGTTATAGTCAGTCTGGTTAGTGGCGGTTATAGTCAGTCTGCTTAGTGGCGGTTATAATCAGTCTGCTTAGTGGCGGTTATAATCAGTCTGCTTAGTGGCGGTTATAATCAGTCTGCTTAGTGGCGGTTATAATCAGTCTGCTTAGTGGCGGTTATAGTCATGACCGATCAATGCAGATGTTTTCAAATGTGCATTTCACAACATTTCAATCTGAAATCTTTAGGACATCAGAGAAACCGGGAGGGAATCCTATTTGAGTCAGAACAGGATGTTCATATGATGGTGAAGATATACTAAACCTTGCAGAGAACATATCCAACTGTCAATCTCTCAGAAAAACATAGAAACTACTGGAACCAAGACTTTAAAAGAACTGATATTGGCACAAGATACAGTGAATGTTGGAGAATAACTAATGAAATTACAGGTGACTAAAATGTACATCTAATCCAGTAAAAATGAATATATTTTATTATAGAAGAGACAATTCACAATCTACAGCACAACCACAGAGTCATGTCAAGTGTAAAATGAACAATTACTCAATGAGCCATGCTTTATGGGAATGCTACGAATAGCCGTGCTTTATGGGAATGCTACGGAGAGCCGTGCTTTATGGGAATGCTACGGAGAGCCGTGCTTTATGGGAATGCTACGGAGAGCCGTGCTTTATGGGAATGCTACGGAGAGCCGTGCTTTATGGGAATGCTACGGAGAGCCGTGCTTTATGGGAATGCTACGAAGAGCCGTGCTTTATGGGAATGCTACGAAGAGCCGTGCTTTATGGGAATACGGAGAGCTTTATGGGAATGAGAGCCGTGCTTTATGGGAATGCTCAAGAGCCGTGCTTTATGGGAATGCTACGAAGAGCCGTGCTTTATGGGAATGCTACGAAGAGCCGTGCTTTATGGGAATGCTACGAAGAGCCGTGCTTTATGGGAATGCTACGAAGAGCCGTGCTTTATGGGAATGCTACGAAGAGCCGTGCTTTATGGGAATGCTACGAAGAGCCGTGCTTTATGGGAATGCTACGAAGAGCCATGCTTTATGGGAATGCTACGAAGAGCCGTGCTTTATGGGAATGCTAGGAAGAGCCGTGCTTTATGGGAATGCTACGAAGAGCCGTGCTTTATGGGAATGCTACGACCGTGCTTTATGGGAATGCTACGAAGCCGTGCTTTATGGGAATGCTCAAGAGCCATGCTTTATGGGAATGCTACGAGAGCCATGCTTTATGGGAATGCTAAGAGCCATGCTTTATGGGAATGCTAGGAAGAGCCGTGCTTTATGGGAATGCTAGGAAGAGCCGTGCTTTATGGGAATGCTACGAAGAGCCGTGCTTTATGGGAATGCTACGAAGAGCCGTGCTTTATGGGAATGCTAGGAAGTACAAATGTTATGGACGGAGCTAGAAAGTGGCTGTCAGAAGTAGTACATTGTAAATGTACTTTTAATCCGTCTGTCCTGCATATTTCAAGACTTGGCATATGAGGGTGTAGTGAGATACCCTATGGGCTGGACGATTCCCTTCTCAGCACTCATCTTGAAAAAACGTATACTTAGAACATGGAATTCAATCAATCTACCATCATTGACACAATGGAAAAATATTGATTTATTATTGAAATGGCATGGGCGACCGAGAAAAACAAATTGGTAGAATTTAAGGCCATGTGACCAGGCCCTAGGGATGGAGGTGTGTCCAGGCCCTAGGGATGGAGGTGTGTCCAGGCCCTAGGGATGGAGGTGTGTCCAGGCCCTAGGGATGGAGGTGTGTCCAGGCCCTAGGGATGGAGGTGTGTCCAGGCCCTAGGGATGGAGGTGTGACCAGGCCCTAGGGATGGAGGTGTGACCAGGCCCTAGGGATGGAGGTGTGTCCAGGCCCTAGGGATGGAGGTGTGTCCAGGCCCTAGGGATGGAGGTGTAGAGGAGATGTAGTCATTGTGTGTGTCTGTCAGTTGTTGTTCGTATAGGTTTTCCTCATTCTATCTGGTTTTGATAAAAGGGGGAAAATATTATACAAAAAAAAATAACTTCCTCTGAATGTGTGATTATGGTTGTTCTTCCAGGGCAGTACGGGTCGTGGTGGGGCCCCCAGGCAGCAGTGGAGGAGGATCCTGTGGTCGTGCCGGGACACCTTCAGGCTTCAGATCGGACGACTCTTGGTGCACACCCTCTCCCCTGCATTACCCCTCAGGGACAGGAAGGAGGCTCTACAGTTTGTGTTCGACCCTGCAAACCCTGACTTCATCAGGGAGAGCCTCAGCCCCGGTTTAGAGGTAAGAGGTCAGGGGTCGCTGTTAGGTGCTGAGCCCCGACATCCTCAGGGAAGAGCCCCAGGTGTAAGGTGAGAGGTCTGAGGTTGCTGTTAGGGTCAAGGTTAGGTGCTGACCCCAGACATCCTCAGGGAGAGCCCCAGGTGTAAGGTGAGAGGTCTGAGGTTGCTGTTAGGGTCAAGGTTAGGTGCTGACCCCAGACATCCTCAGGGAGAGCCCCAGGTGTAAGGTGAGAGGTCTGAGGTTGCTGTTAGGGTCAAGGTTAGGTGCTGACCCCAGACATCCTCAGGGAGAGCCCCAGGTGTAAGGTGAGAGGTCTGAGGTTGCTGTTAGGGTCAAGGTTAGGTGCTGACCCCAGACATCCTCAGGAGAGCCCCAGGTGTAGGTGAGAGGTCTGAGGTTGCTGTTAGGGTCAAGGTTAGGTGCTGACCCCAGACATCCTCAGGAGAGCCCCAGGTGTAAGGTGAGAGAGGTCTGAGGTTGCTGTTAGGGTCAAGGTTAGGTGCTGACCCCAGACATCCTCAGGAGAGAGCCCCAGGTGTGGTGAGAGGTCTGAGGTTGCTGTTAGGGTCAAGGTTAGGTGCTGACCCCAGACATCCTCAGGGAGAGCCCCAGGTGTAAGGTGAGAGGTCTGAGGTTGCTGTTAGGGTCAAGGTTAGGTGCTGACCCCAGACATCCTCAGGGAGAGCCCCAGGTGTAAGGTGAGAGGTCTGAGGTTGCTGTTAGGGTCAAGGTTAGGTGCTGACCCCAGACATCCTCAGGGAGAGCCCAGGTTTACGGTGAGAGGGTGAGAGTGTGAGAGCGAGAGAGTGAATGAATGAAAGGTTGAGAGAGTGATAGAGAGAGAGAGAGGGCAAGATCTAAAGAGAGGGAGAGAGAGAGGGGGCAGGAGTCTCATGTTCTCATGTACGTACAGTAGAGGTCCAGCTGCCAGGGCCTTGGCTCTGAAATAACCCAGAGAGACATCTTCATAGTTACCATAGCAGCATGGTCTGTCTTACTGTTCCTCCTCCGGGGGGGTTACTGTAGGTCAGCCTGGTCTGTCTGTTCCTCCTCCATGGGGGGTTACTGTAGGTCAGCCTGGTCTGTCTTACTGTTCCTCCTCCAGGGGGGGTTACTGTAGGTCAGCCTGGTCTGTCTTACTGTTCCTCCTCCAGGGGGGGTTACTGTAGGTCAGCCTGGTCTGTCTTACTGTTCCTCCTCCAGGGGGGGTTACTGTAGGTCAGCCTGGTCTGTCTGTTCCTCCTCCAGGGGGGGTTACTGTAGGTCAGCCTGGTCTGTCTTACTGTTCCTCCTCCAGGGGGGGTTACTGTAGGTCAGCCTGGTCTGTCTGTTCCTCCTCCATGGGGGGTTACTGTAGGTCAGCCTGGTCTGTCTTACTGTTCCTCCTCCAGGGGGGGTTACTGTAGGTCAGCCTGGTCTGTCTTACTGTTCCTCCTCCAGGGGGGGTTACTGTAGGTCAGCCTGGTCTGTCTGTTCCTCCTCCAGGGGGGGTTACTGTAGGTCAGCCTGGTCTGTCTTACTGTTCCTCCTCCAGGGGGGGTTACTGTAGGTCAGCCTGGTCTGTCTGTTCCTCCTCCAGGGGGTTACTGTAGGTCAGCCTGGTCTGTCTGTTCCTCTTCCAGGGGTTACTGTAGGTCAGCCTGGTCTGTCTGTTCCTCCTCCGGGAGGTACTGTAGGTCAGCCTGGTCTGTCTGTTCCTCCTCCAGGGGGTTACTGTAGGTCAGCCTGGTCTGTCTGTTCCTCCTCCAGGGGGTTACTGTAGGTCAGCCTGGTCTGTCTGTTCCTCCTCCGGGGTTACTGTAGGTCAGCCTGGTCTGTGATAGATGAAGGGATGGATGGACTCATCCACTTTCTTAGATACACGTCTGTCAGTTTGACCAAGGCGATTTGTAGATCAATGATTCTGCACAGTCCGACTGCAGTCAATCTCGAACACGCACATTGACTCACGGACCCTTCTCCCTCTCTCTCCCCTCTCCTCTCCCTCTCTCCCCTCTCCCCTCTCTCAGCATGGTCCCAAGCTGGCCATGTATCTGTACGAGATGCTCCATGACCACAAAGATGCTCTAACCAAAGAGGAGCAGACCACTGTGGGCGAGTTCATGAGATCACTGAACCAGTGGGGTTATCGCTGCATCCCGCCCAGCGCACCGCACAAACCAGACCTGCTCAAGGCTATCAACGAGGTAACCTTTACCCTAACCCTATAACACGGCCCGTAGTCCGGATCCAGCCCAGGGGAGGTTTCAGTAAAAAAAAAATATATATATATATATATGTTATATAATATTTCGTAAAACTTGAAATCAGACTGTGTGTTTATTTGCTTAAATCACTGAACAGGCTTCTATTTGAGCCAGGCTTCTATTTGAGCCAGGCATTTATTATAGACAGGCTTCTATTAGAGACAGCCATCTATTTCCTTAATGTACACAACATAGTTTACATAGTTCATTGTTTAACTCCACCATTCATTTCCTGCACTAATGTGTTATCATTTACAAACTGTCACCTTTATTTTATCTTAGTATGCCTCAAAAACAGAAACAACTTTTTCTTGACTGAATAATTATACTCCTCTTTGTATGTATTTTCACTCGAGGGCGATCAGTTAATTGCTGGGGGTCTGTACTCCCGAAGTTGACTGTTTTTGTGCTTGCCAGTTAGCTAGCAGTTCTCAGCTGTTAGCAGCCAATGGCTAGCAGTTTCTTACTGGCGATTTAAAAACGGATGATTGTTGATTTTTTTTGTCATTACCGAATTATTTAATGTAACAAATCAAACATTAAACCTTGTAAACAATTAATGGTAACAAATCCTCTAGACCAGGCGTTGACTTGCTGAAATGAATGCCGTTGCCCGGCTATTAATAGGGACAGGCGGTTTAGTCCCATGTTTCAAGATCTGAAATAAAATTATCCAGAAATGTTATGGTATGGGCAGGCATAAGCTACGGACAACGGACACAGTTTAATTTTATCAATGGCAATTTGAATGCACAGAGATACCGTGACGAGATCCTGAGGCCCATTGTCATGCCATTCATCCACCGCCATCACCTCATGTTTCAGCGTGATAATGCACGGCCCCATGTCGCAAGGATCTGTACGCAATTCCTGGAAGCTGAACATGTCCCAGTTTCTTCCATGACCTGCATACTCACCAGACATGTCACCCATCGAAGTGTACGACAGCGTATTCCATTTACTGCCAATATCCATCAACTTCACACAGCCAGTGAAGAGGAGTGGGACAACATTCCCCCAGGCCACAATCAGCAGCCTGATCAACTCTATGTGAAGGAGATGTGTCGCTCTGCATGAGGCAAATGGTGGTCACGCCAGATACTGGCTGGTTTTCTGATCCGCGCCCCCTTCCTTTCTTTAGGTATCTGTGTCTAATAGACTCCTATCTGTATTCCCAGTCATGTGAAGTCCATAGATTAGGGCCTAATTAATTTATTACAATTGATTGATTTCCTAATATGAACTGTAACTCAGTCAAATCTTTTGAAATTGTTGCGTTTATATTTTTGTTCAGTATAAGTTATTTTGGTTTAACAGAACACCCCAGGCCACTCTTGAACGTCTAAAATTAGATAAAAAGTACATATAAATTATGATGGACCTACACTGAGTTTACAAAACATTAGGATTGCCTTCCTAATATTGAGTTGGGTTAGGGTTCAACAGTTTCCTGTGTGTATCAAAAATTTACCCTAACCCTATAACACCAGTGACTTTACCCTAACCCTATAACATCAGTGACTTTACCCTAACCCTAGAACACCAGTGACTTTACCCTAACCCTGTAACACCAGTGACTTTACCCTAACCTTATAACACCAGTGACTTTACCCTAACCCTATAACATCAGTGACTTTACCCTAACCCTATAACATCAGTGACTTTACCCTAACCCTATAACATCAGTGACTTTACCCTAACCTTATAACATCAGTGACTTTACCCTAACCCTATAACACCAGTGACTTTACCCTAACCTTATAACACCACTGACTTTACCCTAACCCTATAACACCAGTGACTTTACCCTAACCCTATAACATCAGTGACTTTACCCTAACCTTATAACACCAGTGACTTTACCCTAACCCTATAACACCAGTGACTTTACCCTAACCCTATAACATCAGTGACTTTACCCTAACCTTATAACACCAGTGACTTTACCCTAACCCTATAACACCACTGACTTTACCCTAACCCTATAACACCAGTGACTTTACCCTAACCTTATAACACCAGTGACTTTACCCTAACCCTATAACACCAGTGACTTTACCCTAACCCTATAACACCAGTGACTTTACCCTAACCCTATAACATCAGTGACTTTACCCTAACCCTATAACACTAGTGACTTTACCCTAACCCTATAACATCAGTGACTTTACCCTAACTCTATAACATCAGTGACTTTACCCTAACCCTATAACACCAGTGACTTTACCCTAACCTTATAACACCACTGACTTTACCCTAACCCTATAACACCAGTGACTTTACCCTAACCTTATAACACCACTGACTTTACCCTAACCCTATAACACCAGTGACTTTACCCTAACCCTATAACACCAGTGACTTTACCCTAACCCTATAACACCAGTGACTTTACCCTAACCCTATAACACCAGTGACTTTACCCTAACCCTATAACACCACTAGCCAGTCTGGCCAACGGTTAGGGTTCAACTCTGGAACTAGAACTGTCTTGATGAGGCCTGGGTTTGTCCCAGCCCTGTCCCGTTTCATCTCACACGTCTCATTCATGTGCCGTTTCATTTCACAGGAACAGTTGAAATACGAGGCGGATGAGAAGAGCAGTAAACTGGCCTGGGAGAAGAAGATTTCCAACACACAGAAAAGGTGAAGCATGATTGGTTTGTTAGACTCCAAAGCCGTGTCTTACTACCAGTCAAATCCTCGCTTTCCCCATACTTGTTCCCTCCATTCCTCTCAGAGCTCATTGGAAGAGGGAGGGACATCGGAATGGATCCTCAGCTCCGATGTCCTTTGAGAGGAATTCAGAAACCAAGAACAGAGGCAAGGATTCTAACTGACAGTGTTTTAAACCGATGTATTTGTCCGTCTCTCTCCTTTTCTCCAGTCTGATCCAGCGTCTGGACGGTAAGTCCAAGGACATCTCTAAGATCGCAGCCGACATCACCCAGAATGTGTCGCTGAGACAGGGTATGGAGAGGAAGAAAGTGATCCAGCACATCAGAGGACTCTACAAGATAGACCTCAGCGCCTCAAGACACTGGCAGGAACTGGTGCAGCAACTCACACACGACCGGTGAGCACTGGGGGTTTACACTGAACAACTAATACACGACCGGTGAGCACTGGGGGTTTACACTGAACAACTAATACACGACCGGTGAGCACTGGGGGTGGGGGTTTACACTGAACAACTAATACACGACCGGTGAGCACTGGGGTTTACACTGAACAACTAATACACGACCGGTGAGCACTGGGGGTTTACACTGAACAACTAATACACGACCGGTGAGCACTGGGGGTTTACACTGAACAACTAATACACGACCGGTGAGCACTGGGGGTTTACACTGAACAACTAATACACGACCGGTGAGCACTGGGGGTTTACACTGAACAACTAATACACGACCGGTGAGCACTGGGGGTTTACACTGAACAACTAATACACGACCGGTGAGCACTGGGGGTGTTTACACTGAACAACTAATACACGACCGTGAGCACTGGGGGTTACACTGAACAACTAATACACGACCGGTGAGCACTGGGGGTTACACTGAACAACTAATACACGACCGGTGAGCACTGGGGGTTTACACTGAACAACTAATACACGACCGGTGAGCACTGGGGGTTTACACTGAACAACTAATACACGACCGGTGAGCACTGGGGGGTTACACTGAACAACTAATACACGACCGGTGAGCACTGGGGGGTTACACTGAACAACTAATACACGACCGGTGAGCACTGGGGGTTACACTGAACAACTAATACACGACCGGTGAGCACTGGGGGTTACACTGAACAACTAATACACGACCGGTGAGCACTGGGGGGGTTACACTGAACAACTAATACACGACCGGTGAGCACTGGGGGGTTACACTGAACAACTAATACACGACCGGTGAGCACTGGGGGTTACACTGAACAACTAATACACGACCGGTGAGCACTGGGGGTTTACACTGAACAACTAATACACGACCGGTGAGCACTGGGGGTTTACACTGAACAACTAATACACGACCGGTGAGCACTGGGGGTTTACACTGAACAACTAATACACGACCGGTGAGCACTGGGGGTTTACACTGAACAACTAATACACGACCGGTGAGCACTGGGGGGTTACACTGAACAACTAATACACGACCGGTGAGCACTGGGGGTTACACTGAACAACTAATACACGACCGGTGAGCACTGGGGGTTTACACTGAACAACTAATACACGACCGGTGAGCACTGGGGGTTTACACTGAACAACTAATACACGACCGGTGAGCACTGGGGGTTTACACTGAACAACTAATACACGACCGGTGAGCACTGGGGGTTTACACTGAACAACTAATACACGACCGGTGAGCACTGGGGGGTTTACACTGAACAACTAATACACGACCGGTGAGCACTGGGGGTTTACACTGAACAACTAATACACGACCGGTGAGCACTGGGGGTTTACACTGAACAACTAATACACGACCGGTGAGCACTGGGGGTTTACACTGAACAACTAATACACGACCGGTGAGCACTGGGGGTTTACACTGAACAACTCACACACGACCGGTGAGCACTGGGGGTCTCCCACATAGTTAAACACAGCAATACCCATTCATTCCCTTTGATGCGGATTAGGGAAGATTAAGAACCATGCACAATTCTTCCTATCCGACTCAAAAGACCAAGTCATGTAACAACTGCGTCATGTAACGATATGCTATGTTGAGATATGCTATGCAATATTATAAACCAGGTAGTTTGGGTCCTGGATGCTGATTTGGCTGAAAGCCGTAGTATATCAGACATTATAAACTGGGTGGTTCAAGCCCTGAATGCTGATTGGCTGACAGCTATGGTATGCCACGGGTATGATGTATTTTTACTGCTGTAATTACGTTGGTAACCAGTTTATAATAGCAATAAGGCACCTCGGGGGTTTGTGGTATATGGCCAATATACCACGGCTAAGGGCTGTATCCAGGCACTCCTCGTTGTGTCGTGCTTTAAGAACAGTCCTTAGCCGTGGTATATTGGCCGTATACCACACCCCTCTAATGACGTCGGTAACCAGTTTATAACAGAATGACTTGTTTACTGTGGTAATGATGTCGGTAACCAGTTTATAATAGAATGACTTGTTTACTGTGGTAATGATGTCGGTAACCAGTTTATAATAGAATGACTTGTTTACTGTGGTAATGATGTCGGTAACCAGTTTATAATAGAATGACTTGTTTACTGTGGTAATGATGTCGGTAACCAGTTTATAATAGAATGACTTGTTTGCTGTGGTAATGATGTCGGTAACCAGTTTATAATAGAATGACCTGTTTACTGTGGTAATGATGTCAGTAACCAGTTTATAATAGAATGACTTGTTTAATGATGTCGGTAACCAGTTTATAATAGAATGACTTGTTTGCTGTGGTAATGATGTCGGTAACCAGTTTATAACAGAATGACTTGTTTACTGTGGTAATGATGTCGGTAACCAGTTTATAATAGAATGACTTGTTTACTGTGGTAATGATGTCGGTAACCAGTTTATAACAGAATTACTTGTTTGCTGTGGTAATGATGTCGGTAACCAGTTTATAATAGAATGACTTGTTTGCTGTAGTAATGATGTCGGTAACCAGTTTATAACAGAATGACTTGTTTACTGGGGTAATGATGTCGGTAGCCAGTTTACAATAGAATGACTTGTTTACTGTGGTAATGATGTCGGTAACCAGTTTACAGTAGAATGACTTGTTTACTGTGGTAATGATGTCAGTAACCAGTTAATAATAGAATGACTTGTTTACTGTGGTAATGATGTCAGTAACCAGTTTATAATAGAATGACTTGTTGCTAGTACTATTTCATGTGTGTTTCAGTGCTGTGTGGTATGACCAGACGTCGTACCCTACATCCTGGCAGCTGGACCCTACAGAGGGACCCAACAGGGAGAGAAGACGGCTGCAGAGGTGTTACCTCACCATCCCCAACAAGTACCTGCTGAAAGACCGACGCAAGCCGGACGGTACGCTGACCCATAACCCATAACCCCTAACCCTCACCATCCCCAACAAGTACCTGCTGAAAGACCGACGCAAGCCGGACGGTACGCTGACCCATAACCCATAACCCCTAACCCTCACCATCCCCAACAAGTACCTGCTGAAAGACCGACGCAAGCCGGACGGTACGCTGACCCTAACCCATAACCCCTAACTCTCACCGTCCCCAACAAGTACCTGCTCAAAGACCGACGCAAGCCGGACGGTACGCTGACCCTAACCCATAACCCCTAACTCTCACCGTCCCTAACAAGTACCTGCTCAAAGACCGACGCAAGCCGGACGGTACGCTGACCCTAACCCATAACCCCTAACTCTCACCGTCCCTAACAAGTACCTGCTCAAAGACCGACGCAAGCCGGACGGTACGCTGACCTAACCCATAACCCTGACTCTCACCATCCCCAACAAGTACCTGCTCAAAGACCGACGCAAGCCGGACGGTACGCTGACCCTAACCCCTGACCCTCACCATCCCCAACAAGTACCTGCTCAAAGACCGACGCAAGCCGGACGGTACGCTGACCCTAACCCATAACCCCTGACCCTCACCATCCCCAACAAGTACCTGCTCAACGACCGACGCAAGCCGGACGGTACGCTGACCCTAACCCATAACCCCTGACCCTCACCATCCCCAACAAGTACCTGCTCAAAGACCGACGCAAGCCGGACGGTACGCTGACCCTAACCCATAACCCCTAACTCTCACCGTCCCCAACAAGTACCTGCTCAAAGACCGACGCAAGCCGGACGGTACACTGACCCATAACCCCTAACCCTCACCATCCCCAACAAGTACCTGCTGAAAGACCGACGCAAGCCGGACGGTACGCTGGCCCATAACCCATAACCCCTAACTCTCACCATCCCCAACAAGTACCTGCTCAAAGACCGACGCAAGCCGGACGGTACGCTGACCCTAACCCATAACCCCTAACTCTCACCATCCCCAACAAGTACCTGCTCAAAGACCGACGCAAGCCGGACGGTACGCTGGCCCATAACCCATAACCCCTAACTCTCACCATCCCCAACAAGTACCTGCTCAACGACCGACGCAAGCCGGACGGTACGCTGACCCTAACCCATAACCCCTAACTCTCACCATCCCCAACAAGTACCTGCTCAAAGACCGACGCAAGCCGGACGGTACGCTGACCCTAACCCATAACCCCTGACCCTCACCATCCCCAACAAGTACCTGCTCAAAGACCGACGCAAGCCGGACGGTACGCTGACCCTAACCCATAACCCCTAACTCTCACCATCCCCAACAAGTACCTGCTCAAAGACCGACGCAAGCCGGACGGTACGCTGACCCTAACCCATAACCCCTAACTCTCACCGTCCCCAACAAATACCTGCTCAAAGACCGATGCAAGCCGGACGGTACGCTGACCCTAACCCATAACCCCTGACCCTCACCATCCCCAACAAGTACCTGCTCAAAGACCGACGCAAGCCGGACATAAATGTAAAAAATAATAATAATAATGATTAGTCAGTCTGATCTTCAGCACCACTAGGGATGCCATTCTAACAGCTTATGAAAGCACTATCTGGAAACCCGCAATGATTGAATCCAGCTTATTGGTCCTGTCTGATCCTGTCTGACCCTGTCTGTCTATCTCTCCTTTCAGACCCAGCAGCTCGGGCTCCACTGTCCTTCCTGTTTGAGGATAAGACCCACTCCTCCTTCTCCTCCACGGTGAAAGACAAGGCCACCAGCGAACCAATCAGATTCACCAGACGCTGCATCAGTGTTGCTCCCTCTAGAGAGACCTCCGGAGAGCTGCTGCTGGGTGAGACTTACACACACCACCTATAGCTTTATTGTCCAATGAGTTTAATCTCTGGACAAGGTCCCATTGAGGCTGCCTAAGGCTCTATTTACTGGTGTGTACTCTACTCACACAGTGACCTTTTGACCCTCTGTATTCACAGGGAAGTCTGGGATGTACTTTGTGGAGGATAACGCAGCTGACGCCCATGACAGCCAGGTAACCCTCTCTCTACACCTGCACATTTAGAACAGATAGTAATGTTGTTGTCTGGCTGCTCACTGTGTGTGTGTTGTGACAGAGTGTCCACGGGGAGACGGAGGCAGCTTCGTTCTCCTGGACCTATGAGGAGATAAAGGAGGTCCATAAGAGGTGGTGGCAGCTCAGAGACAACGCTGTAGAGATCTTCCTCACCAACGGACGGACTCTCCTGCTAGCCTTCCACACCGCCAAGGTAGGATAGACTAAAGAGCACAGGGTCTGCTGCTAGCCTTCCACACCAGGGTTGATAGTTCAGCATCTCCCCCTGTCTATGTTCTTTAGACAGTTATTTCTACTGAAAAAATATATCAACTCAACATGTAAAGTGTTGGTCCCATGTTTCATGAGTTGGAATAAAAGATCCCAGAAATGTTCCATAAGGACAAAAAGCTTATTTCTCTCAAATGTTGTGCACAAATGTGTTTACATCCCTGCTAGTGAGCGTTTCTCCTTTGCTAAAATAATCCATCCACCTGCCAGGTGTGGCATATCAAGAAGCTGATTAAACAGCATGATCATTACACAGGTGCACCTTGTGCTGGGGACAATAAAATGCCACTCTAAAACGTGCAGCTTTGTCACTCAACAAAATGCCACAGATGTCTCAAGTTTTGAGGGAGAATAAAATTGGCATGCTGACTGCAGGAATGTCCACCAGAGCTGTTGTCAGAGAATTTAATGTTCATTTCTCTACCATAAGCCTCCTCCAACGTCGTTTTAGAGAATTTGGCAGCACGTCGAACCGGCATCACAACCTCCGACCACGTGTATGAAGTTGTGTGGACGAGTGATTTGCTGACGTCAATGTTGTGAACAGGGCATGGTGGTGGTGGGGTTATGGTATGGGGCAGGCATAAGCTATGGACAATGAACACAATTGCATTTTACAGATGGCGTTTAGAATGCATAAAAATACCGTGATGAGATCCTGAGGCCCATTTTTTTTTTTATGGTATCTGCGAACAACAGATGTACATTTGAAGTGGGAAGTTTACATTCACTTAGGTTGGAGACATTAGAACTTGTTTTTTCAACCACTCCACAAATTTCTTGTTAACAAACTATAGTTTTGGCAAGTCGAGTAGGACATCTACTTTGTGCATGAGACAAGTATTTTTCCAACAATTATTTACAGACAGATTATTTCACTTATAATTCACTGTATCACAATTCCAGTGGGTCAGAAGTTTACATACACTAAGTTGACTGTGCCTTTAAACAGCTTGAAACATTACAGAAAATGTCATGTCTTTAGAAGCTTCTGATGGACTAATTGACATCATTTGAGTCAATTGGAGGTGTACCTGTGGATGTATTTCAAGGCCTACCTTCAAACTCAGTGCCTCTCTGCTTGACATCATTTGAAAATCTAAAGAAATCAGCCAAGACCTCAGAAAACAAATTGTAGACCTCCACAAGTCTGGTTCATCCTTGGGAGCAATTTCCAAACGCCTGAAGGTACCACGTTCATCTGTACAAACAATAGTACGCAAGTATAAACACAATGGGACCACGCAGCCGTCATATCGCTCAGGAAGGAGACACGTTCTGTCTCCTAGAGATTAACGTACTATGGTGCGAAAAGTGCAAATCAATCCTAGAACAACAGCAAAGGACCTTGTGAAGATGCTGGAGGAAACAGGTACAAAAGTATCTATATCCAAAGTAAAACGAGTCCTATATCGACACATCCTAAACGAGTCCTATATATATAACATGAAACGCTGCTCAGCAAGGAAGAAGCCACTGCTCCAAAACGGCCATAAAAAAGCCAGACTACGGTTTGTAACCTGGTGACAAAGATCGTACTTTTTGGAGAAATGTCCTCCGGTCTGATGAAACAAAAATAGAACTCCTTGGCCATGATGACCATCGTTATGTTTGGAGGAAAAGGGGGGAGGCTTGCAAGCCGAAGAACACCATCCCAACCGTGAAGCACGGGGGTGGCAGCATCATGTTGTGGGGGTGATTTGCTGCAGGAGAGACTGGTGCACTTCACAAAATAGATGGCATCATGAGGAAGGAAACATCTCAAGACATCAGTCAGGAAGTTAAAGCTTGGTCGCAAATGGGTCTTCCAAATGGACAATGACCCCAAGCGTACTTCCAAAGTTGTGGCAAAATGGATTAAGGACAACAAAGTCAAGGTATTGGAGTGGCCATCACAAAACCCTGACTTCAATCCTATAGAAAGTTTGTGGGCAGAACTGAAAAGGTGTGTGCGAGCAAGGTGGCCTACAAACCTGACTCTGAGCTCTGTCAGGAGGAATGGGCCAAAATTCACCCAACTTATTGTGGGAAGCTGGTGGAAGGCTTTTGACCCAAGTTAAACAATTTAAAGGCAATGTTACCAAATACTAATTGAGTGTATGTAAACTTTTGACCCACTGGGAATGTGATGAAAGAAATAAAAGCTGAAATAAATCATTCTCTCTACTATTATTCTGACATTTTACGTTCTTAAAATAAAGTGGTGATCCTAACTGACCTAAAACAGGGGATTTTTACTAGGATTAAATGTCAGGAATTGTGAAAAGCTGAGTTTAAATGTATTTGGCTAAGGTGTATGTCAATCAATCAAATGTTTCTGTACAGAAACCCGGCCTAAACCCCAAACAGCAAGCAATGCATGTGTAGAAGCACGGTGGCTAGGAAAAACTCCCTAGAAAGGCCAGAACCTAGGAAGAAACCTAGAGAGGAACCAGGCTGTGAGGGGTGGCCAGTCCTCTTCTGGCTGTGCCGGGTGCAGATTATAACAGAACATGGCCAAGATATTCAGGGTCAAATAATAATAATAATAATAATAATAATCACAGTGGTTGTAGAGGGTGCAACAGGTCAGCACCTCAGGAGTAAATGTCAGTTGGCTTTTCATAGCCGATCATTCAGAGTATCTCTACCGCTCCTGCTCTCTAGAGAGTTGAAAACAGCAGGTCTGGGACAGGTAACAGGTCAGGGTTCCATAGCCACAGGCAGAACAGTTGCATCTGGAGCAGCAGCACGACCAGGTGGACTGGGGACAGCAAGGAGTCATCAGGCCAAGTAGTCCTGAGGAATGGTCCTAAAACTCAGGTCATCCAAGAGAGCGAAAGAAAGAAAGAAAGAAAGAAAGAAAGAAAGAAAGAAAGAAAGAAAGAAAGAAAGAAAGAGAGAGAAAAAGAGAGAGAGAATTAGAGAGAGCATACTTAAATTATCACAGGACACGGGATAAGACAGGAGAAATACTCCAGATATAACAGACGGAACCTAGCCCCCCAACACATAAACTATTGAAGCATAAATACTGGAGGCTGAGACAGGAGGGTTCGGGAGGAGTCGGTAAACTTCCACCTTCAACTGTATATCTGTATTCCCAGTCATGCGTAATCCATAGATTAGGGCCTAATGTATTTATTTCAATTGACTGATGTCCTTATGAAGTGTAACTCAGTAAAATGTAATTAAATTGTTTATGTTTTTGTTCAGTATACAATCTCCTGGCAAGCGTTTTGGAGCATGTAGCAATGCTAGTGGAAAGTGATTGCGTCAGCTAGCATAACATAACACAATACTCAGCTAGCTAAACGGTGATTTTTACATTTCCTGTTCCGTAGTTCCGCGATGACGTGTACCACAACATCCTGACCTCCGACCTTCCCAACCTCCTGGAGTACGGTAACATTACAGCGCTAACACACCTGTGGGGCTCGGGGCAGATCAGTAACTTTGAGTACTTGACGCACCTCAACAAACACTCCGGGCGGAGCTTCAACGACCTGATGCAGTACCCTGTCTTCCCCTTCATACTGAAGGACTACATCTCAGAGACACTGGACCTGGGGGACAGCTCCATCTACAGGTCAGTTATAGTACTAACACGGTTCGCTAAGGGGCAGTGTTAACTGGTACTACCAGACCAGAGAAAAACAGAGAACGGGAACTTGGACCTTGTCTCTTTCGGTCTGTTTTCAGGAACCTGAACAAGCCCATAGCAGTCCAGTCTAAAGAGAAGGAGGATCGCTACGTGGACAATTATAAGGTAAACAGCCTTACTGTCTTACTGCTTCTCGTGGATCTCATTTATTCATTAGACACGTTGTTATAACCTTCTATTTCTTCCAGTACCTGGAGGAGGAGTATCGGAAGGGAGCGCACGAGGACGATCCCATGCCTCCTGTCCAGCCATACCATTATGGATCTCACTACTCCAACTCCGGCACTGTACTACACTTCCTGGTTCGCATGCCTCCGTTCACCAAAATGTTTCTGGCCTACCAGGGTAAGACGCCACACAGATGTGAAAATGTAGCTGACGCTTAGCCCTCTCTTCTTAAGAATAGCTATTTTCATTCAGCAGCAATAAGCTCATAGAAAGGATCACTGCCATCTGTATTGTGTTATTAGAAAGGATCACTGCCATCTGTATTGTGTTATTAGAAAGGATCACTGCCATCTGTATTGTGTTATTAGAAAGGATCACTGCCATCTGTATTGTGTTATTAGAAAGGATCACTGCCATCTGTATTGTGTTATTAGAAAGGATCACTGCCATCTGTATTGTGTTATTAGAAAGGATCACTGCCATCTGTATTGTGTTATTAGAAAGGATCACTGCCATCTGTATTGTGTTATTAGAAAGGATCACTGCCATCTGTATTGTGTTATTAGCGTGATCCTGAGCTGAGGCTGTTGTAGCGCAGTGTTCTGAGAACCACGTCCTGATCGAAGACTGATCTGATCCGTTACAATGGCTGGCATGCATCAAAGGCTTCCTCTGATAGGCTTTCTCTCCTCCTTTTCACACTCAAACTTCTCTCTGACTCCCCCCTCTTCTCCCCTTCTCTTCCTCTCTACCTCTCGTCCTGCTCCTCTCTGACTCCCCCCTCTTCTCCCCTTCTCTTCCTCTCTTCCTCTCGTCCTGCTCCTCTCTGACTCCCTCCTCTTCTCCCCTTCCATTTCTCTTCCTCTCTACCTCTCGTCCTGCTCCTCTCTGACTCCCTCCTCTTCTCCCCTCCCATTTCTCTTCCTCTCGTCCTGCTCCTCTCTGACTCCCCCCTCTTCTCCCCTTCTCTTCCTCTCTACCTCTCGTCCTGCTCCTCTCTGACTCCCTCCTCTTCTCCCCTTCTCTTCCTCTCTACCTCTCGTCCTGCTTCTCTCTTCCTCTGCTCTTGTCTTTCTAATGCTCTTCCTCCGAAGCCTCTCATCTTTGTTGATAGAAGTGTAATTGAATGCAGAAGCGGTGGTTCACAAGGCAATGAAAGGAAGCCTGCTCATTCACCAAGATAAAGACACTGTGTTTGTCCTGTGTCATCAGAACACAGGTTTAATTAGTGTGTGTGTGTGTTCCAGACCAGAGCTTTGATATCCCTGACCGGACGTTCCACTCTATGAATACAACATGGCGTCTCTCCTCCTTCGAGAGCATGACTGACGTCAAGGAGCTAATACCGGAGTTCTTTTACCTCCCTGAGTTCCTGGTCAACAGAGAGGGTAGGAGAATAGACCACACACACACACACACCTCTGTAACACAAGGAGTGCTTACCAGAGTTATATTACCTCCCTGAGTTCCTGGTCAACAGAGAGGGAAAGACCACACACATCTCTATAACCGTCTATAATTACTCTATACCTGCCCGAATTCCTCGTCTACCGAGAGGGTAGGACAATGTGGTAATGGCGCCGGAGGGTATGGGCTGCTGTTTTACAGGGTCCTAGCTATTTTGTTTGTTTTTTCGCATTGTTTGCTAAACTCATTTTGTACATAATATTGCTGCTACCGTCTCTTATGACCTAAAAGAGCTTCTGGACAACAGCGATTACTCACCTCGAACTGGACAAAGATTTTTCTTTAATGAGTCCGACGCAAAGTATACACTGCTTTTTCGAGACAAGGCCCAAATCCCCGTCATCTGCGTGAAGACAGAGAAAAAGGGGGAGGAGGGCGGGGTGCCTTGTAAGAATTTGCAGACGAGTAGATAAACCTCTACCCTTCGTATTATTGGCCAACGTGCAGTCATTGGAAAACAAACTAGACGATCTACGATTAGGACTATCCTACCAACGGGACATTAAAAACTGTAATATCTTATGTTTCACAGAGACGTGGCTGAACGACGACACGGATAATATAGAGCTGGCTGGCTTCTCCGTGCATCGGCAGGACAGAGCTGCTACGTCAGACGAGGGGTGGGGGTGTGTGTCTATTTGTCAATAACTGCTGGTGCGCAATGTCTAATATTAAAGACGTCTCGAGGTATTACTCACCTGAGGTAGAGTACCTTATGATAAGCTGTAGACCACATTATCTACCAAGAGAGTTCTCATCTATATTATTTGTAACCGTCTATTTACCTCCACAAACCGATGCTGGTACTAAGACCGCTCTCAACGACCTGTAAGGCCATAAGCAAACACATTCTCATCCAGAAGTGGTGTTCCTAGTGGCCGGGGACTTTAATGCAGGGAAACTTAAATCTGTTTTACCTCATTTCTACCAGCATGTCAAATGTGGAACCAGAGGGGGAGAAAAAAACTCTAGACCACCTTTACTCCACACACAGAGACGCGTACAAAGCTCTCCCTCGCCCTCCATTTGGCAAATCTGACCATAATTCTATCCTCCTGATTCCTGCTTACAAGCGAAAACTAAAGCAGGAAGTACCAGTGACTCGCGCAATACGGAAGTGGTCAGATGAAGCGGATGCTATGCTACAAGACTCCTACTACACCGGCTCTGACGCTCGTCGGATGTGGCAGGGCTTGCAAACTATTACGGACTACAAAGGAAAAAACCCAGCCACGAGCTGCCCAGTGACGCGAGCCTACCAGACGGGCTTAATGTATTTTTATGCTCGCTTCGTGGCAAGCAACACTGAGGCATGCATGAGAGCACCTGCTCTTCCGTACGACTGTGTGATCACGCTCTCCGTAGCCGATCTGGGCAAGACCTTTAAACAGGTCAACATTCACAAAGCCGCGGGGCCAGACAGATTACCAGGACGTGTCCTCAAAACATACACGGATCAACTGGCAAGTGTCTTCACTGACATTTTCAACCTCTCCCTGTCCGAGTCTTTAATACCTACAAACCCTAGACCCACTCCAATTCGCATACCGCCCCCAGCAGATCCATAGATGACGCAATCTCAATCACACTCCACACTGCCCTTTCCCACCTGGACAAAAAGAACACCTACGTGAGAATGCTGTTCATTGACTACAGCTCAGCATTCAACACCATAGTGCCCAAAAAGCTCATCACTAAGCAAAAGAACCCTGGACACACTAAACACAAACCTCTGCAACTGGCTCCTGGACTTCCTGACAGGCTGCCCCAGGGGGTAAGGGTAGGCAACAACACATTTGTCACGCTGATCCTCAACACTCGGGCCCCTCAGGGGTGCGTGCTTAGTCCCCTCCTGTACTCCTGTTCACCCACAACTGCATGGCCAAGCACGACTCCAACACCATAATTAAGTGTGCTGACGACACAACAGTGGTAGGCCAGATCGCTGACAACGATGAGACAGCCTATAGGGAGGAGGTCAGAGACCTGGCCGTGTG
Source organism: Brachymystax lenok tsinlingensis (assembly GCA_030435695.1). Lineage (NCBI taxonomy): Eukaryota > Metazoa > Chordata > Actinopteri > Salmoniformes > Salmonidae > Brachymystax > Brachymystax lenok. Next base: position 2,414,427 of record CM059780.1, read on the forward strand.
GTGCCAGGACAACAACCTCTCCCTCAATGTGAGCAAGACAAAGGAGCTGATCGTGGACTACAGGAAAAGGTGGGCCGAACAGGCCCCCATTAACATCGACGGGGCTGAAGTGGAGCGGGTCGAGAGTTTCAAGTTCCTTGGTGTCCACATCACTAATTAACTAACATCGTCCAAACATACCAAGACAGTTGTGAAGAGGGCACGACAACACCTTTTCCCCCTCAGGAGACTGAAAGGATTTGGCATGGTTACCCAGATACTCAAAAAGTTCTACAGATGCTCCATCGAGAGCATCCTGACTGGTTGCATCACCGTCTGGTATGGCAACTGCTCGGCATCTGACCGTAAGGCGCTACAGAGGGTAGTGCGAACGGCCCAGTACATCACTGGGGCCAAGCTTCCTGACATCCAGGATATACTAGGCGGTGTCAGAGGAACACCCAAAAAAATTATCAGACTCCAGTCACCCTAGTCCTAGACTGTTTTCTCTGCTACCGCACGGCAAGCGGTACCAGAGCGCCAATTCGAGGTCCCAAAAGGCTTAACAGCTTCTACCCCGCAAGCCATAAGACTCCTGAACAATTAATCAAATGGCCACCCAGACTATTTACATTGACCCCCCTCGTTGTTATTACACTGCTGCTACTCTCTGTTTATTATCTATGCATAGTCACTTTACACTTTACAGGTAGTCCCTGTATATAGCCTCGTTATTGTTATGTCATTTTCTTGTGTAACTTTTATTTATTTTATTTTTTTAAACTTAAATATTTTCTTAACTCTATTTCTTGAACTGCATTGTTGGTTAAGGGCTTGTAAGTAAGCATTTCACTGTAAGGTTTACTACACCTGTTGTATTTAGGCACATGTGACAAATTACATTTGATTTGATCCAGAATCTTTGGTTGTTTAGTACAGGTATTCCCAAACTGGGGTATGCGTGCTTGTTAGCACCAAGGAACAACTTCTCGCCTGAATGATCTGAATCTAGCATTACAGGGACTCCGCAACTATATTCAATGTGCGCGACAAAATTGAGGCAATGATTAGGAAGTTGAAGCTCTTCTCTGTCTGCATTAACAAGGACAAGCTAAGGTTTAAGAGGGTGTGAACAATGCTGAATGGGTGGAGACAAAGAAGAGCTCTCCAGAAGGTGTCCCAAAACATTCAAGGGCCATTTTCTCAAAAGTGGGGTTACAAGTTGATCACCTTTCAAAGCAGAATTACTTCCCCATTGTTCCTCAACTGTAGTGTGTGATTATACCATTTTTTAGCTCTGAGTCTCTACTTTTATCCAATGTAAAAAACACATTTTTGCCTAATAAGACTGAATCGAGGCGGTTGGTCACATATTACCAGTAAGAAATGTTTTACTGTGGACGTCCTTTCCTCTTTCCAATGTGTCTCTGTCTTCCTCCAGGTTTTGACTTTGGTGTGCGTCAAAACAGTGAGCGTGTGAACCACGTCAACCTGCCGCCCTGGGCGCGTAACGACCCTCGTCTCTTCATCCTGATCCACCGCCAGGCCCTGGAGTCAGACCAGGTCTCTCAGACACTCTGTCAGTGGATTGACCTGGTGTTTGGGTTGAAACAGAAGGGCAAGGCGGCTGTACATGCCATCAACGTATTCCACCCAGCTGTGAGTAGCTGTTTATACCTGGGCCATATATATATATATATATATTCTACCAAACGGAAGGAAACAGACTGGAACAGAGAGGGACTGGATTTGGACAAAAATAAACATTAGATTTTGGTTTACCATTGCAAAACGTTTTTGCGTGTTCCCTATTGAGCATGATCTTGGACAAGAAGAGACATTTAGCTTGTATTTTAAATGTTTTCCAAGTATGTCAATTAGATTTTTCTCCCCTCGTCCGTAGACATATTTCGGTATGGACGTGTCGTCAGTGGAGGATCCGGTGCAGCGGCGTGCTTTGGAGACGATGATCAAGACGTACGGACAGACGCCCAGACAGCTGTTCTCTGCATCCCACATCAGCAGAGCCGGACCCAGACTCATTATGGAGGGAGAGCTTCCTGCTGCCATGGGCCTCCTGGTGCAGCTGGCCTTCAGGGAGACCAGGGAACAGGTCAAAGATATAGTTTACCCGGTAGGTTGAAGGTCAAAGGTTAGGGTTAGTATTTAGGGTCAGGTGTTACGGCCTCCTGGTGCAGCTGGCCTTCAGAGAGACCAGGGTCATCCAATGGGTTGAGAAGATCATCCAATTGGTTTTGAGAAGGAGACAAGGAGAGAGGACGCAAGGAGTATGCAATTGAGATCTTCCCATAGTCTACCCGATAGGTCAAAGTTCACACTGGGGAGTTATGGAGGGGCGGCAGGTAGTCTAGTGGTTAGAGCGTTGGGCCAGTAACCGAAAGGTTGCTAGATCGAATCTCCGAGCTGACAAGGTAAAAATCTGTCGTTCTGCCCCTGAACAATGCAGTTAACCCACTGTTCCTAGGCCGTCATTGATGATAAGAATTTGTTCTTCACTGACTTGCCTGGTTAAATAAAGGTAAAATAAAAAAATGAAGAAGTGTAGCGTAGTCTCCCTGAAAAACCGTTGTTGCTAGGTGGTCTTTACTGGCTACATGAAGATTTAATTGAAGTGAATAGAAATGAAATGATATGGGCTATGCAGTGAAATGATATGGGCTATGCAGTGAAATGATATGGGTCTGGGTGGGCTATGCAGTGAAATGATATGGGCTATGCAGTGAAATGATATGGGTCTGGGTGGGCTATGCAGTGAAATGATATGGGCTATGCAGTGAAATGATATGGGTCTTGGTGGGCTATGCAGTGAAATGATATGGGCTATGCAGTGAAATGATATGGGTCTGGGTGGGCTATGCAGTGAAATGATATGGGCTATGCAGTGAAATGATATGGGTCTGGGTGGGCTATGCAGTGAAATGATATGGGCTATGCAGTGAAATGATATGGGTCTGGGTGGGCTATGAAGTGAAATGATATGGGTCTGGGTGGGCTATGCAGTGAAATGATATGGGCTATGCAGTGAAATGATATGGGTCTGGGTGGGCTATGCAGTGAAATGATATGGGCTATGCAGTGAAATGATATGGGTCTGGGTGGGCTATGCAGTGAAATGATATGGGTCTGGGTGGGCTATGCAGTGAAATGATATGGGCTATGCAGTGAAATGATATGGGTCTGGGTGGGCTATGCAGTGAAATGATATGGGCTATGCAGTGAAATGATATGGGTCTGGGTGGGCTATGAAGTGAAATGATATGGGTCTGGGTGGGCTATGCAGTGAAATGATATGGGTCTGGGTGGGCTATGCAGTGAAATGATATGGGCTATGCAGTGAAATGATATGGGTCTGGGTGGGCTATGCAGTGAAATGATATGGGTCTGGGTGGGCTATGCAGTGAAATGGTATGGGTCTGGGTGGGCTATGCAGTGAAATTATATGGGTCTGGGTGGGCTATGCAGTGAAATGATATGGGCTATGCAGTGAAATGATATGGGTCTGGGTGGGCTATGCAGTGAAATGATATGGGCTATGCAGTGAAATGATATGGGTCTGGGTGGGCTATGCAGTGAAATGATATGGGTCTGGGTGGGCTATGCAGTGAAATGATATGGGTCTGGGTGGGCTATGCAGTGAAATGATATGGGTCTGGGTCGGCTATGCAGTGAAATGATATGGGTCTGGGTGGGCTATGCAGTGAAATGATATGGGTCTGGGTGGGCTATGCAGTGAAATGATATGGGCTATGCAGTGAAATGATATGGGTCTGGGTGGGCTATGCAGTGAAATGATATGGGTCTGGGTGGGCTATGCAGTGAAATAATATGGGTCTGGGTGGGCTATGCAGTGAAATGATATGGGTCTGGGTGGGCTATGCAGTGAAATAATATGGGTCTGGGTGGGCTATGAAATGCTGTTGAATAATCATCTACCTCTCTTCCCTCCCCGTCCACAGAGTCCCCTGTCCTGGATCAAGGGCCTGAAGTGGGGTGAGTACGTGGGCTCCCCCAGCTCGCCAGACCCTGCAGTGTGTTTCAGCCAGCCTCATGGGGAGAGGTTTGGGTCCCTACTGGCTCTCCCCACCAGAGCCATCTGTGGACTGTCACGCAACTTCTGTCTCATGATGATCTACAGCAAGGAACAAGGTGACACGTTACAGTATATTACACTAGGAACAAGGTGACACGTTACAGTATATTATACTAGGAACAAGGTGACACGTTACAGTATATTACACTAGGAACAAGGTGACACGTTACAGTATATTATACTAGGAACAAGGTGACACGTTACAGTATATTATACTAGGAACAAGGTGACACGTTACAGTATATTATACTATAACAAGGAACAAGGTGACACGTTACAGTATATTATACAAGGTATTACAGTATAACAAGGTGACACTGACACGTTACAGTATATTATACTAGGAACAAGGTGACACTTACAGTATATTATACTAGGAACAAGGTGACACGTTACAGTATATTACACTAGGAACAAGGTGACACGTTACAGTATATTATACTAGGAACAAGGTGACACGTTACAGTATATTATACTAGGAACAAGGTGACACCTTACAGTATATTATACTAGGAACAAGGTGACACGTTACAGTATATTATACTAGGAACAAGGTGACACGTTACAGTATATTACACTAGGAACAAGGTGACACCTAGTACAGTATATTACACTAGGAACAAGGTGACACGTTACAGTATATTACACTAGGAACAAGGTGACACGTTACAGTATATTACACTAGGAACAAGGTGACACGTTACAGTATATTACACTAGGAACAAGGTGACACGTTACAGTATATTACACTAGGAACAAGGTGACACGTTACAGTATATTACACTAGGAACAAGGTGACACCTTACAGTATATTATACTAGGAACAAGGTGACACGTTACAGTATATTACACTAGGAACAAGGTGACACGTTACAGTATATTATACTAGGAACAAGGTGACACCTTACAGTATATTATACTAGGAACAAGGTGACACGTTACAGTATATTATACTAGGAACAAGGTGACACGTTACAGTATATTATACTAGGAACAAGGTGACACGTTACAGTATATTATACTAGGAACAAGGTGACACGTTACCGTTACAGTATATTATACTAGGAACAAGGTGACACGTTACAGTATATTATACTAGGAACAAGGTGACACGTTACAGTATATTATACTAGGAACAAGGTGACACGTTACAGTATATTATACTAGGAACAAGGTGACACGTTACAGTATATTATACTAGGAACAAGGTGACACGTTACAGTATATTATACTAGGAACAAGGTGACACGTTACAGTATATTATACTAGGAACAAGGTGACACGTTACAGTATATTATACTAGGAACAAGGTGACACGTTACAGTATATTACACTAGGAACAAGGTGACACGTTACAGTATATTACACTAGGAACAAGGTGACACGTTACAGTATATTATACTAGGAACAAGGTGACACGTTACAGTATATTACACTAGGAACAAGGTGACACGTTACAGTATATTATACTAGGAACAAGGTGACACGTTACAGTATATTACACTAGGAACAAGGTGACACGTTACAGTATATTATACTAGGAACAAGGTGACACGTTACAGTATATTATACTAGGAACAAGGTGACACGTTACAGTATATTACACTAGGAACAAGGTGACACGTTACAGTATATTATACTAGGAACAAGGTGACACGTTACAGTATATTACACTAGGAACAAGGTGACACGTTACAGTATATTACACTAGGAACAAGGTGACACGTTACAGTATATTACACTAGGAACAAGGTGACACGTTACAGTATATTACACTAGGAACAAGGTGACACCTACAGTATATTATACTAGGAACAAGGTGACACGTTACAGTATATTATACTAGGAACAAGGTGACACGCTACAGTATATTATACTAGGAACAAGGTGACACGTTACAGTATATTATACTAGGAACAAGGTGACACGTTACAGTATATTATACTAGGAACAAGGTGACACGTTACAGTATATTATACTAGGAACAAGGTGACACGTTACAGTATATTACACTAGGAACAAGGTGACACGTTACAGTATATTACACTAGGAACAAGGTGACACGTTACAGTATATTATACTAGGAACAAGGTGACACGTTACAGTATATTACACTAGGAACAAGGTGACACGCTACAGTATATTACACTAGGAACAAGGTGACACGTTACAGTATATTACACTAGGAACAAGGTGACACGTTACAGTATATTACACTAGGAACAAGGAACAAGGTGACACGTTACAGTATATTATACTAGGAACAAGGTGACACGTTACAGTATATTATACTAGGAACAAGGTGACACGTTACAGTATATTATACTAGGAACAAGGTGACACGTTACAGTATATTATACTAGGAACAAGGTGACACGCTACAGTATATTACACTAGGAACAAGGTGACACGTTACAGTATATTACACTAGGAACAAGGTGACACGTTACAGTATATTACACTAGGAACAAGGTGACACGTTACAGTATATTATACTAGGAACAAGGTGACACGTTACAGTATATTATACTAGGAACAAGGTGACACGTTACAGTATATTACACTAGGAACAAGGTGACACGTTACAGTATATTATACTAGGAACAAGGTGACACGTTACAGTATATTATACTAGGAACAAGGTGACACGTTACAGTATATTACACTAGGAACAAGGTGACACGTTACAGTATATTACACTAGGAACAAGGTGACACGTTACAGTATATTACACTAGGAACAAGGTGACACGTTACAGTATATTATACTAGGAACAAGGTGACACGTTACAGTATATTATACTAGGAACAAGGTGACACGTTACAGTATATTACACTAGGAACAAGGTGACACGTTACAGTATATTATACTAGGAACAAGGTGACACGTTACAGTATATTACACTAGGAACAAGGTGACACGTTACAGTATATTACACTAGGAACAAGGTGACACGTTACAGTATATTATACTAGGAACAAGGTGACACGTTACAGTATATTATACTAGGAACAAGGTGACACGTTACAGTATATTACACTAGGAACAAGGTGACACGTTACAGTATATTACACTAGGAACAAGGTGACACGTTACAGTATATTATACTAGGAACAAGGTGACACGTTACAGTATATTACACTAGGAACAAGGTGACACGTTACAGTATATTACACTAGGAACAAGGTGACACGTTACAGTATATTATACTAGGAACAAGGTGACACGTTACAGTATATTATACTAGGAACAAGGTGACACGTTACAGTATATTACACTAGGAACAAGGTGACACGTTACAGTATATTACACTAGGAACAAGGTGACACCTTACAGTATATTATACTAGGAACAAGGTGACACGTTACAGTATATTACACTAGGAACAAGGTGACACGTTACAGTATATTATACTAGGAACAAGGTGACACGTTACAGTATATTATACTAGGAACAAGGTGACACGTTACAGTATATTACACTAGGAACAAGGTGACACGTTACAGTATATTATACTAGGAACAAGGTGACACCTTACAGTATATTACACTAGGAACAAGGTGACACGTTACAGTATATTACACTAGGAACAAGGTGACACGTTACAGTATATTATACTAGGAACAAGGTGACACCTTACAGTATATTACACTAGGAACAAGGTGACACGTTACAGTATATTACACTAGGAACAAGGTGACACTTTACAGTATATTACACTAGGAACAAGGTGACACGTTACAGTATATTACACTAGGAACAAGGTGACACGTTACAGTATATTACACTAGGAACAAGGTGACACGTTACAGTATATTACACTAGGAACAAGGTGACACGTTACAGTATATTACACTAGGAACAAGGTGACACGTTACAGTATATTACACTAGGAACAAGGTGACACGTTACAGTATATTACACTAGGAACAAGGTGACACGTTACAGTATATTATACTAGGAACAAGGTGACACGTTACAGTATATTACACTAGGAACAAGGTGACACGTTACAGTATATTATACTAGGAACAAGGTGACACGTTACAGTATATTACACTAGGAACAAGGTGACACCTTACAGTATATTACACTAGGAACAAGGTGACACGTTACAGTATATTACACTAGGAACAAGGTCATCCGCAGCCTCATAGAGGATCTAGATACGTTTTCTAACCTCTCTGGATTAAAACCAAATTATGATCAGTATACTAAATTACGTATTGGATCACAAAGAAATACCACTTTTACATTACCATGTAGTTTACCAATCAAATGGTCTGATGGGGATGTGGATGTACTCGGTATACAAATCCCAAAAGAAAGAAATTGTCTCAATCCCAATACATTTTAATAGAAATTTAACAAAAATAGATAACATCTTGCTACCATGGAAAGGAAAATACCTGTCTATTTGAGGAAAAATCGCTCTGATTAACTCTTTAGTCATATCACAGTTTACCTATTTGCTTATGGTCTTGCCTACACCTAGCGACCAGGTTTTGAAATTGTATGAGCAAAAAATATTCCATTTTATTTGGAAAGGTAAACCAGGTTAAAAGGGTCTTTCCTGGCAGAAATCTGTACAGTAACACGTCTTTTGATGTGGTGGCAACTGTAATCTAATCTGCTCTAAGGTAAACAAGTGAGCTGACCCTCTGTGTGAGGAGGACTGACCCTCTCCTCTGTGTCTCTAGGTGTGAGGAGGACTGACCCTCTCCTCTGTGTCTCTAGGTGTGAGGAGGACTGACCCTCTCCCCTGTGTCTCTAGGTGTGAGGAGGACTGACCCTCTCCCCTGTGTCTCTAGGTGTGAGGAGGACTGACCCTCTCCCCTGTGTCTCTAGGTGTGAGGAGGACTGACCCTCTCCTCTGTGTCTCTAGGTGTGAGGAGTACTGACCCTCTCCTCTGTGTCTCTAGGTGTGAGGAGGACTGACCCTCTCCTCTGTGTCTCTAGGTGTGAGGAGTACTGACCCTCTCCTCTGTGTCTCTAGGTGTGAGGAGTACTGACCCTCTCCTCTGTGTCTCTAGGTGTGAGGAGTATGCACAGCACAGATATCCAGTGGTCTGCCATCCTTAGTTGGGGCTATGCTGACAACATGCTGAGGCTTAAGAGCAAACAGAGTGAACCGCCCATCAACTTCATACAGTGCTCTCCACTACACCAGGTAAACTACCGTACCTAGTCTTTAATATCGCTTCATACGGTGCTCTCCACTACACCAGGTAAACTACAGTACCTAGTCCAGGAACCGTGACCCAGATAGGAGACTCCACACAGCTCCTTGAGGCTGTTAACGACAGGGCAATAGGAGACTTCACAGCTCCTTGAGGCTGTTAATGACAGGGCAATAGGAGACTCCACATCTCCTTGAGGCTGTTAACGACAGGTCAATAGGAGACTCCACATCTCCTTGAGGCTGTTAACGACAGGGCAGTAGGAGACTCCACATCTCCTTGAGGCTGTTAACGACAGGGCAGTAGGAGACTCCACATCTCCTTGAGGCTGTTAACGACAGGGCAATAGGAGACTCCACATCTCCTTGAGGCTGTTAACGACAGGGCAGTAGGAGACTCCACATCTCCTTGAGGCTGTTAACGACAGGGCAATAGGAGACTCCACATCTCCTTGAGGCTGTTAACGACAGGGCGATAGGAGACTCCACATCTCCTTGAGGCTGTTAACGACAGGGCAGTAGGAGACTCCACATCTCCTTGAGGCTGTTAACGACAGGGCGATAGGAGACTCCACATCTCCTTGAGGCTGTTAACGACAGGGCAGTAGGAGACTCCACATCTCCCATGTACTTTTCTTTAGTACATCACCTACTGTATGAAGAATACTGTGTTAATCATTCTCTCTCTCTAGGTAACAGCGTGTGCCTGGGTGTCTGATGGTTGCCAGCTGTTTACCGGCAGTAGATGTGGAGTCATCACGGCCTACATTAACCGCTTCAATACTTCTACTGTGAGTAGTACAAGCCTCTTTCTCTATCTCAATATATATATATATATACACACTACGTTACCAAAAGTCTTTGGGCACCTGCACGTCAAACATCTCATTCCAATATCATGGGCCTTAATATGGAGTTGGTCCCCCCCCTTGGCTGCTATAACAGCCTCCACTCTTCTGGGAAGGCTTTCCACTAGATGTTGGAACATTGCTGCTATAACAGCCTCCACTCTTCTGGGAAGGCTTTCCACTAGATGTTGGAACATTGCTGCTATAACAGCCTCCACTCTTCTGGGAAGGCTTTCCACTAGATGTTGGGACATTGCTGCTATAACAGCCTCCACTCTTCTGGGAAGGCTTTCCACTAGATGTTGGAACATTGCTGCTATAACAGCCTCCACTCTTCTGGGAAGGCTTTCCACTAGATGTTGGAACATTGCTGCTATAACAGCCTCCACTCTTCTGGGAAGGCTTTCCACTAGATGTTGGGACATTGCTGCTATAACAGCCTCCACTCTTCTGGGAAGGCTTTCCACTAGATGTTGGAACATTGCTGCTATAACAGCCTCCACTCTTCTGGGAAGGCTTTCCACTAGATGTTGGAACATTGCTGCTATAACAGCCTCCACTCTTCTGGGAAGGCTTTCCACTAGATGTTGGGACATTGCTGCTATAACAGCCTCCACTCTTCTGGGAAAGGCTTTCCACTAGATGTTGGGACATTGCTGCTATAACAGCCTCCACTCTTCTGGGAAAGGCTTTCCACTAGATGTTGGGACATTGCTGCTATAACAGCCTCCACTCTTCTGGGAAGGCTTTCCACTAGATGTTGGGACATTGCTGCTATAACAGCCTCCACTCTTCTGGGAAGGCTTTCCACTAGATGTTGGGACATTGCTGCTATAACAGCCTCCACTCTTCTGGGAAGGCTTTCCACTAGATGTTGGAACATTGCTGCTATAACAGCCTCCACTCTTCTGGGAAGGCTTTCCACTAGATGTTGGAACATTGCTGCTATAACAGCCTCCACTCTTCTGGGAAGGCTTTCCACTAGATGTTGGAACATTGCTGCTATAACAGCCTCCACTCTTCTGGGAAGGCTTTCCACTAGATGTTGGAACATTGCTGCTATAACAGCCTCCACTCTTCTGGGAAGGCTTTCCACTAGATGTTGGAACATTGCTGCTATAACAGCCTCCACTCTTCTGGGAAGGCTTTCCACTAGATGTTGGAACATTGCTGCGGGGATTTGCTTCCATTCAGCTACAAGAGCATTAGTGAGGTCGGGCACTGATGTTGGGCGATTAGGCCTGGCTCGCAGTCGGCGATCCAATGCATCCCAAAGGTGTTCGATGTGGTTGAGGTCAGGGTTCTATGCAGGCCAGTCAAGTTCTTCCACACCGATCTCGACAAACCATTTCTGTGTGGACGTCCCTTTGTGCACGGGGGCTTTGTCATGCTGAAACAGGAAAGGGCCTTCCCCAAACTGTTTCCATTAAGTTGGAAGCACAGAATCATCTAGAATGTCATTGTATGCTGTAGCGTTAAGATTTCCCTTCACTGGAACTAAGGTGTTGTAACGATGTGCAAATAGTTAAAGTACGAAAGGGAAAATAAATAAACATAAATATTGGTTGTATTTACAATGGTGTTTGTTCCTCACTGGTTGACCTTGTGGCAACAGGTCACAAGTATTACTGCTGTGATTGCACACTGTGTATTTCACCCAATAGACATGGGAGTTTATCAAAATTGGGTTTGTTTTTGTATTCTTTGTCGGTCTCTGTAATCTAAGGGAAATATGTGTCTCTAATATGGTCATACATTTGGCAGGAGGTTAGGAAGTGCAGCTCAGTTTCCACCTCATTTTGTGGGCATCGTGCACATAGCCTGTCTTCTCTTGAAAGCCAGGTCTCGCTCTCTCTCTCTTTCTCTCTCTCTCTCCCCCTCTTCTCTCTCTTTCTCTCCCTTTTCTCCCTCTCTCTCTTTCCCTCTCTCTTTCTCTCCTCTCGCTCTGTCTCTCATTCTCTCTTGCTTCTCTCGCTCTCTCTCACTTTTTCTGTCTCTCTCTCCCAGCACCACATTGAGTACAGTACCGTGGGTCTCCATGGCAACACCCTCAGTCACCCTCCAGCCATCCTCCTCTCTCCATCCGTCCGCCTCCACATCAACACCCACTGACCTATCATTACCCCTCCCCCTAGACCCCCACAGTGCATGCTCTCTGTCTCTCTCTGTATCAAATATTATTGACGTTACATTTCACTTTTCACTGGCTGTCCCTCAGGTTGTGGCAGGAGGACTCATTCTGGCTTTTCACCCAATAAATATTCATCTTTAATAGTTTCAAATTCTTTGTACTGAATGATCATTTTGGGATAGAAAGATTCTCTTAGGTCTGAGTATTTGTCACAGTGTAATAGGAATTGCAGCTCTGTCTCTACCTCTCCCCTGGAGCAGAGTGAGCACAGCCTGTCCTCTCTGGGCAGCCAGGTTTGTCTGTGACTGGTCTCTATAGCCAGACTGTCCTCTCTGGGCAGCCAGGTTTGTCTGTGACTGGTCTCTATAGCCAGACTGTCCTCTCTGGGCAGCCAGGTTTGTCTGTGATGACCGGTTTATATAGCCAGACTGTCTTCTCTGGGCAGCCAGACTGTCCTCTCTGGGCAGCCAGGTTTGTCTGTGACGGGTCTCTATAGCCAGCCTGTCCTCTCTGGGCAGCCAGGTTTGTCTGTGTCGACCGGTCTCTATAGCCAGACTGTCCTCTCTGGGCAGCCAGGTTTGTCTGTGACGGGTCTCTATAGCCAGCCTGTCCTCTCTGGGCAGCCAGGTTTGTCTGTGTCGACCGGTCTCTATAGCCAGACTGTCCTCTCTGGGCAGCCAGGTTTGCCTGTGACTGGTCTCTATAGCCAGCCTGTCCTCTCTGGGCAGCCAGGTTTGTCTGTGACGACTGGTCTTTATATAGCCAGACTGTCCTCTCTGGGCAGCCAGGTTTGTCTGTGACGGGTCTCTATAGCCAGACTGTCCTCTCTGGGCAGCCAGGTTTGTCTGTGACGGGTCTCTATAGCCAGACTGTCCTCTCTGGGCAGCCAGGTTTGTCTGTGTCGACCGGTCTCTATAGCCAGACTGTCCTCTCTGGGCAGCCAGGTTTGTCTGTGTCGACCGGTCTCTATAGCCAGACTGTCCTCTCTGGACAGCCAGGTTTGTCTGTGTCGACCGGTCTCTATAGCCAGACTGTCCTCTCTGGGCAGCCAGGTTTGTCTGTGTCGACCGGTCTCTATAGCCAGACTGTGCTCACTGAGTCTGTACCTAGTCAGTGTTTTCCTCAGTCACAGTGGTCAGATAGTCTGCCACCATGTACTGTCTGATTAGAGACAAACAGCATTGAAGTTTACTTAGATTTTTTGTGGTCTTTCCAATAGGTGATATATTTTTATTTTTGCTTTGTGATGATCTGGTTGGGCCAGATGTTCTGAGTGCTGTCCTGAGGCTCTATGGGGTTGGTTGGCCTTATTTTGAGTTTCTTTACATTTTCAAAACTCTGCATGCAGTATTTATTCTTGTGATTTCTCCACATATCCCCATTTTGGATAGCCCATTCCTCCTGATGAGGTTTGTTTAATTTATTCCAATTCTCCCAGAAGTGGTTTTATTCTGTGGATTCCTCAACTACATCCAGCTGATTTCTAATGTGCTGTTCCTGTTCTGTTCTCAGGGTGTGTTTGTATTGCGTCAGTGTTTCCCCATATTGAAGGCCTACATTTGTGTTGTCTGGTTCTCTGTGTCTTTGATTAGATATATTTCTCAGTGACTTCCTTAGATTTCTCCAACATCATCAAAACATGTTTCATTCTCTAATGCTTTTAGGTTTGGTCTTATGTTTCTTATGTTCCTGTGTATAACGTCCTCTTCCTCATCTTCCTCTTCCTCCTTCTCCTCTTCATCCTCCTCTTCCTCCTCCTCCTCTTCCTCCTCTTCCTCTTCCTGCAGCCTACAGAGATGGAGGTAGAGTCTCAGGTCCACCTGTATGGCCACAGCTCTGAGGTGACCAGCCTCCATGTGTGTAAACCATACAGCATCCTTATCTCTGTGTCCAGGGACGGAACATGCATCCTCTGGGACCTCAACAGGTGGGTGAACGTGGCCTAGCCTGCTGGCGATGACCGTTCTGTATTCATGAAGGACAGAAAAAAACATCACCTGTTTGTTTGTCTTGTTAGGTTGTGTTATGTCCAGAGCCTGACGGGTCACAAGAGCCCTGTGACCGCAGTGTCAGCCAGTGAGACCACAGGGGACATCGCTACTGTCTGTGACTCAGGTGAGGACCTGGCTGTTACTGTATGGAATAGTCTAGTGTGAGGACCTGGTTGTCTGTCTGTCTGTACAGTAACAGCCAGGACTGGCTGAATATCTGTGTGTCTGGCTGACTAGCTGTGTGTCTGGCTGACTAGCTGTGTGTCTGGCTGACGAGCTGTGTGTCTGGCTGACGAGCTGTGTGTCTGGCTGACGAGCTGTGTGTGTCACTCATCCTCTAACCTATGATGTCATTGTGTACATCCAGTGGGCGGGGGCAGTGACCTAAGGTTGTGGACTGTGAACGGCGATCTGATTGGCCACGTCCACTGTCGCGAGATCATCTGCTCTGTGGCGTTCTCCAATCAGCCGGAGGGAGTGTCTGTCAACGTCATTACAGGAGGACTGGAGAATGGAGTGGTCAGGTGAGCAGCTTCCCGTACCTGTCTGTCTCTCTCTATGTGTACCAGTCTGTTCCCTTGTGGCTATTTTTTAATGTCTGTGTTTTTATATTTTTATGCTGCTGCAAACACATTGTCCAGCATTACCCAGGTTTCCATCCAAACGTTTAATGTGAGTAAAGTACATGTGGGATAGAAAATGTCACAACAGGCCTGATGGAAACCTCGAATTTGTCGGGTAAACTTTCCAAATGTTGACAAAACAAAATACGCTAGACAAGGTAAAATTTTATTATGCGAGAAATTGTGGCGGAAACGCCTTTCTGCACAAATATTGATGTAATAAATGTTGAGTGACGTGACGCTTTGGTGTTGACGCTCCTTCCAATAAAATATCCAGGGTCTTATTCTGGTGACATGATGATCGATGCCTGACTGCCGTTGGACAGATAAAAGTCATCTGGCTCTTGTTCCATAATAATGTTCATCACCACCTCGACTTTTCCACGTTGTTACAGCCTGAATTTGGTCACTGGCACACTACACATAATACCCAGTAATGTCAAAGTGGAATTATGTTTTTTTTTAAATGTTTACAAATAATTTCAAGTTAACTGAAATGTCTTGAGTCAATAAGTATTCAACCCCTTTGTTATGGCAAGCCTCATTAAGTTCAGGAGTCAAAATGTGCTTAACAAGTCACATAATAAGTTGCATAGACTATAATAGTGTTTAACATGATTTATGATCGAGTACCTCATCTCTGTACCCCACACATACAATTATCTGTAATGTCCCTCAGTTGAGCAGTGAATTTCAAACACAGATTCAACCACAAAGACCAGGGAGGTTTTCCAATGCCTCACAAAGAAGGGCTCCTATTGGTAGATGGGTAAAAAAAAGCAGACATTGAATATCCCTTTGAGCATAGTGAAGTTATTAATTACACTTTGGATGGTGGATAAATACACCCAGTCACTACAAAGATACAGGCGTCCTTCCTAACTCAGTTGGATGGTGTATCAATACACCCAGTCACTACAAAGATACAGGCGTCCTTCCTAACTCAGTTGGATGGTGTATCAATACACCCAGTCACTACAAAGATACAGGCGTCCTTCCTAACTCAGTTGGATGGTGTATCAATACACCCAGTCACTACAAAGATACAGGGGTCCTTCCTAACTCAGTTGCCGGAGAGGAAGGAAACCGATCAGGAATTTCACCATGAGGCCAATGGTGACTTTAAAACAGTTACAGAGTTTAATGGCTGTGATAGGAGAAAACTGAGGATGGATCAACAGCATTGTAGTTACTCCACAATACTAACCTAAATGACAGAGTCAAAAGAAGGAAGCCTGTACAGAGTAGAAAATATTCCAAAACATGCATCCTGTTTGCAACAAGGCTGCAGAAAATGTGACAAAGAAATTAACTTCTGTCCGGAATACAAAGTGTTATGTTTGGGGTAAATCCAATACATCACATTACTGAGTACCACTCTCCATATTTTCAAGCATAGTGGTGACTGCATCATGTTATGGGTATGCTTGTAATCATTAAGGACTGGGGAGTTTTTCAGGATAAAAAATAAATGGAATGGAGCTAAGCACAGGCAACATCCTAGAGCTAAACCTGGTTCAGTTTGCTTTCCACCAGACACTGGAGGATGAATTCACCTTTCAGCAGGACAATAACCTAAAACACAAGGCCAGATATACAGTAGCCAAGTTAGTTTAGACTTAAATCTACTTGACAATCTATGGCAATACCTGAAAATGTCTGTTTAGCAATGATCAACAACCAATTTGACAGAGCTTAACAATTTTTTTTAAATAATGGGTAAATGTTGCATAATCAAGGTGTGGAAAGCTGTTAGACTTACCCAGAAAGACTCACAGCTCTTAGAGCATTACCCAGAAAGACTCACAGCTCTTAGAGCATTACCCAGAAAGACTCACAGAGCATTACCCAGAAAGACTCACAGCTCTTAGAGCATTACCCAGAAAGACTCACAGCTCTTAGAGACTTACCCAGAAAGACTCACAGCTGTAATCGCTGCCAAATATGCTTCTACAAAGTATTGACTTGGGGTTGAATACTTATGTAAATGAGATATATCTGTATTTCATTTTCAAAACATTTACCAAAATGTCTAAAAACATGTTTTCACTTTGTCATTATGGGGTGTTGTGATGTCATTATGGGGTGTTGTGATGTCATTATGGGGTGTTGTGATGTCATTATGGGGTATTGTGATGTCATTATGGGGTATTGTGTGTAGATGCCTGAGAAAGAGAAAATCATATTTAATCCATTTTGAATTCAGACTAGCTCAACAAAATGTGGAATAAGTCTTGGGGTGTGAATTCTTCCTGAAGGTAGCCTGCCCACACTGTCTCAGTTGGCTAGAGCGCACGTGCCAAGACCAGTGTGGGCACATTCCTTATATAAGGTAAACATTTGAGATGGAAACCCATTTGAACGTGTATTTTTGTTATTTTGGTACATTGGAACATAACTAAACATATGTTTCTGTGCACTACGTCATCACAGCCTTTTACCTGCAACAAATCAATTGGATGGAAAAACATCTCTTCTGGGAAAAGCATCACATATTGTTTCTATGCAAATGTTTTAAGACTGTCGCCAATTGGATGGAAATCTGGGTAGTGACACAAAGAGAATTGAGTGTGGCTTCCTGAATAAATGTAAATAACAAAGGTCTTGTTTTTCCTGTCATCACTACCGTTCAGGCTGTGGAGCACATGGGACTTGAAGCCAGTGAGAGAGATCACCTTCCCCAAGTCGAACAAGCCTATCATCAGCCTGACGTATTCATGCGACGGACACCATCTCTACACAGCTAACAGCGAGGGGACGGTCATGGCCTGGTGTCGGAGAGACCAGCAGAGGATGAAGCTGCCCATGTTCTACAGCTTCCTCTCTAGCTATGCTGCCAGCTGACAGGCTAGGGCCTTCAACGACTACACTACCCACAATCCTCCTGAGAGACATGATTATACCCAGTAGTCCTTTTCTGACGCATGGCCCCAGACTACCCTGAGAGACCGCATGAGGGACAGAACTACAATACCCACAGTCCTCTGCTCTTATGGCAGCACCCCCCCAGACCTGGTATGTTGAGAGTCAGAACTACAATACCCATAGTTCTCTTCTATTCTGACGCATTGCTCCAGACTACCCTTGGACAAAACTACAATAACCACAGTTCTCCAGGTGGACGGAACAGCCTGAACCTCTCCATGAGCTGTCAGTCCCCTTCTCCCTCTCCCCCTCCCCGCCGGGAGACGGACATGTCAACATGCTGCAGACGACCAATCAAAGCCCTCAGCTCAGACCCTAAGACCCACCTCCTGTAATCTACAGCCATTTCCGTGCAAGCAGACTAGCGGCTGTAAACATGAAGCTACGATATGATATTAAAGACATCTCTATATATACATTTTTCTGCTTTTGGAATGATTTGGTCTTGTTGTCGTGGTGATAATGTTCCTTCCTTCTGAAAATGTGTTGCTGATGACTTGATTGGTTGTTTGGACTGTCCTGGTGAGCTGCTACACAACGTTTGACCAATCCCAAGTCAGACCAGAGGGCTGAAGGCCCCGCCTCTGCTAGTGTCTGACCAATCCAAAGCCAGAGCAGAGGGTGGAAGACCCGCCTCGGTCTCTCCTCTACGGCCAACACGTGTGTCTCTCTGCATGAGTCACCTGACTGATGGCTGTTTGAGAGACCAGGAAAAGCTGCAGCTACAGGGACACTCTGCACATCTGTCTACCTGGAGAGGGCCTGGCCCTGCACGGTTCTGTGGGGACTGAGATGCCCTTCTTGTCGACTCTGAACTCTAGACTACGTAAACCAGCTAGGGGGATCTGGGATGATGTGGGTTGTGTTGCCTGTAATGCCCTGGTCTGTGCCCTAAGAAAAGCTTCTTCTTGCATGCTGGAATTAAGGAGACTGGGGGGGGTGGATGGATGGATGGAAGAATTGGTGTGGATGTGTGTGTGAGAGCTTGAAAGCACTAACTACATTACGTTCCTGCCTTGTATCAATCCTGTTTCTTGCCTTGTATCAATCCTGTTTCTTGCCTTGTATCAATCCTGTTTCTTGCCTTGTATCAATCCTGTTTCTTGTGTCATTTTGTTTTCTCTCTTTGTTTTTTGCATTGGCTGTTGTCGTTATTTCTTATTATCAATGAAAAGCTGAGAATGATCTCCTGTTCAGTTGTCCTTGTGTTTACTGGCCTGAAACTCTCTCCTCCAATGCACTGCAGCCATCAGCTGCTTCTTACAGCTGCAGCCATCAGCTGCTTCTTACAGCTTGCTGAAAATAGAAGATATCATAGGAGAGAGGGGAAAAAAGCACCCAGTGTCACATAGATGTCATTCTAGCTCAGAGTACTTTTCCTTTTGGAGGCGGAGAACCACATCTCTGTCATACTTAGTTCATCCTCTAGTTCGTTTTAGTAGTATTTGGATCCAGACAGCGGTGGAGTCTGTCCCCTGAGCTCTCCTCCAGTCTCCCACTAGCTCCTGCTGCCAGGATTACAGACCACTGGGGAGCTGCTGCACCATCCCAGGAGACATCAACACACCCTGTTAATTAGCAATTCATTTAATGAGTGTCTATCTCCACTACTACACAATTAGAGAGAGGCGAGAGAGACTTTGTCTTTCTTTAATGATACATCCTCATTTCATTAAAACCTCACCCCCCCCCACCCCCCTGAATATCCACTGTACTGCATAGTCACCTTGCCCTGTACCCCACAACACAAAACAACACCACCTCTACAACCGTATGTCCTACCCATCTTCCCCAGCTGTACAGACAGCCCCCCGACACCACCTCTACAACCGTATATCCTACCCATCTTCCCCAGCTGTACAGACAGCCCCCCGACACCACCTCTACAACCGTGATATCCTACCCATCTTCCCCAGCTGTACAGACAGCCCCCCGACACCACCTCTACAACCGTATATCCTACCCATCTTCCCCAGCTGTACAGACAGCCCCCCGACACACCACCTCTACAACCGTATATCCTACCCATCTTCCCCAGCTGTACAGACAGCCCCCCGACACACCACCTCTACAACCGTATATCCTACCCAGCTTCCCCAGCTGTACAGACAGCCCTCGACACACCACCTCTACAACCGTGATATCCTACCCATCTTCCCCAGCTGTACAGACAGCCCTCGACACACCACCTCTACAACCGTATATCCTACCCAGCTTCCCCAGCTGTACAGACAGCCCCCCGACACCACCTCTGCAACCGTATATCCTACCCATCTTCCCCAGCTGTACAGACAGCCCCCCGACACACCACCTCTACAACCGTATATCCTACCCATCTTCCCCAGCTGTACAGACAGCCCCCCGACACACCACCTCTACAACCGTATATCCTACCCATCTTCCCCAGCTGTACAGACAGCCCCCCGACACCACCTCTACAACCGTATATCCTACCCAGCTTCCCCAGCTGTACAGACAGCCCCCCGACACACCACATCTCCTGAAACATCTCCACACTGTTGATCATTCTATACAACTCAAATTCCACCCTAAGGCGTGCAGAGACCATCCCATGAAATAATAGTAAAGGGTCTGTTATCCCCCCTCACCTTTTGACCCTGTTTCTTCTTGTTAGCCAAATAGCCAGCTCTGCCTGAGCAAGCAGAAAATTCAACAAAACACATTTGGCCTTTTCCTTATTTGAATACCTGTACCTCGTTATAAACATCCCAACAGTAAAAACCACTCCCAACTTCTCACACAGACATTCCAACAAGAGACGTTAATGGCGTTAACCTGGCGCACACAGAAAACACGACGCACAGTTTCACTCATAACACAGAAAGGACACCCCCTGCCCGACTCCCGGTTCAGCCCAGCTGTTAGTGGCCAGGGCTCCATGTAGAACCCTTCACTGGAGGTCCCCTGACTAAACCCCCTGGAAGCAGAGGTGGGGCCTTATCCCAACATGCCCCACATAACAGAGCTTTGCTCTTGCCCCAGTTCACCTTCGCTGACGAAGCCTTGCACACCTTCAGACTGGTCTCTAGTGCCTGCATATCCTTACCTTTACAGAAACATCATCCGCATACGCCAACACTGCTATGCCTGTCCAGCACACTCCCTGCAGTCTCCTGCATAGCTGGCCAAAAAAAGCCTCAATGGCTAGTGTATATAACTGCCCTGATAGAGGGCGTCCTTGTCTAATGCCCCGCCTCACCCAGACTGGCCTACGGAGCACCCCTCCCGCCTTGACCATACATGACGCCCCAGCATACAACCGCTTCACACAGGTCAAAGAACCTTTCCCCAAACCCCATCTCACGTCGTCATGTCCCTGATTCAGTGTCCCGGTACACAATACATCTGGTCCTTATCCAGATGGGACTTCAGTCTGTTAGCGAGGACCTTGGCAAATATCTTGTAGTCCGCACAGAGCAACGCCACAGGCCTCCAGTCAGAACCTCCTACCCCGACGCTCTCGCGCAACGCCACAGGCCTCCAGTCAGAACCTCCTACCCCGACGCACTCGCGCAACGCCACAGGCCTCCAGTCAGAACCTCCTACCCCGACGCACTCGCGCAACGCCACAGGCCTCCAGTCAGAACCTCCTACCCCGACGCACTCGCGCAACACGCAAAATAAGTCCAGTACAGTTTTTCCCCCAGATTTGTTTATAATTCTCCACTGGGAGTTCCCATTGACTCAAACTCCTCTCTTCGCTGCCCCCACCTTTCCCAAAAGGTCTGGAAACCTGAGCAAAAAGTGGCATCTTGTAAGAGCTTTACATTAAACTTCCAATAGGATGCCTGCCGAGGACCTGGTGAAACAGACAGCCGAGCCATGGTTATGTGGTGATCTGAAAAGCCACCGGGAGAATGGTAGCGCCCAACAGCCTATTGCTCTGATTCCTGGACATAAAAACAATCGAGTCGGACTCCTACCTGTTCGCAGACCGCGAGTAGACCCACCTCCAGCTTAACGCCATTCTCAGGAACACACCTGAAACCAGGCCGTAACGACAGCCTCTCCTCCACACCAGGCCGTAACGACAGCCTCTTCTCCACACCAGGCCGTAACGACAGCCTCTTCTCCACACCAGGCCGTAACGACAGCGTCTCCTCCGCACCAGGCCGTAACGACAGCGTCTCCTCCGCACCAGGCTGCGAAGCCATCGCACACACCGCAACGTTCAAACCCCAGGAAACTAAAACTCTGTCCTCTTCCTCCCTGACTTTGAAAGAAAACTAAACTAACAGTTTGTTAACCGTTCACCATGGAAATTAAAAAATGTAAGAAAAGAATCAAGAAAAAGTGAGAGATTAAGGGGAGAGAGATACGGGGGGAGAGAGAGATTAAGGGGGAGAGAGAGATTGGGGGAGAGAGAGATTAAGGGGAGAGAGATACGGGGGAGAGAGAGAGATTAAGGGGGAGAGAGATACGGGGAGAGAGAGAGATTAAGGGGAGAGAGAGTTAAGGGGAGAGAGATGAGAGAGAGAGAGAGTGAGTGATAAGGAGGGAGATAGAAAGAGAGAGATAAGGGGGAGAGAGAAAGAGAGTGAGAAGGGGGAGAGAGAGAGATAAAGCGGGAGAGAGAGATGAGACAGAGGGGGGAGTGATAGAGAGAAGACAGAAGACACTCAGACAGAATCACACCCATATTGCCATCATGTACCAGTAGGCATTATTACCCTCTCTCAGGTGCACATATATACACACTCCATAGATATACATAATGTATGTACACGCTCCATAGATATACATAATGTATGTACACGCTCCATAGATATACATAATGTATGTACACGCTCCATAGATATACATAATGTATGTACACACTCCATAGATATACATAATGTATGTACACACTCCATAGATATACATAATGTATGTACACGCTCCATAGATATACATAATGTATGTACACGCTCCATAGATATACATAATGTATGTACACGCTCCATAGATATACATAATGTATGTACACGCTCCATAGATATACATAATGTATGTACACGCTCCATAGATATACATAATGTATGTACACACTCCATAGATATACATAATGTATGTACACGCTCCATAGATATACATAATGTATGTACACGCTCCATAGATATACATAATGTATGTACACACTCCATAGATATACATAATGTATATACACACTCCATAGATATACAGTGCATTCGGAAAGAATTCAGACCCATTGACTTTTTCCACATTTTGTTACATTACTGCCATAAATCTATACACAATAACCCATAATGACAAAGAAAACAGTTTGTATTTTTTTTTTAATTAAAAACTGAAATATCACATTTACATAAGTATTCAGACCCTTTACTCAGTACTTTGTTGAAGCACCTTCGGCATCGATTACAGCCTCAAGTCTTCTTGGGTATGACGCTACAAGCTTGGCACACCTGTATTTGGGGAGTTCCTCCCATTCTTCTCTGCAGATCCTCTCAAGCTCTGTCAGGTTGGATGGGGAGCGTCGCTGTGTAACAGATGTAAATCGTACTCTCCTTGCGTTGGGTTTTATCCAAATAAATCCCCCCAGCCAGTGGTCCCAGTTGAGCACCATTTATTTATGTTGTTAAATAGGAAACAGCACGTCAGTTGTGCAGGACTTAATGATGTCGATGGCTGTCGATGGTAAAATCTGTAGCATGAAAACAACTGTTAGCAGTGGGCTTATGTGACCATTACGTCAGTGCATGCTAGCTACCACACTTATATACAGCAGCAACTGTAGTAGTAGTAGTAGTAGTAGAAGCAGCAACTGTAGTAGTAGCAGTAGTAGTAGTAGTAGTAGAAGCAGCAACTGTTGTTGTAGTAGTAGTAGTAGTAGTAGTAGTAGTAGTAGAAGCCAGCAACTGCTGTAGCAGTAGTAGCAGAAGCAGCAACTGTTGCTGCAGTAGCAGTAGTAGCAGTAGTAGCAAACCGCTGCAGTAGTAGTAGTAGTAGTAGTAGCTGCCAAACTGCAGTAGCAGTAGTAGTAGTAGTAGCAAAGCTAAGTAACCCAGTAGCAGAGCAGTAGTAGTAGTAGAAGCAGCAACTGCAGTAGCAGTAGTAGTAGCTCAAGGCAAACCGCAGCAGCAGCAGTAGTAGGTATAGTAGTAGTACAGTAGGTGTAGCAGCAGGCAACTGCAAACTGCTGCAGCGTGCAATAGTAGTAGCCAGCAAACTGCAGCAGCAGTAGGTAGCTAAGCAACTGTAGCAGCAGCAGTAGCAGTAGGTAGAAGAAGTAGTAGTAGTATGCAACTGCAGTAGCAGCAGCAGTAGCAGTAGAGCAAACCGCTGCAGTAGCGCACAGTAGCAGTAGTAGTAGGTAGCTGCAAACTGCAGCAGCAGTAGCAGTAGTAGCAAACTGCAGTAGCAGCAGTAGTAGTAGCAGAGCAGCAAACTGTCGCAGCAGCTAATAGTAGTAGCTAGCAGCAGAGTAGTAGTAGTAGTAGCAGAGAAGCAGCAACTGTAGTAGCAGCAGCAGCTGCAAACTGCAGCAGTAGTAGTAGTAGCCAGCAAACTGCAGCAGTAGAGCAGCAGTAGTGGTAGCTGGGCAAACCGTAGCGTAAGTGCAGCAGAGAGTAGTAGAGCAGCAAACTGTAGGTAGCAGCAGTAGCAGTAGAAGCAGCAACTGTAGCAGTAGAGTAGTAGTAGCCAGCAACTGCAGTAGTAGCAGTAGTAGTAGAGTAGGCTGAGCAAACTGTTGTAGTAGCGGTAATAGTAGGTAGCTAAGCAACTGCAGTAGCAGCAGCAGTAGTAGTAGTAGCAGGCAAACCGCAACTGCAGTAGCAGTAGTGCAGTAGCAGTAGCAGTAGCAGTAGCAGTAGCAGCAACTGTAGTAGTAGTAGCAGAAGGCAACTGCTGCAGCAGTAGTAGCAGCAGTAGCAGTAGTAGCAGTAGCAGCAGGTAGCAGTAGTGCAGTGGTAGCTGCAAACTGCTGCAGAGCTGTAATAGTAGCAAGCCAGCAAACCACAGAGTAGCTGTAATAGTAGTATAGCTGTTAGCAAACTGTAGTAGCAGCAGCAGTAGTAGTAGTAGAAGCAGCAACTGTAGTAGCACTACTAGTAGTAGTAGCCAGCAAACTGCTTGCTGCTTGTAGTAGCAGTAGCAGTGGTAGCTGGCAAACTGCTGTAGTAGCAGCAGTAGCAGCAGCAGTAGCAAGCAAACTGCTGTAGCAGTAGTAGCAGTGTTGCAGAGCAGTAGCCAAGCAAACTGTAGTAGTAGCAGTAGCAGTAGGTAGCAGCAGTAGCAGTAGGTAGTAGGCAGTAGCTGCAAACTGCTGTGTAGCAGTAGTAGTAGTAGTAGGCAGCAAATGCTGTGGCAGTAGTAGAGGCTGCAACTGCTGCAGTAGCAGTAGTAGCAGCAGCTGAGCAACTGCTGAGAGCAGTAGCAGGTAGTAGGCAGCTGCTAAACTAGCTGTAGCAGTAGTAGAGCTTGCAAACTGCTTGCCTGTAGTAGCAGTAGTAGCAGTAGCAGTAGCAGCAACTGCAGTAGTAGTAGTAGCTGCTAACTGCTGTAGTAGTAGAGTGGTAAGCTAAACTGCTTGTAGTAGTAGTAGTAGCAGTAGGTAGCTAGCAAATAGTAGCAGTAGAGCTTGCAGCAGTAGTAGCAGTAGCAGTAGGTAGGCAGTAGTAGTAGGCTAGCAACTGCAGTAGTAGTAGTAGCAGTAGCAGCAACCGCTGTAGTAGTAGTAGTAGTAGCAGTAGTAGTAGCTGCAAACTGTTGTAGCAGTAGTAGAAGCAAAACTGTTGTAGTAGTAGGCAGTAGAAGCAGCAACTGTAGTCGTGAGTAGACATAAGCTAGCAGTAGTAGCAGTAGAGCAGCAGTAGTAGGTAGCTGCAAACTGCTGTAGTATGCAATAGTAGTATAGCAGCAAACTGTAGCAGCAGCAGTAGAGCAGCAAACTGTAGTAGTAGTAGTAGTAGTATAGCTGCAGTAGTAGTAGCAGTATGCAGTAGCAGTAGTAGTAGTAGTAGTAGTAGCAGAAGTAGCAACTGTAGTAGCAGTAAGTAGTAGTAGTAGCAACTGCAGTAGCGTAGATAGTACAGTAGTAGTATAGCAAGTAAACTGTAGTAGTAGTAGTAGTAGAAGCCAGCAACTGTAGTAGCAGTAGCAGTAGTAGTGTAGCAAGCAACTGCTGTAGTAGCGTATAGTAGTAGTGCAGTAGTACAGCAAACTGTAGTAGTAGTAGCAGCAGGCAGTAGCAGTAGCTGCAAACTGTAGAGGTAGTAGTGGTAGGGCAAACTGTAGTAGTAGCAGTAGTAGCAGAAGCAGCAACCGGGTAGTAGCTGGTGCAACTGCAGTAGCAGCAGTAGCAGTAGTAGTAGTAGTAGTAGGCAGCAAACTGCTGTAGCAGTGCAATAGTAGTAGAAGCAGCAAACTGCAGTAGTAGCTGCAGTAGTAGTAGTAGTAGTAGTAGTGTAGCAGCAAACTGTAGCAGTAGTAGTAGTAGTAGTAAGCAGCAAACTGTTGCTGTAGTAGTAGTAGTAGTAGAAGCAGCAAACTGCTGTAGTAGTGTAATAGTAGTAAGCAGCAAACTGCAGTAGCAGTAGTATTAGTAGTAGTAGTAGTAGTAGTAGCAGCAACTGTAGTAGTAGCAGTAGTAGTAGTAGAAGCAGCAACTGTTGTAGTAGCGGTAATAGTAGTAGAAGCAGCAACTGTTGTAGTAGCGGTAATAGTAGTAGAAGCAGCAACTGTAGTAGTAGTAGTAGTAGTAGTAGAAGCAGCAACTGTAGTAGTAGTAGTAGTAGTAGAAGCAGCAACTGTTGTTGTTGTAGTAGCAGTAGTAGTAGTAGAAGCAGCAACTGCTGTAGTAGTAGTAGCAGTAGTAGTATAGCAGCAACTGCAGTAGTAGTAGTAGTATAGCAGCAACTGCTGCTTGTAGTAGCAGTAGTAGTAGCAGTAGTAGTAGTAGCCGTAGTAGCAGTAGTAGCAGCAACAGCAGTAGCAGCAACAGTAGTAGTAGTAGTAGTAGCAGTAGTAGCAGCAACAGTAGCAGTAGTAGCAGCAGCTGCAACTGCTTGCTGTAGTAGCAGTAGCAGCAAACTGCAGTAGTAGTAGTAGCAGTAAGCAGCAAACTGCTGTAGTAGTAGTAGTAGCAAGCAGCAAACTGCTGTAGTAGTAGTAGTAGTAGCAGCAGCAAACTGCTGTAGTAGTAGTAGCAGTAGCAGCAAACTGCAGTAGTAGTAGCAGCTACAGTAGCAGCAGTAGTAGCAGTAGCAGTAGCTAAACTGCAGCAGCAGTAGTAGTAGCAGTAAGCAACCGCTGCAGTAGTAGTAGCAGTAGCAGCAAACTGCTTGCTGCAGTAGCAGTAGTAGTAGTAGCAGTAGCAGCAAACTGCTGTAGTAGTAGCAGTATAGCAGCAAACTGCAGTAGCAGTAGAAGCAGTAGCAGTAGCGGCAGTAGCAGTAGTAGTAGTAGTAGCAGTAGCAGTAAGCAGCAACTGTAGTAGTAGAGCAGCAACTGTAGTAGTAGTAGAAGCAGCAACTGTTGTAGTAGTAGTAGTAGAAGCAGCAACTGTTGTAGTAGTAGTAGTAGAAGCAGCAACTGTAGTAGTAGTAGAAGCAGTGGCAGTAGTAGTAGTAGTAGAAGCAGTAGTAGTAGTAGTAGTAGAAGCAGCAACTAGTAGTAGTAGAAGCAGCAACTGTAGTAGTAGTAGAAGCAGCAACTGTTGTAGTAGTAGTAGAAGCAGCAACTGTAGTAGTAGTAGTAGTAGTAGAAGTAGTAGTAGTAGAAGCAGCAACTGTAGTAGTAGAAGCAGCAACAGTAGTAGTAGTAGTAGTAGTAGTAGAAGCAGCAACTGTAGTAGTAGTAGTAGTAGTAGTAGAAGCAGCAACTGTAGTAGTAGTAGTAGTAGTAGAAGCAGCAACTGTAGTAGTAGTAGTAGGCAGTAGTAGTAGTAGTAGAAGCAGCAACTGTAGTAGTAGTAGTAGTAGTAGTAGTAGTAGTAGTAGAAGCAGCAACTGTAGTAGTAGTAGAAGCAGTAGCAGTAGCAGCTGAGCAGTAGAAGTGGTAGCAGCAGTAGTGTAGTGGAAAATATTGAGTCAAATATTTGCACAGATACCGGAACCTGTAGATTCAGTTAGACTTTATTACAAACGTAACATAGCCGAGCCCTTCCATGGAAAAGACTGACTCCCTTATCACAGAGCTCTGCCTTTAGGGTATTCTGTCTTTAGCATAACGAATAGAATCACTCCTTGTCTATTCATGAACAATTCCTATTGGCCTTATAGTTATCCCATTATCTTTACATAGCACATATATTCACTCCTTGTCTATTCATGAACAATTCCCATTGGCCCTGCTCTACCCTTAACTTCCAGTCTCAGTTCTCTGCTTGTTACCGCCCACATCTGACAGCTGTTTAGGTTATAATGGTGGCTGAGCCCTGGTCATATATGTTCCATTCCTTATATAGCCATTCTGTCTCAGCACTTCAAAGTGGAGTCTAAATACTGCATATAATGGGAATGTAATCATTGCCATGAGTTCTGCTGCCACAGTAGAAGCAGCAGTAGAAGTGGTAGAAGCAGTAGAAGTAGAAGTGGTAGTAGTAGTAGTAGTAGTAGTAGAAGTAGTAGTGATAGTAGTAGTAGTAGTAGAAGTAGTAGTGATAGTAGTAGTAGCAGTAGTAGTTGTAGTAGGCCTTAATCTATAGATTTCAGATGACTGGGCAGGGGCGCAGCCATGGGTGGGCCTGGGAGGGCATAGGCCCACCCACTGGGGAGCCAGGCCCAGCCAATCAGAGTGAGTTTCTCTACAAAAGGTTTTTATTATAGACAGAAATTCTCCTCAGCACCCCCTCAGACGATCCCACGGGTGAAGAAGCCGGATGTGGAGGTCCTGGGCTGGCGTGGTTACACGTTCTCTATGGTTTTGAGGCTTGTTGGACGTTCTGTAAAACAAAGTTGGAGGCAATTTATGGTAGAGAAATTAACATTCAAATCTCTGGCTACAGCTCTGGTTGACATTCCTGCAGTCAGCATACCAATTGCACGCTCTCTCAAAACTGCACATTTTAGAGTGGCCTTTATTGTCCCCAGCACAAGGTGCACCTGTGTAATGATCATGCTGTTTAATCAGCTTCTTGATATGCCACACCTGTCAAGTGGATGGATTATCTTGGCAAAGGAGAAATGTTTGCGAACAGGGATGTAAACAAATTTGTGCGTATGGAACATTTCTGGGATCTTTTATTCCAACTCATGAAACATGGGACCAACACTTTACATGTTGCGTTTATATAATTTTCCAGTATATTTTAAATGCTATATTGATATCAAATGTAGCAATTACATGACAAGGGAACAACATTCCCACCACTTTCATTGTCAATAATACAATTTTGCCCATATTCTTGATGAAGAATGTTATTAAACTCACTGGACTGAGACCACAAAATAAACCATTGTGGCGCAACTAATAGCTCTAAATTAAAAATACTGGTATTGAAGAAAGATTGTTCAGAGATTAAATTATATATATATATATTGTTTTTTTTTAAGTAAATTCATTATAATTTCTACATACTTTCTACCTGGTTTAAATCGTTTAACTGACTGGAAAATTATTTTCTTTTTTATTCAGACACCATTCGAAATCTCCCGACCCACCAGTCGAGATTCGCTGCAGTGGACCATCTATCTCCACCGCACAGAGAGAGCAGCATATCAGGCCTATTAAAATAATGACCACCAGACTTCTTGGCTAGCGTCCCAAATGGCAACCTGTTCCCTATATAGTGCACTATAATTTAGTATATAGGGTGCCATTTGGTATGCATATCTCACATTTTAATATTATTATGAATGGGAGTAAGGGGTGGTTTTATCTGATTGTTGTGTAAGTTTCGTGGGCGCTGATACAACGAGTGTTTCCAAACTGCAGTTCCCTTTCCAAGAAGGACCAACATGGGAAACCCACGATGATGTCAACGCGGATCAAACCGGGATTCCTCTCCGGTCCCCAGCGCGCTCTGCTCTACTGCAATACTGAGGCAAATTGAAAATGCGACAGGTGCCATTTTCACACGCATCGGTGTAGAAGTGAAGTACTAATAGTTGAGGGAAGATGGCCAGTGTTCATTTAGGTATTTCATCCACAGTAGTGTACAAGCAAACGCAGCATATGTCCTTGTCATAGCGAGGTCTCCCCCAGCTGCCTGCTGTATTCTCTCTCCTCCAGATCCAGCTGCTAGCCTACTGATGGGGCTCTGACGGTACACACGGACCCAACGCGACCGCGACACAACCAGCCCTCCTCAAACTGAATGCGTAAACGCACGGCACATTTTGGGGAGAGACGCCGCACAGTCACAGCAAGCGACTAATGAGACAATAACCCTATTTCTCACCATCAACACAAAATACATATCGTGCTTGGTGGTCGGTCATCATTCCATCCTGTCTGGAACGTTCCGGGGGTTTCCAGATCGTTCATCCCCGTCGGTGTGATATTTGACAGGTCTCTTTTGTTGGGTGGAGTCAAGTCCGGTATTCTCGATATTGGAATCATCACTGGCATCATTTCAGGTGGGTGAAACAAACCGCGTTCTCGACTCTGTTGTTTTCATGGTTATACTCCTACATGCGTAACGACATATTCAAATATTGCATGTGATTTGTGAAATGTTAATGCTGCGATATGAGTGGGTTATCGCTTATTGGCCTTTTTAAAGTATTCTACAATCATTGTAGGCTAAGGAAGGGCCCGTGGCTGTTTCTTTCTAGCGGAACACAGCCCATATTGCCATGTTGAGAGCCATTTGCAGCCATCTCAGCTGCACCGTTAGATAGGTCGAATAAAGTCCCAATAATAAGAACCTAGAATTAAACCCATGTTTAGTGTTTTATAGTGTCCGGATATCAAGGTGTGGGGTGGTGGTTGGGGTTAGGTTATCAAACCGTAGATAATGACCCGAGTCTGTATCGGTTAGCACCGGGTTATAACGGGCTGTGTTGGGCGCACCCACCCTTGGAAATGATTACATTCAATAATAACCCAGTAGCCTAGTCTCTCTCTAGTACCCAATCCCGGCCGCGGTAATGCTGGGCCAAGAAGACCCTGTAAAAAAAAAAAAAAAGAAGACCTATACATTATACTGAATAGACAGACGGCTCGACCTCAAAATATCTGGCCTTTATTTTTCCGAATATGAATAGAGAAAAGGGAGTCCACTAAGACGGTATATAGGGGCTCGGTGGGGGTGAGCTGAATGTACTGTGCAAATAGAACATTAGTTTTCTCAGTCATGATGGTGATGAACAGGCCTGTAAATGTAGGATGGGCTGCTTCTGTAGGCAGCAACACCAGGTGGGAGAACCAAGCCCAATACTAGTCAGAATCTCCAGTGTACAGTATATCTAACTACCTGGGAATGAAATAGCCCTATCTTTCTGATGGGGATGCAGGATTCACCAATAGGCCAGCATTTTCCCGTGCCTTCCTCATTAAACACCAGCAGTAGATACATCTCAGCTTCGATCACTGGGGTGTGGGACTGTGGGATATTCTGTGTGTTATCAGCGACTGTGGGAGTGATTTTATTGTTTGTTGGATCTACCCTCTAACTATATTTACTATTGCATTTAGGAATGACTCAATGTGGGATGCAGACAGTCGGGCAGACCTGCAGACACTCCTGTTTCTCTCCTATCACTCGGTCAAAGATAGAAGTGAATCACATAGTAACATGGCTTGAACAACAGTAGGGGAATACCGGGCTCTCACTAAACACATTTCCAATGTGTACACAGCCATAGCGGTTATTTGGGTCTTGAAACTGGCTATGAATGTCAGACCTCTTGGCTCCGTGTCTTTGAGCCTCTTCTACACAACTGAAGATGAAAAGATATTCAACCCAACTCTTACAAAGTTTTACGGTTCTGTCTTCATCAGTCATGTTTCTACTCAACCCTCAGATTATCATCCACACCTTGGCGATGTTCCTCGAGTGGTTTGGTCACATTCTTAATGTGGGATTGGACACACACACACACACACACACACACACACACAGGGACACACACACACACACAGGGACACACACAGAGGGACACACACACAGGGACAATCACATGCACCCTCCAGCCTCTTGACCCAACGTCTCTGTGTGCTCCCAGGTCATCATCATGAAGGACAGTGTGGTAAACAACAGCACAGCCAGCATCTCCCACGCCAGGAAAGCTGTGGAACAACTCAAGATGGAGGCTTGTATGGACAGGATAAAGGTAAAGAAAAAAAAGAAAACTATGAAAATATAAGCTGAAATATTTACTACACAACAAACATAAGAGGATGAAAAACAAAAGTGACAAACTGAACAACTAAAATCACCCTGAGGAGAGGAAAAGCAAAGCTAAAAACATGTTTTAAGATCTCTTGACCACAGTTTCGGCCCCTCTGGTTCTCTGGCAGGCTGTTCCAGAGGCTGGGGACATAGTAACTAAAGGCTGCCTCTCCATGCCTCTTGGTCCTCCTCAGGTTCTCTGGCAGGCTGTTCCAGAGGCTGGGGACTTAATAACTAAAGGCTGCCTCCTCTCCATGCCTCTTGGTCCCCCTCAGGTTCTCTGGCAGGCTATTCCAGAGGCTGGGGACTTAATAACTAAAGGCTGCCTCTCCATGCCTCTTGGTCCTCCTCAGGTTCTCTGGCAGGCTATTCCAGAGGCTGGGGGCATATTAACTAAAGGCTGCCTCTCCATACCTCTTGGTCCTAGGCTTTGGGATAGTTAAAAGGCCAGAGCCAGAGGACCTGAGGGACCTATTGGTCACTAGGGATCAGTTACTATATCACTAGGGATCAGTTACTGTATCACTAGGGATCAGTGTTGGGATCAGTTACTATATCACTAGGGATCAGTGTTGGGATTAGTTACTTTATCGCTAGGGATTAGTGTTGGGATTAGTTACTATTTCACTAGGGATCAGTGTTGGGATCAGTTACTATATCACTAGGGATCAGTGTTGGGATTAGTTACTGTATCGCTAGGGATCAGTGTTGGGATTAGTTACTATATCACTAGGGATCAGTTACTATATCATTAGGGATCAGTGTTGGGATCAGTTACTATATCACTAGGGATCAGTGTTGGGATCAGTTACTATATCATTAGGGATCAGTTAATATATCACTAGGGATCAGTGTTGGATTAGTTACTGTATCGCTAGGGATCAGTGTTGGGATTAGTTACTATATCGCTAGGGATCAGTGTTGGGATTAGTTACTATATCACCAGGGATCAGTGTTAGGATTAGTTACTATATCATTAGAGATCAGTTAATATATCACTAGGGATCAGTGTTGGGATTAGTTACTATATCATTAGGGATCAGTTAATATATCATTAGGGATCAGTGTTGGGATCAGTTACTATATCACTAGGGATCAGTTACTATATCACTAGGGATCAGTGTTGGGATCAGTTACTATATCACTAGGGATCAGTTACTATATCACTAGGGATCAGTGTTGGGATTAGTTACTTTATCGCTAGGGATTAGTGTTGGGATTAGTTACTATTTCACTAGGGATCAGTGTTGGGACTCAGTTACTATATCACTAGGGATCAGTGTTGGGATTAGTTACTGTATCGCTAGGATCAGTGTTGGGATTAGTTATTATATCACTAGGGATCAGTTACTATATCATTAGGGATCAGTGTTGGGATCAGTTACTATATCACTAGGGATCAGTGTTGGGATCAGTTACTATATCATTAGGGATCAGTTAATATATCACTAGGGATCAGTGTTGGATTAGTTACTGTATCGCTAGGGATCAGTGTTGGGATTAGTTACTATATCGCTAGGGATCAGTGTTGGGATTAGTTACTATATCACCAGGGATCAGTGTTGGGATTAGTTACTATATCACCAGGGATCAGTGTTGGGATTAGTTACTATATCATTAGAGATCAGTTAATATATCACTAGGGATCAGTGTTGGGATTAGTTACTATATCATTAGGGATCAGTTAATATATCACTAGGGATCAGTGTTGGGATTAGTTACTATATCATTAGGGATCAGTTAATATATCATTAGGGATCAGTGTTGGGATCAGTTACTATATCACTAGGGATCAGTTACTATATCACTAGGGATCAGTGTTGGGATCAGTTACTATATCACTAGGGATCAGTTACTATATCACTAGGGATCAGTGTTGGGATTAGTTACTTTATCGCTAGGGATTAGTGTTGGGATTAGTTACTATTTCACTAGGGATCAGTGTTGGGACTCAGTTACTATATCACTAGGGATCAGTGTTGGGATTAGTTACTGTATCGCTAGGATCAGTGTTGGGATTAGTTACTATATCACTAGGGATCAGTTACTATATCATTAGGGATCAGTGTTGGGACTAGTTACTATATCACTAGGGATCAGTGTTGGGATCAGTTACTATATCATTAGGGATCAGTTAATATATCACTAGGGATCAGTGTTGGATTAGTTACTGTATCGCTAGGGATCAGTGTTGGGATTAGTTACTATATCGCTAGGGATCAGTGTTGGGATTAGTTACTATATCACCAGGGATCAGTGTTGGGATTAGTTACTATATCATTAGGGATCAGTTAATATATCACTAGGGATCAGTGTTGGGATTAGTTACTATATCATTAGGGATCAGTTAATATATCACTAGGGATCAGTGTTGGGATTAGTTACTATATCATTAGGGATCAGTTAATATATCACTAGGGATCAGTGTTGGGATCAGTTACTATATCATTAGGGATCAGTTAATATATCACTAGGGATCAGTGTTGGGATTAGTTACTATATCACTAGAGATCAGTGTTGGGATCAGTTACTATATCACCAGGGATCAGTGTTGGGATTAGTTACTATATCACTAGGGATCAGTGTTGGGATCAGTTACTGTATCACTAGGGATTAGTGTTGGGATTAGTTACTATATCACTAGGGATTAGTGTTGGGATTAGTTACTATATCGCTAGGGATTAGTGTTGGGATTAGTTACTATATCACTAGGGATCAGTGTTGGGATTAGTTACTATATCACTAGGGATCAGTGTTGGGATCAGTTACTATATCACTAGGGATCAGTGTTGGGATCAGTTACTATATCACTAGGGATCAGTTACTATATCACTAGGGATCAGTGTTGGGATTAGTTACTATATCACTAGGGATCATTGTTGGGATTAGTTACTATATCACTAGGGATCAGTGTTGGGATCAGTTACTATATCACCAGGGATCAGTGTTGGGATTAGTTACTATATCACTAGGGATCAGTGTTGGGATCAGTTACTGTATCACTAGGGATTAGTGTTGGGATTAGTTACTATATCACTAGGGATTAGTGTTGGGATTAGTTACTATATCGCTAGGGATTAGTGTTGGGATTAGTTACTATATCACTAGGGATCAGTGTTGGGATCAGTTACTATATCACTAGGGATCAGTGTTGGGATCAGTTACTATATCACTAGGGATCAGTTACTATATCACTAGGGATCAGTGTTGGGATTTGTTACTATATCACTAGGGATCATTGTTGGGATTAGTTACTATATCACTAGGGATCAGTGTTGGGATCAGTTACTATATCACAAGGGATCAGTGTTGGGATCAGTTACTATATCACTAGGGATGAGTTACTATATCACTAGGGATCAGTGTTGGGATTAGTTACTATATCGCTAGGGATTAGTGTTGGGATTAGTTACTATATCGCTAGGGATTAGTGTTGGGATTAGTTACTATATCACTAGGGATCAGTGTTGGGATTAGTTACTATATCACTAGGGATCAGTGTTGGGATTAGTTACTATATCACTAGGGATCAGTGTTGGGATCAGTTACTATATCACTAGGGATCAGTGTTGGGATTAGTTACAATATCACTAGGGATCAGTGTTGGGATCAGTTACTATATCACTAGGGATCAGTGTTGGGATCAGTTACTATATCACTAGGGATCAGTGTTGGGATTAGTTACTATATCGCTAGGGATCAGTGTTGGGATTAGTTACTATATCGCTAGGGATCAGTGTTGGGATTAGTTACTATATCATTAGGGATCAGTTAATATATCACTAGGGATCAGTGTTGGATTAGTTACTATATCACCAGGGATCAGTGTTGGGATTAGTTACTATATCATTAGAGATCAGTTAATATATCACTAGGGATCAGTGTTGGGATTAGTTACTATATCATTAGGGATCAGTTAATATATCATTAGGGATCAGTGTTGGGATCAGTTACTATATCACTAGGGATCAGTTACTATATCACTAGGGATCAGTGTTGGGATCAGTTACTATATCACTAGGATCAGTTACTATATCACTAGGATCAGTGTTGGGATTAGTTACTTTATCGCTAGGGATTAGTGTTGGGATTAGTTACTATTTCACTAGGGATCAGTGTTGGGATCAGTTACTATATCACTAGGGATCAGTGTTGGGATCAGTTACTATATCACTAGGGATCAGTTACTATATCACTAGGGATCAGTGTTTGGATTTAGTTACTTTATCGCTAGGGATTAGTGTTGGGATTAGTTACTATTTCACTAGGGATCAGTGTTGGGATCAGTTACTATATCACTAGGGATCAGTGTTGGGATTAGTTACTGTATCGCTAGGGATCAGTGTTGGGATTAGTTATTATATCACTAGGGATCAGTTACTATATCATTAGGGATCAGTGTTGGGATCAGTTACTATATCACTAGGGATCAGTGTTGGGATCAGTTACTATATCATTAGGGATCAGTTAATATATCACTAGGGATCAGTGTTGGATTAGTTACTGTATCGCTAGGGATCAGTGTTGGGATTAGTTACTATATCGCTAGGGATCAGTGTTGGGATTAGTTACTATATCACCAGGGATCAGTGTTGGGATTAGTTACTATATCACCAGGGATCAGTGTTGGGATTAGTTACTATATCATTAGAGATCAGTTAATATATCACTAGGGATCAGTGTTGGGATTAGTTACTATATCATTAGGGATCAGTTAATATATCACTAGGGATCAGTGTTGGGATTAGTTACTATATCACTAGGGATCAGTTACTATATCACTAGGGATCAGTGTTTGGATCAGTTACTATATCACTAGGGATCAGTTACTATATCACTAGGGATCAGTGTTGGGATTAGTTACTTTATCGCTAGGGATTAGTGTTGGGATTAGTTACTATTTCACTAGGGATCAGTGTTGGGATCAGTTACTATATCACCAGGGATCAGTGTTGGGATTAGTTACTATATCACTAGGGATCAGTGTTGGGATTAGTTACTATATCAATAGGGATCATTTAATATATCACTAGGGATCAGTGTTGGGATTAGTTACTATATCATTAGGGATCAGTTAATATATCACTAGGGATCAGTGTTGGGATCAGTTACTATATCATTAGGGATCAGTTAATATATCACTAGGGATCAGTGTTGGGATTAGTTACTATATCACTAGAGATCAGTGTTGGGATCAGTTACTATATCACCAGGGATCAGTGTTGGGATTAGTTACTATATCACTAGGGATCAGTGTTGGGATCAGTTACTGTATCACTAGGGATTAGTGTTGGGATTAGTTACTATATCACTAGGGATTAGTGTTGGGATTAGTTACTATATCGCTAGGGATCAGTGTTGGGATCAGTTACTATATCACTAGGGATCAGTTACTATATCACTAGGGATCAGTGTTGGGATTAGTTACTTTATCGCTAGGGATTAGTGTTGGGATTAGTTACTATTTCACTAGGGATCAGTGTTGGGATCAGTTACTATATCACTAGGGATCAGTGTTGGGATTAGTTACTGTATCGCTAGGGATCAGTGTTGGGATTAGTTACTATATCACTAGGGATCAGTTACTATATCATTAGGGATCAGTGTTGGGATCAGTTACTATATCACTAGGGATCAGTGTTGGGATCAGTTACTATATCATTAGGGATCAGTTAATATATCACTAGGGATCAGTGTTGGGATTAGTTACTATATCGCTAGGGATCAGTGTTGGGATTAGTTACTATATCACCAGGGATCAGTGTTAGGATTAGTTACTATATCATTAGAGATCAGTTAATATATCACTAGGGATCAGTGTTGGGATTAGTTACTATATCATTAGGGATCAGTTAATATATCACTAGGGATCAGTGTTGGGATTAGTTACTATATCATTAGGGATCAGTTAATATATCATTAGGGATCAGTGTTGGGATCAGTTACTATATCACTAGGGATCAGTTACTATATCACTAGGGATCAGTGTTGGGATCAGTTACTATATCACTAGGGATCAGTTACTATATCACTAGGGATCAGTGTTGGGATTAGTTACTTTATCGCTAGGGATTAGTGTTGGGATTAGTTACTATTTCACTAGGGATCAGTGTTGGGATCAGTTACTATATCACTAGGGATCAGTGTTGGGATTAGTTACTGTATCGCTAGGGATCAGTGTTGGGATTAGTTATTATATCACTAGGGATCAGTTACTATATCATTAGGGATCAGTGTTGGGATCAGTTACTATATCACTAGGGATCAGTGTTGGGATCAGTTACTATATCATTAGGGATCAGTTAATATATCACTAGGGATCAGTGTTGGATTAGTTACTGTATCGCTAGGGATCAGTGTTGGGATTAGTTACTATATCACCAGGGATCAGTGTTGGGATTAGTTACTATATCACCAGGGATCAGTGTTGGGATTAGTTACTATATCATTAGAGATCAGTTAATATATCACTAGGGATCAGTGTTGGGATTAGTTACTATATCATTAGGGATCAGTTAATATATCACTAGGGATCAGTGTTGGGATTAGTTACTATATCATTAGGGATCAGTTAATATATCATTAGGGATCAGTGTTGGGATCAGTTACTATATCACTAGGGATCAGTTACTATATCACTAGGGATCAGTGTTGGGATCAGTTACTATATCACTAGGGATCAGTTACTATATCACTAGGGATCAGTGTTGGGATTAGTTACTTTATCGCTAGGGATTAGTGTTGGGATTAGTTACTATTTCACTAGGGATCAGTGTTGGGATCAGTTACTATATCACTAGGGATCAGTGTTGGGATTAGTTACTGTATCGCTAGGGATCAGTGTTGGGATTAGTTACTATATCACTAAGGATCAGTTACTATATCATTAGGGATCAGTGTTGGGATCAGTTACTATATCACTAGGGATCAGTGTTGGGATCAGTTACTATATCATTAGGGATCAGTTAATATATCACTAGGGATCAGTGTTGGATTAGTTACTGTATCGCTAGGGATCAGTGTTGGGATTAGTTACTATATCGCTAGGGATCAGTGTTGGGATTAGTTACTATATCACCAGGGATCAGTGTTGGGATTAGTTACTATATAATTAGGGATCAGTTAATATATTACTAGGGATCAGTGTTGGGATTAGTTACTATATCATTAGGGATCAGTGTTGGGATCAGTTACTATATCATTAGGGATCAGTTAATATATCACTAGGGATCAGTGTTGGGATTAGTTACTATATCACTAGAGATCAGTGTTGGGATCAGTTACTATATCACCAGGGATCAGTGTTGGGATTAGTTACTATATCACTAGGGATCAGTGTTGGGATTAGTTACTATATCATTAGGGATCAGTTAATATATTACTAGGGATCAGTGTTGGGATTAGTTACTATATCATTAGGGATCAGTTAATATATCACTAGGGATCAGTGTTGGGATCAGTTACTATATCATTAGGGATCAGTTAATATATCACTAGGGATCAGTGTTGGGATTAGTTACTATATCACTAGAGATCAGTGTTGGGATCAGTTACTATATCACCAGGGATCAGTGTTGGGATTAGTTACTATATCACTAGGGATCAGTGTTGGGATCAGTTACTGTATCACTAGGGATTAGTGTTGGGATTAGTTACTATATCACTAGGGATTAGTGTTGGGATTAGTTACTATATCGCTAGGGATTAGTGTTGGGATTAGTTACTATATCACTAGGGATCAGTGTTGGGATTAGTTACTATATCACTAGGGATCAGTGTTGGGATCAGTTACTATATCACTAGGGATCAGTGTTGGGATCAGTTACTATATCACTAGGGATCAGTTACTATATCACTAGGGATCAGTGTTGGGATTAGTTACTATATCACTAGGGATCATTGTTGGGATTAGTTACTATATCACTAGGGATCAGTGTTGGGATCAGTTACTATATCACCAGGGATCAGTGTTGGGATTAGTTACTATATCACTAGGGATCAGTGTTGGGATCAGTTACTGTATCACTAGGGATTAGTGTTGGGATTAGTTACTATATCACTAGGGATTAGTGTTGGGATTAGTTACTATATCGCTAGGGATTAGTGTTGGGATTAGTTACTATATCACTAGGGATCAGTGTTGGGATCAGTTACTATATCACTAGGGATCAGTGTTGGGATCAGTTACTATATCACTAGGGATCAGTTACTATATCACTAGGGATCAGTGTTGGGATTTGTTACTATATCACTAGGGATCATTGTTGGGATTAGTTACTATATCACTAGGGATCAGTGTTGGGATCAGTTACTATATCACAAGGGATCAGTGTTGGGATCAGTTACTATATCACTAGGAGATCAGTTACTATATCACTAGGGATCAGTGTTGGGATTAGTTACTATATCGCTAGGGATTAGTGTTGGGATTAGTTACTATATCGCTAGGGATTAGTGTTGGGATTAGTTACTATATCACTAGGGATCAGTGTTGGGATTAGTTACTATATCACTAGGGATCAGTGTTGGGATTAGTTACTATATCACTAGGGATCAGTGTTGGGACTAGTTACTATATCACTAGGGATCAGTGTTGGGATTAGTTACAATATCACTAGGGATCAGTGTTGGGATCAGTTACTATATCACTAGGGATCAGTGTTGGGATCAGTTACTATATCACTAGGGATCAGTGTTGGGATTAGTTACTATATCGCTAGGGATCAGTGTTGGGATTAGTTACTATATCGCTAGGGATCAGTGTTGGGATTAGTTACTATATCATTAGGGATCAGTTAATATATCACTAGGGATCAGTGTTGGATTAGTTACTGTATCGCTAGGGATCAGTGTTGGGATTAGTTACTATATCGCTAGGGATCAGTGTTGGGATTAGTTACTATATCACCAGGGATCAGTGTTGGGATTAGTTACTATATCATTAGGGATCAGTTAATATATCACTAGGGATCAGTGTTGGGATTAGTTACTATATCATTAGGGATCAGTTAATATATCATTAGGGATCAGTGTTGGGATCAGTTACTATATCATTAGGGATCAGTTAATATATCACTAGGGATCAGTGTTGGGATTAGTTACTATATCACTAGAGATCAGTGTTGGGATCAGTTACTATATCACCAGGGATCAGTGTTGGGATTAGTTACTATATCACTAGGGATCAGTGTTGGGATTAGTTACTATATCATTAGGGATCAGTTAATATATCACTAGGGATCAGTGTTGGGATTAGTTACTATATCATTAGGGATCAGTTAATATATCACTAGGGATCAGTGTTGGGACTAGTTACTATATCATTAGGGATCAGTTAATATATCACTAGGGATCAGTGTTGGGATTAGTTACTATATCACTAGAGATCAGTGTTGGGATTAGTTACTATATCACCAGGGATCAGTGTTGGGATTAGTTACTATATCATTAGGGATCAGTTAATATATCACTAGGGATCAGTGTTGGGATTAGTTACTATATCATTAGGGATCAGTTAATATATCATTAGGGATCAGTGTTGGGATCAGTTACTATATCATTAGGGATCAGTTAATATATCACTAGGGATCAGTGTTGGGATTAGTTACTATATCACTAGAGATCAGTGTTGGGACTAGTTACTATATCACCAGGATCAGTGTTGGGATTAGTTACTATATCACTAGGATCAGTGTTGGGATTAGTTACTATATCATTAGGGATCAGTTAATATATCACTAGGGATCAGTGTTGGGATTAGTTACTATATCATTAGGGATCAGTGTTGGGATCAGTTACTATATCGGGGATCAGTGTTGGGATCAGTTACTATATCACTAGGGATCAGTGTTGGGATTAGTTACTATATCACTAGAGATCAGTGTTGGGACTAGTTACTATATCACCAGGGATCAGTGTTGGGATTAGTTACTATATCACTAGGGATCAGTGTTGGGATCAGTTACTGTATCACTAGGGATTAGTGTTGGGATTAGTTACTATATCACTAGGGATTAGTGTTGGGATTAGTTACTATATCGCTAGGGATTAGTGTTGGGATTAGTTACTATATCACTAGGGATCAGTGTTGGGATTAGTTACTATATCACTAGGGATCAGTGTTGGGATCAGTTACTATATCACTAGGGATCAGTGTTGGGATCAGTTACTATATCACTAGGGATCAGTTACTATATCACTAGGGATCAGTGTTGGGATTAGTTACTATATCACTAGGGATCATTGTTGGGATTAGTTACTATATCACTAGGGATCAGTGTTGGGATCAGTTACTATATCACCAGGGATCAGTGTTGGGATTAGTTACTATATCACTAGGGATCAGTGTTGGGATCAGTTACTGTATCACTAGGGATTAGTGTTGGGATTAGTTACTATATCACTAGGGATTAGTGTTGGGATTAGTTACTATATCGCTAGGGATTAGTGTTGGGATTAGTTACTATATCACTAGGGATCAGTGTTGGGATCAGTTACTATATCACTAGGGATCAGTGTTGGGATCAGTTACTATATCACTAGGGATCAGTTACTATATCACTAGGGATCAGTGTTGGGATTTGTTACTATATCACTAGGGATCATTGTTGGGATTAGTTACTATATCACTAGGGATCAGTGTTGGGATCAGTTACTATATCACAAGGGATCAGTGTTGGGATCAGTTACTATATCACTAGGGATGAGTTACTATATCACTAGGGATCAGTGTTGGGATTAGTTACTATATCGCTAGGGATTAGTGTTGTGATTAGTTACTATATCGCTAGGGATTAGTGTTGGGATTAGTTACTATATCACTAGGGATCAGTGTTGGGATTAGTTACTATATCACTAGGGATCAGTGTTGGGATTAGTTACTATATCACTAGGGATCAGTGTTGGGATCAGTTACTATATCACTAGGGATCAGTGTTGGGATTAGTTACAATATCACTAGGGATCAGTGTTGGGATCAGTTACTATATCACTAGGGATCAGTGTTGGGATCAGTTACTATATCACTAGTAGTTACTATATCGCTAGGGATCAGTGTTGGGATTAGTTACTATATCGCTAGGGATCAGTGTTGGGATTAGTTACTATATCATTAGGGATCAGTTAATATATCACTAGGGATCAGTGTTGGATTAGTTACTATATCACCAGGGATCAGTGTTGGGATTAGTTACTATATCATTAGAGATCAGTTAATATATCACTAGGGATCAGTGTTGGGATTAGTTACTATATCATTAGGATCAGTTAATATATCACTAGGGATCAGTGTTGGGATTAGTTACTATATCACTAGGGATCAGTTATCAGTTACTATATCACTAGGGATCAGTGTTGGGATCAGTTACTATATCACTAGGGATCAGTTACTATATCACTAGGATCAGTGTTGGGATTAGTTACTTTATCGCTAGGGATTAGTGTTGGGATTAGTTACTATTTCACTAGGGATCAGTGTTGGGATCAGTTACTATATCACTAGGGATCAGTGTTGGGATCAGTTACTATATCACTAGGGATCAGTTACTATATCACTAGGGATCAGTGTTGGGATTAGTTACTTTATCGCTAGGGATTAGTGTTGGGATTAGTTACTATTTCACTAGGGATCAGTGTTGGGATCAGTTACTATATCACTAGGGATCAGTGTTGGGATTAGTTACTGTATCGCTAGGGATCAGTGTTGGGATTAGTTATTATATCACTAGGGATCAGTTACTATATCATTAGGGATCAGTGTTGGGATCAGTTACTATATCACTAGGGATCAGTGTTGGGATCAGTTACTATATCATTAGGATCAGTTAATATATCACTAGGATCAGTGTTGGATTAGTTACTGTATCGCTAGGGATCAGTGTTGGGATTAGTTACTATATCGCTAGGGATCAGTGTTGGGATTAGTTACTATATCACCAGGGATCAGTGTTGGGATTAGTTACTATATCACCAGGGATCAGTGTTGGGATTAGTTACTATATCATTAGAGATCAGTTAATATATCACTAGGGATCAGTGTTGGGATTAGTTACTATATCATTAGGGATCAGTTAATATATCACTAGGGATCAGTGTTGGGATTAGTTACTATATCACTAGGGATCAGTTACTATATCACTAGGGATCAGTGTTTGGATCAGTTACTATATCACTAGGGATCAGTTACTATATCACTAGGGATCAGTGTTGGGATTAGTTACTTTATCGCTAGGGATTAGTGTTTGGATTAGTTACTATTTCACTAGGGATCAGTGTTGGGATTAGTTACTATATCACTAGGGATCAGTGTTGGGATTAGTTACTATATCAATAGGGATCATTTGGGATTAGTTACTATATCAGTGTTGGGATTAGTTTACTATATCACTAGGGATTAGTGTTGGGATCAGTTACTATATCACTAGGGATCAGTGTTGGGATCAGTTACTATATCATTAGGGATCAGTTAATATATCACTAGGGATCAGTGTTGGGATTAGTTACTATATCACTAGAGATCAGTGTTGGGACTAGTTACTATATCACCAGGGATCAGTGTTGGGATTA
Source organism: Brachymystax lenok tsinlingensis (assembly GCA_030435695.1). Taxonomy (NCBI): domain Eukaryota; kingdom Metazoa; phylum Chordata; class Actinopteri; order Salmoniformes; family Salmonidae; genus Brachymystax; species Brachymystax lenok. The sequence goes on from CM059780.1 coordinate 2,459,077, forward strand.
GTTACTATATCACTAGGGATCAGTGTTGGGATCAGTTACTGTATCACTAGGGATTAGTGTTGGGATTAGTTACTATATCACTAGGGATTAGTGTTGGGATTAGTTACTATATCGCTTAGGATCAGTGTTGGGATCAGTTACTATATCACTAGGGATCAGTTACTATATCACTAGGGATCAGTGTTGGGATTAGTTACTATATCGCTAGGGATTAGTGTTGGGATTAGTTACTATATCACTAGGGATCAGTGTTGGGATTAGTTACTATATCACTAGGGATCAGTGTTGGGATTAGTTACTGTATCGCTAGGGATCAGTGTTGGGATTAGTTACTATATCACTAGGGATCAGTTACTATATCATTAGGGATCAGTGTTGGGATCAGTTACTATATCACTAGGGATCAGTGTTGGGACTAGTTACTATATCATTAGGGATCAGTGTTGGGATTAGTTACTATATCACTAGGGATCAGTGTTGGGATTAGTTACTATATCGCTAGGGATCAGTGTTGGGATTAGTTACTATATCACCAGGGATCAGTGTTAGGATTAGTTACTATATCATTAGAGATCAGTTAATATATCACTAGGGATCAGTGTTGGGATTAGTTACTATATCATTAGGGATCAGTTAATATATCACTAGGTATCAGTGTTGGGATTAGTTACTATATCATTAGGGATCAGTTAATATATCATTAGGGATCAGTGTTGGGATCAGTTACTATATCACTAGGGATCAGTTACTATATCACTAGGGATCAGTGTTGGGATCAGTTACTATATCACTAGGGATCAGTTACTATATCACTAGGGATCAGTGTTGGGATTAGTTACTTTATCGCTAGGGATTAGTGTTGGGATTAGTTACTATTTCACTAGGATCAGTGTTGGGATCAGTTACTATATCACTAGGGATCAGTGTTGGGATTAGTTACTGTATCGCTAGGGATCAGTGTTGGGATTAGTTATTATATCACTAGGGATCAGTTACTATATCATTAGGGATCAGTGTTGGGATCAGTTACTATATCACTAGGGATCAGTGTTGGGATCAGTTACTATATCATTAGGGATCAGTTAATATATCACTAGGGATCAGTGTTGGATTAGTTACTGTATCGCTAGGGATCAGTGTTGGGATTAGTTACTATATCACCAGGGATCAGTGTTGGGATTAGTTACTATATCACCAGGGATCAGTGTTGGGATTAGTTACTATATCATTAGAGATCAGTTAATATATCACTAGGGATCAGTGTTGGGATTAGTTACTATATCATTAGGGATCAGTTAATATATCACTAGGGATCAGTGTTGGGATTAGTTACTATATCATTAGGGATCAGTTAATATATCATTAGGGATCAGTGTTGGGATCAGTTACTATATCACTAGGGATCAGTTACTATATCACTAGGGATCAGTGTTGGGATCAGTAGGGATCAGTTACTATATCACTAGGGATCAGTGTTGGGATTAGTTACTTTATCGCTAGGGATTAGTGTTGGGATTAGTTACTATTTCACTAGGGATCAGTGTTGGGATCAGTTACTATATCACTAGGGATCAGTGTTGGGATTAGTTACTGTATCGCTAGGGATCAGTGTTGGGATTAGTTACTATATCACTAAGGATCAGTTACTATATCATTAGGGATCAGTGTTGGGATCAGTTACTATATCACTAGGGATCAGTGTTGGGATCAGTTACTATATCATTAGGGATCAGTTAATATATCACTAGGGATCAGTGTTGGATTAGTTACTGTATCGCTAGGGATCAGTGTTGGGATTAGTTACTATATCGCTAGGGATCAGTGTTGGGATTAGTTACTATATCACCAGGGATCAGTGTTGGGATTAGTTACTATATCATTAGGGATCAGTTAATATATTACTAGGGATCAGTGTTGGGATTAGTTACTATATCATTAGGGATCAGTGTTGGGATCAGTTACTATATCACTAGGGATCAGTGTTGGGATTAGTTACTATATCACTAGAGATCAGTGTTGGGATCAGTTACTATATCACCAGGGATCAGTGTTGGGATTAGTTACTATATCACTAGGGATCAGTGTTGGGATTAGTTACTATATCATTAGGGATCAGTTAATATATTACTAGGGATCAGTGTTGGGATTAGTTACTATATCATTAGGGATCAGTTAATATATCACTAGGGATCAGTGTTGGGATCAGTTACTATATCATTAGGGATCAGTTAATATATCACTAGGGATCAGTGTTGGGATTAGTTACTATATCACTAGAGATCAGTGTTGGGATCAGTTACTATATCACCAGGGATCAGTGTTGGGATTAGTTACTATATCACTAGGGATCAGTGTTGGGATCAGTTACTGTATCACTAGGGATTAGTGTTGGGATTAGTTACTATATCACTAGGGATTAGTGTTGGGATTAGTTACTATATCGCTAGGGATTAGTGTTGGGATTAGTTACTATATCACTAGGGATCAGTGTTGGGATTAGTTACTATATCACTAGGGATCAGTGTTGGGATCAGTTACTATATCACTAGGGATCAGTGTTGGGATCAGTTACTATATCACTAGGGATCAGTTACTATATCACTAGGGATCAGTGTTGGGATTAGTTACTATATCACTAGGGATCATTGTTGGGATTAGTTACTATATCACTAGGGATCAGTGTTGGGATCAGTTACTATATCACCAGGGATCAGTGTTGGGATTAGTTACTATATCACTAGGGATCAGTGTTGGGATCAGTTACTGTATCACTAGGGATTAGTGTTGGGATTAGTTACTATATCACTAGGGATTAGTGTTGGGATTAGTTACTATATCGCTAGGGATTAGTGTTGGGATTAGTTACTATATCACTAGGGATCAGTGTTGGGATCAGTTACTATATCACTAGGGATCAGTGTTGGGATCAGTTACTATATCACTAGGGATCAGTTACTATATCACTAGGGATCAGTGTTGGGATTTGTTACTATATCACTAGGGATCATTGTTGGGATTAGTTACTATATCACTAGGGATCAGTGTTGGGATCAGTTACTATATCACAAGGGATCAGTGTTGGGATCAGTTACTATATCACTAGGGATCAGTTACTATATCACTAGGGATCAGTGTTGGGATTAGTTACTATATCGCTAGGGATTAGTGTTGGGATTAGTTACTATATCGCTAGGGATTAGTGTTGGGATTAGTTACTATATCACTAGGGATCAGTGTTGGGATTAGTTACTATATCACTAGGGATCAGTGTTGGGATTAGTTACTATATCACTAGGGATCAGTGTTGGGACTAGTTACTATATCACTAGGGATCAGTGTTGGGATTAGTTACAATATCACTAGGGATCAGTGTTGGGATCAGTTACTATATCACTAGGGATCAGTGTTGGGACTAGTTACTATATCACTAGGGATCAGTGTTGGGATTAGTTACTATATCGCTTAGGATCAGTGTTGGGATTAGTTACTATATCGCTAGGGATCAGTGTTGGGATTAGTTACTATATCATTAGGGATCAGTTAATATATCACTAGGGATCAGTGTTGGATTAGTTACTGTATCGCTAGGGATCAGTGTTGGGATTAGTTACCATATCGCTAGGGATCAGTGTTGGGATTAGTTACTATATCACCAGGGATCAGTGTTGGGATTAGTTACTATATCATTAGGGATCAGTTAATATATCATTAGGGATCAGTGTTGGGATCAGTTACTATATCACTAGGGATCAGTTACTATATCACTAGGGATCAGTGTTGGGATCAGTTACTATATCACTAGGGATCAGTTACTATATCACTAGGGATCAGTGTTGGGATTAGTTACTTTATCGCTAGGGATTAGTGTTGGGATTAGTTACTATTTCACTAGGGATCAGTGTTGGGATCAGTTACTATATCACTAGGGATCAGTGTTGGGATTAGTTACTGTATCGCTAGGATCAGTGTTGGGATTAGTTATTATATCACTAGGGATCAGTTACTATATCATTAGGGATCAGTGTTGGGATCAGTTACTATATCACTAGGATCAGTGTTGGGATTAGTTACTATATCATTAGGATCAGTTAATATATCACTAGGGATCAGTGTTGGATTAGTTACTATATCGCTTAGGGATCAGTGTTGGGATTAGTTACTATATCGCTAGGGATCAGTGTTGGGATTAGTTACTATATCACTAGGATCAGTGTTGGGATCAGTTACTATATCACTAGGGATTAGTGTTGGGATTAGTTACTATATCACTAGGGATTAGTGTTGGGATTAGTTACTATATCACTAGGGATCAGTGTTGGGATTAGTTACTATATCACTAGGGATCAGTGTTGGGATTAGTTACTATATCACTAGGGATCAGTGTTGGGATCAGTTACTATATCACTAGGGATCAGTGTTGGGATTAGTTACTATATCACTAGATCAGTGTTGGGATTAGTTACTATATCACTAGGGATCAGTGTTGGGATTAGTTACTATATCACTAGGGATCAGTGTTGGGACTAGTTACTATATCACTAGGGATCAGTGTTGGGATCAGTTACTATATCACTAGGGATCAGTTACTATATCACTAGGGATCAGTGTTGGGATTAGTTACTATATCACTAGGGATTAGTGTTGGGATTAGTTACTATATCGCTAGGGATTAGTGTTGGGATTAGTTACTATATCACTAGGGATCAGTGTTGGGATTAATTACTATATCACTAGGGATCAGTGTTGGGATTAGTTACTATATCACTAGGGATCAGTGTTGGGATTAGTTACTATATCACTAGGGATCAGTGTTGGGATCAGTTACTATATCACTAGGGATCAGTGTTGGGATCAGTTACTATATCACTAGGGATCAGTGTTGGGATCAGTTACTATATCACTAGGGATCAGTGTTGGGATTAGTTACTATATCACCAGGGATCAGTGTTGGGATCAGTTAATATATCACTAGGGATCAGTGTTGGGATTAGTTACTATATCATTAGGGATCAGTTAATATATCACTAGGGATCAGTGTTGGGATTAGTTACTATATCATTAGGAGATCAGTTAATATATCACTTAGGATCAGTGTTGGGATTAGTTACTATATCACTAGGGATCAGTTACTATATCACTAGGGATCAGTGTTTGGGATTAGTTACTATATCACTAGGGATCAGTTACTATATCACTAGGGATCAGTGTTGGGATTAGTTACTTTATCGCTAGGGATTAGTGTTGGGATTAGTTACTATTTCACTAGGGATCAGTGTTGGGATCAGTTACTATATCACCAGGGATCAGTGTTGGGATTAGTTACTATATCACTAGGGATCAGTGTTGGGATTAGTTACTATATCATTAGGGATCAGTTAATATATCACTAGGGATCAGTGTTGGGATTAGTTACTATATCATTAGGGATCAGTTAATATATCACTAGGGATCAGTGTTGGGATCAGTTACTATATCATTAGGGATCAGTTAATATATCACTAGGGATCAGTGTTGGGATTAGTTACTATATCACTAGAGATCAGTGTTGGGATCAGTTACTATATCACCAGGGATCAGTGTTGGGATTAGTTACTATATCACTAGGATCAGTGTTGGGATTAGTTACTGTATCACTAGGGATTAGTGTTGGGATTAGTTACTATATCACTAGGGATTAGTGTTGGGATTAGTTACTATATCGCTAGGGATCAGTGTTGGGATTAGTTACTATATCACTAGGGATCAGTGTTGGGATTAGTTACTATATCACTAGGGATCAGTGTTGGGATCAGTTACTATATCACTAGGGATCAGTGTTGGGATCAGTTACTATATCACTAGGATCAGTTACTATATCACTAGGGATCAGTGTTGGGATTAGTTACTATATCACTAGGATCATTGTTGGGATTAGTTACTATATCACTAGGGATCAGTGTTGGGACTAGTTACTATATCACCAGGGATCAGTGTTGGGATTAGTTACTATATCACTAGGGATCAGTGTTGGGATCAGTTACTGTATCACTAGGGATTAGTGTTGGGATTAGTTACTATATCACTAGGGATTAGTGTTGGGATTAGTTACTATATCGCTAGGGATTAGTGTTGGGATTAGTTACTATATCACTAGGGATCAGTGTTGGGATCAGTTACTATATCACTAGGGATCAGTGTTGGGATCAGTTACTATATCACTAGGATCAGTTACTATATCACTAGGGATCAGTGTTGGGATTTGTTACTATATCACTAGGGATCATTGTTGGGATTAGTTACTATATCACTAGGGATCAGTGTTGGGATCAGTTACTATATCACAAGGATCAGTGTTGGGATCAGTTAGTTACTATATCACTAGGGATCAGTTACTATATCACTAGGGATCAGTGTTGGGATTAGTTACTATATCGCTAGGGATTAGTGTTGGGATTAGTTACTATATCATTAGGGATCAGTGTTGGGATTAGTTACTATATCACTAGGGATCAGTGTTGGGATTAGTTACTATATCACTAGGGATCAGTGTTGGGATTAGTTACTATATCACTAGGGATCAGTGTTGGGATTAGTTACTATATCACTAGGATCAGTGTTGGGATCAGTTACTATATCACTAGGGATCAGTTACTATATCGCTAGGGATCAGTGTTGGGATTAGTTACTATATCACTAGGGATCAGTGTTGGGATTAGTTACTATATCATTAGGGATCAGTTAATATATCACTAGGGATCAGTGTTGGGATTAGTTACTGTATATCACTTAGGATCAGTGTTGGGATTAGATCAGTTACTATATCACTAGGGATCAGTGTTGGGATTAGTTACTATATCACTAGGGATCAGTGTTGGGATTAGTTACTATATCATTAGGGATCAGTGTTGGGATTAGTTACTATATCACTAGGGATCAGTGTTGGGATTAGTTACTATATCATTAGGGATCAGTTAATATATCACTAGGGATCAGTGTTGGGATTAGTTACTATATCACTTAGGGATCAGTTAATATATCACTAGGGATCAGTGTTGGGATCAGTTACTATATCACTAGGGATCAGTTACTATATCACTAGGGATCAGTGTTGGGATCAGTTACTATATCACTAGGGATCAGTGTTGGGATTAGTTACACTAGGGATCAGTGTTGGGATTAGTTACTATATCGCTAGGGATTAGTGTTGGGATTAGTTACTATATCACTAGGGATCAGTGTTGGGATTAGTTACTATATCACTAGGGATCAGTGTTGGGATTAGTTACTATATCGCTAGGGATCAGTGTTGGGATTAGTTACTATATCACTAGGGATCAGTGTTGGGATCAGTTACTATATCATTAGGGATCAGTTAATATATCACTAGGGATCAGTGTTGGGATTAGTTACTATATCACTAGGGATCAGTTAATATATCACTAGGGATCAGTGTTGGGATTAGTTACTATATCACTAGGGATCAGTGTTGGGATCAGTTACTATATCACTAGGGATCAGTGTTAGTTACTATGTGTTGGGATTAGTTACTATATCACCAGGGATCAGTGTTGGGATTAGTTACTATATCATTAGGGATCAGTATATCACTAGGGATCAGTGTTGGGATTAGTTACTATATCATTAGGGATCAGTTAATATATCACTAGGGATCAGTGTTGGGATTAGTTACTATATCATTAGGGATCAGTTAATATATCACTTAGGGATCAGTGTTGGGATTAGTTACTATACTAGGGGATCAGTGTTGGGATTATCACTAGGGATCAGGTGTTGGGATCAGTTACTATATCACTAGGGATCAGTGTTGGGATTAGTTACTATATCTTAGGGATCAGTTAATATATCACTAGGGATCAGTGTTGGGATTAGTTACTATATCACTAGGGATCAGTGTTGGGATTAGGGGATCAGTGTTGGGATTAGTTACTATCATTGGGGATCAGTTAATATATCACTAGGGATCAGTGTTGGGATTAGTTACTATATCACTAGAGATCAGTGTTGGGATCAGTTACTATATCACCAGGGATCAGTGTTGGGATTAGTTACTATATCACTAGGGATCAGTGTTGGGATTATTTACTATATCATTAGGGATCAGTTAATATATCACTAGGGATCAGTGTTGGGATTAGTTACTATATCATTAGGGATCAGTTAATATATCACTAGGGATCAGTGTTGGGATCAGTTACTATATCATTAGGGATCAGTTAATATATCACTAGGGATCAGTGTTGGGATTAGTTACTATATCACTAGAGATCAGTGTTGGGATCAGTTACTATATCACCAGGGATCAGTGTTGGGATTAGTTACTATATCACTAGGGATCAGTGTTGGGATCAGTTACTGTATCACTAGGGATTAGTGTTGGGATTAGTTACTATATCACTAGGGATTAGTGTTGGGATTAGTTACTATATCGCTAGGCATTAGTGTTGGGATTAGTTACTATATCACTAGGGATCAGTGTTGGGATTAGTTACTATATCACTAGGGATCAGTGTTGGGATCAGTTACTATATCACTAGGGATCAGTGTTGGGATCAGTTACTATATCACTAGGGATCAGTGTTGGGATTAGTTACTATATCACTAGGGATCATTGTTGGGATTAGTTACTATATCACTAGGGATCAGTGTTGGGATCAGTTACTATATCACCAGGGATCAGTGTTGGGATTAGTTACTATATCACTAGGGATCAGTGTTGGGATCAGTTACTGTATCACTAGGGATTAGTGTTGGGATTAGTTACTATATCACTAGGGATTAGTGTTGGGATTAGTTACTATATCGCTAGGGATTAGTGTTGGGATTAGTTACTATATCACTAGGGATCAGTGTTGGGATCAGTTACTATATCACTAGGGATCAGTGTTGGGATCAGTTACTATATCACTAGGGATCAGTTACTATATCACTAGGGATCAGTGTTGGGATTTGTTACTATATCACTAGGGATCATTGTTGGGATTAGTTACTATATCACTAGGGATCAGTGTTGGGATCAGTTACTATATCACAAGGGATCAGTGTTGGGATCAGTTACTATATCACTAGGGATCAGTTACTATATCACTAGGGATCAGTGTTGGGATTAGTTACTATATCGCTAGGGATTAGTGTTGGGATTAGTTACTATATCGCTAGGGATTAGTGTTGGGATTAGTTACTATATCACTAGGGATCAGTGTTGGGATTAGTTACTATATCACTAGGGATCAGTGTTGGGATTAGTTACTATATCACTAGGGATCAGTGTTGGGATCAGTTACTATATCACTAGGGATCAGTGTTGGGATTAGTTACAATATCACTAGGGATCAGTGTTGGGATCAGTTACTATATCACTAGGGATCAGTGTTGGGATCAGTTACTATATCACTAGGGATCAGTTACTATATCACTAGGGATCAGTGTTGGGATTAGTTACAATATCACTAGGGATCAGTGTTGGGATCAGTTACTATATCACTAGGGATCAGTGTTGGGATCAGTTACTATATCACTAGGGATCAGTTACTATATCATTAGGGATCAGTGTTGGGATCAGTTACTATATCATTAGGGATCATTTACTATATCACTAGGGATCAGTGTTGGGATTAGTTACTATATCACTAGGGATCAGTGTTGGGATTAGTTACTGTATTGCTAGGGATCAGTGTTGGGATTAGTTACTATATCACTAGGGATCAGTGTTGGGATCAGTTACTATATCACTAGGGATCAGTGTTGGGATTAGTTACTATATCACTAGGGATCAGTGTTGGGATCAGTTACTATATCATTAGGGATCAGTTACTATATCACTAGGGATCAGTGTTGGGATTAGTTACTATATCACTAGAGATCAGTGTTGGGATCAGTTACTATATCACCAGGGATCAGTGTTTGGATTAGTTACTATATCACTAGGGATCAGTGTTGGGATTAGTTACCTTATCGCTAGGGATTAGTGTTGGGATTAGTTACTATATCATTAGGGATAATTTACTATATCACTAGGGATCAGTGTTGGGATTAGTTACTATATCACTAGGGATCAGTGTTGGGATTAGTTACTGTATTGCTAGGGATCAGTGTTGGGATTAGTTACTATATCACTAGGGATCAGTGTTGGGATCAGTTACTATATCACTAGGGATCAGTGTTGGGATTAGTTACTATATCACTAGGGATCAGTGTTGGGATCAGTTACTATATCATTAGGGATCAGTTACTATATCACTAGGGATCAGTGTTGGGATTAGTTACTATATCACTAGAGATCAGTGTTGGGATCAGTTACTATATCACCAGGGATCAGTGTTTGGATTAGTTACTATATCACTAGGGATCAGTGTTGGGATTAGTTACCTTATCGCTAGGGATTAGTGTTGGGATTAGTTACTATATCACTAGGGATCAGTGTTGGGATCAGTTACTACTATATCACTAGGGATCAGTTACTATATCACTAGGGATCAGTTACTATATCACTAGGGATCAGTGTTGGGATTAGTTACTGTATCGCTAGGGATCAGTGTTGGGATTAGTTACTATATCACTAGGGATCAGTGTTGGGATCAGTTACTATATCACTAGGGATCAGTGTTGGGATTAGTTACTATATCGCTAGGGATCAGTGTTGGGATTAGTTACTATATCACTAGGATCAGTGTTGGGATTAGTTACTATATCACTAGGGATCAGTGTTGGGATTAGTTACTATATCACTAGGGATCAGTGTTGGGATCAGTTACTATATCATTAGGGATCATTTTACTATATCACTAGGGATCAGTGTTGGGATTAGTTACTATATCACTAGGGATCAGTGTTGGGATTAGTTACTGTATTGCTACGGATCAGTGTTGGGATTAGTTACTATATCACTAGGGATCTGTGTTGGGATCAGTTACTATATCACTAGGGATCAGTGTTGGGATTAGTTACTATATCACTAGGGATCAGTGTTGGGATCAGTTACTATATCATTAGGGATCAGTTACTATATCACTAGGGATCAGTGTTGGGATTAGTTACTATATCACTAGAGATCAGTGTTGGGATCAGTTACTATATCACCAGGGATCAGTGTTTGGATTAGTTACTATATCACTAGGGATCAGTGTTGGGATTAGTTACTATATCACTAGGGATTAGTGTTGGGATTAGTTACTATATCATTAGGATCAGTTACTATATCACTAGGATCAGTGTTGGGATTAGTTACTATATCACTAGGGATCAGTGTTGGGATTAGTTACTATATCACTAGGGATCAGTGTTGGGATTAGTTACTATATCACTAGGGATCAGTGTTGGGATCAGTTACTATATCACTAGGGATCAGTGTTGGGATTAGTTACTATATCACTAGGGATCAGTGTTGGGATCAGTTACTATATCATTAGGGATCAGTTACTATATCACTAGGGATCAGTGTTGGGATTAGTTACTATATCACTAGGGATCAGTGTTGGGATTAGTTACTATATCACTAGGGATCAGTGTTGGGATTAGTTACTATATCACTAGGGATCAGTGTTGGGATTAGTTACTATATCACTAGGGATCAGTGTTGGGATTAGTTACTATATCACTAGGGATCAGTGTTGGGATTAGTTACTATATCACTAGGATCAGTTACTATGTCACTGGGATCAGTTACTATATCACTAGGGATCAGTGTTGGGATTAGTTACTATATCACTAGGATCAGTGTTGGGATTAGTTACTATATCACTAGGGATCAGTGTTGGGATCAGTTACTATATCACTAGGGATCAGTGTTGGGATTAGTTACTATATCACTAGGGATCAGTGTTGGGATTAGTTACTATATCACTAGGGATCAGTGTTGGGATTAGTTACTATATCACTAGGGATCAGTTACTATATCACTAGGGATCAGTGTTGGGATTAGTTACTATATCACTAGGATCAGTGTTGGGATTAGTTACTATATCACTAGGGATCAGTGTTGGGATTAGTTACTATATCACTAGGGATCAGTGTTGGGATTAGTTACTATATCACTAGGGATCAGTGTTGGGATTAGTTACTATATCACTAGGGATTAGTGTTGGGATTAGTTACTATATCACTAGGGATCAGTGTTGGGATTAGTTACTATATCACTAGGGATCAGTGTTGGGATCAGTTACTATATCATTAGGGATCAGTTACTATATCACTAGGGATCAGTGTTGGGATTAGTTACTATATCACTAGAGATCAGTGTTGGGATCAGTTACTATATCACTAGGGATCAGTGTTGGGATTAGTTACTATATCACTAGGGATCAGTGTTGGGATCAGTTACTATATCACTAGGATCAGTGTTGGGATTAGTTACTATATCACTAGGGATCAGTGTTGGGATTAGTTACTATATCACTAGGGATCAGTGTTGGGATTAGTTACTATATCACTAGGGATCAGTGTTGGGATTAGTTACTATATCACTAGGGATCAGTGTTGGGATTAGTTACTATATCACTAGGATCAGTGTTGGGATTAGTTACTATATCACTAGGGATCAGTGTTGGGATTAGTTACTATATCACTAGGGATCAGTGTTGGGATCAGTTACTATATCACTAGGGATCAGTTACTATATCACTAGGGATCAGTGTTGGGATTAGTTACTATATCACTAGGGATCAGTGTTGGGATTAGTTACTATATCACTAGGGATCAGTGTTGGGATTAGTTACTATATCACTAGGGATCAGTGTTGGGATCAGTTACTATATCACTAGGGATCAGTTACTATATCACTAGGGATCAGTGTTGGGATTAGTTACTATATCACTAGGGATCAGTGTTGGGATTAGTTACTATATCACTAGGGATCAGTGTTGGGATTAGTTACTATATCATCACTAGGGATCAGTGTTGGGATTAGTTACTATATCATTAGGGATCAGTTACTATATCACTAGGATCAGTGTTGGGATTAGTTACTATATCACTAGGGATCAGTGTTGGGATCAGTTACTATATCACTAGGGATCAGTGTTGGGATCAGTTACTATATCATTAGGGATCAGTTACTATATCACTAGGGATCAGTGTTGGGATTAGTTACTATATCACTAGGGATCAGTGTTGGGATCAGTTACTATATCACTAGGGATCAGTGTTGGGATTAGTTACTATATCACTAGGGATCAGTGTTGGGATCAGTTACTATATCACTAGGGATCAGTGTTGGGATTAGTTACTATATCACTAGGGATCAGTTACTATATCACTAGGGATCAGTGTTGGGATTAGTTACTATATCACTAGGGATCAGTGTTGGGATTAGTTACTATATCACTAGGGATCAGTGTTGGGATTAGTTACTATATCACTAGGGATCAGTGTTGGGATTAGTTACTATATCATTGGGGATTAGTTACTATATCACTAGGGATCAGTGTTGGGATCAGTTACTATATCATTAGGGATCAGTTACTATATCACTAGGGATCAGTGTTGGGATTAGTTACTATATCACTAGGGATCAGTGTTGGGATTAGTTACTATATCACTAGGGATCAGTGTTGGGATTAGTTACTATATCACTAGGGATCAGTGTTGGGATCAGTTACTATATCACTAGGGATCAGTGTTGGGATTAGTTACTATATCACTAGGGATCAGTGTTGGGATTAGTTACTATATCACTAGGGATCAGTGTTGGGATCAGTTACTATATCACTAGGGATCAGTGTTGGGATTAGTTACTATCACTAGGGATCAGTGTTGGGATCAGTTACTATATCACTAGGGATCAGTGTTGGGATTAGTTACTATATCACTAGGGATCAGTGTTGGGATTAGTTACTATATCACTAGGGATCAGTGTTGGGATTAGTTACTATATCACTAGGATCAGATCAGTGTTAGTTACTATATCACTAGGGATCAGTGTTGGGATTATACTATATCGGGATCAGTGTTGGGATTAGTTACTATATCAGTGTTGGGATTAGTTACTATATCACTAGGGATCAGTGTTGGGATCAGTTACTATATCACTAGGGATCAGTGTTGGGATCAGTTACTATATCACTAGGGATCAGTGTTGGGATCAGTTACTATATCACTAGGGATCAGTGTTGGGATTAGTTACTATATCACTAGGGATCAGTGTTGGGATTAGTTACTATATCACTAGGGATCAGTGTTGGGATTAGTTACTATATCACTAGGGATCAGTGTTGGGATTAGTTACTATATCACTAGGATCAGTGTTGGGAGGGATTACTATTATGCTAGGGATCAGTGTTGATTAGTTACTATTAGGATTACTATATCTAGTTATCACTAGGATCAGTGTTGGGATTAGTTACTATATCACTAGAGATCAGTGTTGGGATTAGTTACTATATCACTAGGGATCAGTGTTGGGATTAGTTACTATATCACTTAGGGATCAGTTACTATATCACTAGGGATCAGTGTTGGGATTAGCACTATATCACTAGGATCAGTGTTGGGATTAGTTACTATATCACTTAGGGATCAGTGTTGGGATTAGTTACTATATCACTAGGGATCAGTGTTGGGATCAGTTACTATATCACTAGGATCAGTGTTGGGATTAGTTACTATATCACTAGGATCAGTGTTTGGGATTAGTTACTATATCACTAGGGATCAGTGTTGGGATTAGTTACTATATCACTAGGATCAGTGCTGGGATTAGTTACTATATCACTAGGATCAAAGTGTTGGATTAGTTACTATATCACTAGGATCAGTGATCAGTGTTGGGATTAGTTACTATATCACTAGGATCAGTGTTGGGATTAGTTACTATATCACTAGGGATCAGTGTTGGGATTAGTTACTATATCACTAGGGATCAGTGTTGGGATCAGTTACTATATCATTAGGATCAGTTACTATATCACTAGGGATCAGTGTTGGGATTAGTTACTATATCACTAGGATCAGTGTTGGGATTAGTTACTATATCACTAGGGATCAGTGTTGGGATTAGTTACTATATCACTAGGGATCAGTGTTGGGATGTTACTATATCATTGGGATCAGTTACTATATCACTAGGATCAGTGTTGGGATTAGTTACTATATCACTAGGGATCAGTGTTGGGATTAGTTACTATATCACTTAGGGATCAGTGTTGGGATTAGTTACTATATCACTAGGGATCAGTGTTGGGATTAGTTACTATATCACTAGAGGATCAGTGTTGGGATTAGTTACTATATCACTAGGGATCAGTGTTTGGGATTAGTTACTATATCACTAGGGATCAGTGTTGGGATTAGTTACTATATCACTGGGGATTAGTGTTGGGATTAGTTACTAGGGATTAGTTACTATATCACTAGGGATCAGTGTTGGGATCAGTTACTATATCACTAGGGATCAGTGTTGGGATCAGTATCACTAGGGATCAGTGTTGGGATTAGTTACTATATCACTAGGGATCAGTGTTGGGATTAGTTACTATATCACTAGGGATCAGTGTTGGGATTAGTTACTATATCACTAGGGATCAGTGTTGGGATTAGTTACTATATCACTAGTGTTGGGATTAGTTACTATATCACTAGGGATCAGTGTTGGGATTAGTTACTATATCACTAGGGATCAGTGTTGGGATTAGTTACTATATCACTAGGGATCAGTGTTGGGATCAGTTACTATATCACTAGGGATCAGTGTTGGGATTAGTTACTATATCACTAGGGATCAGTGTTGGGATCAGTTACTATATCACTAGGGATCAGTGTTGGGATTAGTTACTATATCACTAGGGATCAGTGTTGGGATTAGTTACTATATCACTAGGGATCAGTGTTGGGATCAGTTACTATATCACTAGGGATCAGTGTTGGGATCAGTTACTATATCACTAGGGATCAGTGTTGGGATTAGTTACTATATCACTAGGGATCAGTGTAGGGATCAGTGTTGGGATTAGTTTACTATATCACTAGGGATCAGTGTTGGGATTAGTTACTATATCACTAGGGATCAGTGTTGGGATTAGTTACTATATCACTAGGATCAGTGTTGGGATTAGTTACTATATCACTAGGGATCAGTGTTGGGATCAGTTACTATATCACTAGGGATCAGTGTTGGGATTAGTTACTATATCACTAGGGATCAGTGTTGGGATCAGTTACTATATCGCTAGGGGATCAGTTACTATATCAGGGATCAGTGTTGGGATTAGTTACTATATCACTAGGATCATTGTTAGTTACTATATCACTAGGGATCAGTTTTGGGATCAGTTACTATATCACTAGGGATCAGTGTTGGGATTAGTTACTATATCACTAGAGATCAGTGTTGGGATCAGTTACTATATCACCAGGGATCAGTGTTTGGATTAGTTACTATATCACTAGGGATCAGTGTTGGGATTAGTTACCTTATCGCTAGGGATTAGTGTTGGGATTAGTTACTATATCATTAGGGATAATTTACTATATCACTAGGGATCAGTGTTGGGATTAGTTACTATATCACTAGGGATCAGTGTTGGGATTAGTTACTGTATTGCTAGGGATCAGTGTTGGGATTAGTTACTATATCACTAGGGATCAGTGTTGGGATCAGTTACTATATCACTAGGGATCAGTGTTGGGATTAGTTACTATATCACTAGGGATCAGTGTTGGGATCAGTTACTATATCATTAGGGATCAGTTACTATATCACTAGGGATCAGTGTTGGGATTAGTTACTATATCACTAGAGATCAGTGTTGGGATCAGTTACTATATCACCAGGGATCAGTGTTTGGATTAGTTACTATATCACTAGGGATCAGTGTTGGGATTAGTTACCTTATCGCTAGGGATTAGTGTTGGGATTAGTTACTATATCACTAGGGATCAGTGTTGGGATCAGTTACTATATCACTAGGGATCAGTTACTATATCACTAGGGATCAGTTACTATATCACTAGGGATCAGTGTTGGGATTAGTTACTGTATCGCTAGGCATCAGTGTTGGGATTAGTTACTATATCACTAGGGATCAGTGTTGGGATCAGTTACTATATCACTAGGGATCAGTGTTGGGATTAGTTACTATATCGCTAGGGATCAGTGTTGGGATTAGTTACTATATCACTAGGATCAGTGTTGGGATTAGTTACTATATCACTAGGGATCAGTTACTATATCATTAGGGATCAGTGTTGGGATCAGTTACTATATCATTAGGGATCATTTACTATATCACTAGGGATCAGTGTTGGGATTAGTTACTATATCACTAGGGATCAGTGTTGGGATTAGTTACTGTATTGCTACGGATCAGTGTTGGAATTAGTTACTATATCACTAGGGATCTGTGTTGGGATCAGTTACTATATCACTAGGGATCAGTGTTGGGATTAGTTACTATATCACTAGGGATCAGTGTTGGGATCAGTTACTATATCATTAGGGATCAGTTACTATATCACTAGGGATCAGTGTTGGGATTAGTTACTATATCACTAGAGATCAGTGTTGGGATCAGTTACTATATCACCAGGGATCAGTGTTTGGATTAGTTACTATATCACTAGGGATCAGTGTTGGGATCAGTTACTGTATCACTAGGGATTAGTGTTGGGATTAGTTACTATATCACTAGGGATTAGTGTTGGGATTAGTTACTATATCGCTAGGGATTAGTGTTTCGATTAGTTACTATATCACTAGGGATCAGTGTTGGGATTAGTTACTATATCACTAGGGATCAGTGTTGGGATCAGTTACTATATCACTAGGGATCATTGTTGGGATTAGTTACTATATCACTAGGGATCAGTGTTGGGATCAGTTACTATATCACTAGGGATCAGTGTTGGGATCAGTTACTATATCACTAGGGATCAGTTACTATATCACTAGGGATCAGTGTTGGGATTAGTTACTATATCACTAGGGATCATTGTTGGGATTAGTTACTATATCACTAGGGATCAGTGTTGGGATCAGTTACTATATCACAAGGGATCAGTGTTGGGATCAGTTACTATATCACTAGGGATCAGTTACTATATCACTAGGGATCAGTGTTGGGATTAGTTACTATATCGCTAGGGATTAGTGTTGGGATTAGTTACTATATCGCTAGGGATCAGTGTTGGGATTAGTTACTATATCACTAGGGATCAGTGTTGGGATTAGTTACTATATCACTAGGGATCAGTGTTGGGATCAGTTACTATATCACTAGGGATCAGTGTTGGGATTAGTTACTATATCACTAGGGATCAGTGTTGGGATCAGTTACTATATCACTAGGGATCAGTGTTGGGATCAGTTACTATATCGCTAGGGATCAGTTACTATATCACTAGGGATCAGTGTTGGGATTAGTTACTATATCACTAGGGATCATTGTTGGGATTAGTTACTATATCACTAGGGATCAGTTTTGGGATCAGTTACTATATCACTAGGGATCAGTGTTGGGATCAGTTACTATATCACTAGGGATCAGTTACTATATCACTAGGGATCAGTGTTGGGATTAGTTACTATATCACTAGGGATCATTGTTGGGATCAGTTACTATATCACTAGGGATCAGTGTTGGGATTAGTTACTATATCACTAGGGATCAGTGTTGGGATTAGTTACTATATCACTAGGGATCAGTGTTGGGATCAGTTACTATATCACTAGGGATCAGTGTTGGGATTAGTTACTATATCACTAGGGATCAGTGTTGGGATTAGTTACTATATCACTAGGATCAGTGTTGGGATTAGTTACTATATCACTAGGGATCAGTTACTATATCATTAGGGATCAGTGTTGGGATCAGTTACTATATCATTAGGGATCATTTACTATATCACTAGGGATCAGTGTTGGGATTAGTTACTATATCACTAGAGATCAGTGTTGGGATTAGTTACTGTATCGCTAGGGATCAGTGTTGGGATTAGTTACTATATCACTAGGGATCAGTGTAGGGATGTTACTATATCATTAGGGATCAGTTACTATATCACTAGGGATCAGTGTTGGGATTAGTTACTATATCACTAGGGATTAGTGTTTGGATTAGTTTCTATATCGCTAGGGATTAGTCTTGGGATTAGTTACTATATCACTAGGGATCAGTGTTGGGATTAGTTACTGTATCACTAGGGATCAGTGTTTGGATTGGTTACTATGTCACTAGGGATCAGTGTTTGGATTGGTTACATTACAGTATTACTTAGATCAAAGACTCAAAACCTCACCGTTTGTTTGACCGTCGGAGTCGCGGGGTGAACCGCCCTCTACCAAGGACATGCTGCTTCCTAGCTCAGGGTTGATTCACTCGCTTGAGAACTAAATGAGGAAACTAGTCTGGATCGGATCATGGAAGCACGCGCCTGGTAGAGATATGTTTTCTGAAAGTAACCACACGTTACTTGACAAAGTAACTATAATTTTACATCACTAGTTATTCATTAAAAGTATTCTGATTACTTAACACATGACTTTTGTAACGCGTTACCCCCCAACACTACTATGGATTGGATCATTTTGATAAGATATTGTCCTTGCACTTTATTTCTCTCACCGTTAGATTTGTAGTGCCGTGACGTTTCCTTCCACTCGCAGCAGAGATTGCATCATCACCCCTTTCGTTTGAGGAAGACGACTGATTCGATATTTTATTAATAAAATGTTTTTGTATTAAAAAATAATGTTCAAATATAATATAATCACATTACACATTTAGTAATGACAGAATGCAGTTGAATCGCTTGCATGGCTTTGTATATTGATGGGGAAAAGGTGTTTGTGTGTTTGACACCAAAGACGGCATAAAAGATAAAATAAAGACGGCACTTCTAAAAGCCTATTTCACACCATATCCTGCTGAAATTGCAAGATAACTTTTCTTTGTTTGATTTCAGCACAAATTAAAATGTCACCGACTCTCCCATGGATTAATGTAGACACACAGAGAGACACACAGAGAGACACACAGAGAGACACACAGAGAGACACACAGAGAGACACACAGAGAGACACACAGAGAGACACACAGAGAGACACACAGAGAGACACACAGAGAGACACACAGAGAGACACACAGAGTGAGAGAGAGACACACAGAGCGAGAGAGAGAGACACAGAGCGAGAGAGGTTAGGGTATCACACCTGTTCATTGCTATATCTTTAGGGTTGGGGTTGGGGTATCACACCTGTTCATTGCTATATCTTTAGGGTTAGGGTATCACACCTGTTCATTGCTATATCTTTAGGGTTAGGGTATCACACCTGTTCATTGCTATATCTTTAGGGTTGGGGTATCACACCTGTTCATTGCTATATCTTTGGGGTTGGGGTATCACACCTGTTCATTGCTATATCTTTAGGGTTAGGGTTAGGGTATCACACCTGTTCATTGCTATATCTTTAGGGTTAGGGTATCACACCTGTTCATTGCTATATCTTTAGGGTTGGGGTATCACACCTGTTCATTGCTATATCTTTGGGGTTGGGGTATCACACCTGTTCATTGCTATATCTTTAGGGTTAGGGTTAGGGTATCACACCTGTTCATTGCTATATCTTTAGGGTTGGGGTTGGGGTATCACACCTGTTCATTGCTATATCTTTAGGGTTGGGGTTAGGGTATCACACCTGTTCATTGCTATATCTTTAGGGTTGGGGTTGGGGTATCACACCTGTTCATTGCTATATCTTTAGGGTTAGGGTTAGGGTATCACACCTGTTCATTGCTATATCTTTAGGGTTGGGGTTGGGGTATCACACCTGTTCATTGCTATATCTTTAAGGTTAGGGTTAGGGTATCACACCTGTTCATTGCTATATCTTTAGGGTTGGGGTTAGGGTATCACACCTGTTCATTGCTATATCTTTAGGGTTGGGGTATCACACCTGTTCATTGCTATATCTTTAGGGTTGGGGTTGGGGTATCACACTTGTTCATTGCTATATCTTTAGGGTTGGGGTTAGGGTATCACACCTGTTCATTGCTATATCTTTAGGGTTGGGGTTGGGGTATCACACCTGTTCATTGCTATATCTTTAGGGTTGGGGTATCACACCTGTTCATTGCTATATCTTTAGGGTTGGGGTTAGGGTATCACACCTGTTCATTGCTATATCTTTAGGGTTGGGGTTAGGGTATCACACCTGTTCATTTTTATATCTTTAGGGTTGGGGTTGGGGTATCACACCTGTTCATTGCTATATCTTTAGGGTTGGGGTTAGGGTATCACACCTGTTTATTGCTATATCTTTAGGGTTGGGGTTGGGGTTAGGGTATCACACCTGTTCATTGCTATATCTTTAGGGTTGGGGTTAGGGTATCACACCTGTTCATTGCTATATCTTTAGGGTTGGGGTTGGGGTTAGGGTATCACACCTGTTCATTGCTATATCTTTAGGGTTGGGGTTTGGGTATCACACCTGTTCATTGCTATATCTTTAGGGTTGGGGTATCACACCTGTTCATTGCTATGTCTTTAGGGTTGGGGTTGGGGTATCACACCTGTTCATTGCTATATCTTTAGGGTTGGGGTTAGGGTATCACCTGTTCATTGCTATATCTTTAGGGTTAGGGTTGGGGTATCACACCTGTTCATTGCTATATCTTTAGGGTTAGGGTTGGGGTATCACACATGTTCATTGCTATATCTTTAGGGTTGGGGTTAGGGTATCACACCTGTTTATTGCTATATCTTTAGGGTTGGGGTTGGGGTATCACACATGTTCATTGCTATATCTTTAGGGTTGGGGTTAGGGTATCACACCTGTTTATTGCTATATCTTTAGGGTTGGGGTTGGGGTTGGGGTTATGGTATCACACCTGTTCATTGCTATATCTTTAGGGTTGGGGTTAGGGTATCACACCTGTTCATTGCTATATCTTTAGGGTTGGGGTTGGGGTTAGGGTATCACACCTGTTCATTGCTATATCTTTAGGGTTGGGGTTAGGTTATCACACCTGTTCATTGCTATATCTTTAGGGTTGGGGTATCACACCTGTTCATTGCTATATCTTTAGGGTTGGGGTTAGGGTATCACACCTGTTCATTGCTATATCTTTAGGGTTAGGGTATCACACCTGTTCATTGCTATATCTTTAGGGTTGGGGTTGGGGTATCACACCTGTTCATTGCTATATCTTTAGGGTTAGGGTTAGGGTATCACACCTGTTCATTGCTATATCTTTAGGGTTGGGGTTGGGGTATCACACCTGTTCATTGCTATATCTTTAGGGTTAGGGTTAGGGTTAGGGTATCACACCTGTTCATTGCTATATCTTTAGGGTTGGGGTTGGGGTTGGGGTATCACACCTGTTCATTGCTATATCTTTAGGGTTAGGGTTAGGGTATCACACCTGTTCATTGCTATATCTTTAAGGTTAGGGTATCACACCTGTTCATTGCTATATCTTTAGGGTTGGGGTTAGGGTATCACACCTGTTCATTGCTATATCTTTAGGGTTGGGGTTGGGGTATCACACCTGTTCATTGCTATATTTTTAGGGTTGGGGTTGGGGTATCACACTTGTTCATTGCTATATCTTTAGGGTTGGGGTTAGGGTATCACACCTGTTCATTGCTATATCTTTAGGGTTGGGGTTGGGGTATCACACCTGTTCATTGCTATATCTTTAGGGTTGGGGTATCACACCTGTTCATTGCTATATCTTTAGGGTTCGGGTTAGGGTATCACACCTGTTCATTGCTATATCTTTAGGGTTAGAGTTGGGGTATCACACCTGTTCATTGCTATGTCTTTAGGGTTGGGGTTAGGGTATCACACCTGTTCATTGCTATATCTTTAGGGTTGGGGTTAGGGTATCACACCTGTTCATTGCTATATCTTTAGGGTTGGGGTTGGGGTTAGGGTATCACACCTGTTCATTGCTATATCTTTAGGGTTGGGTTTGGGGTTAGGGTATCACACCTGTTCATTGCTATATCTTTAGGGTTGGGGTATCACACCTGTTCATTGCTATATCTTTAGGGTTGGGGTTGGGGTATCACACCTGTTCATTGCTATATCTTTAGGGTTAGGGTTAGGTTATCACACCTGTTCATTGCTATATCTTTAGGGTTGGGGTTAGGGTATCACACCTGTTCATTGCTGTATCTTTAGGGTTGGGGTTGGGGTTGGGGTATCACACCTGTTCATTGCTATATCTTTAGGGTTAGGGTTAGGGTTAGGGTATCACACCTGTTCATTGCTATATCTTTAGGGTTGGGGTTAGGGTATCACACCTGTTCATTGCTATATTTTTAGGGTTGGGGTTGGGGTATCACACTTGTTCATTGCTATATCTTTAGGGTTGGGGTTAGGGTATCACACCTGTTCATTGCTATATCTTTAGGGTTGGGGTTAGGGTATCACACCTGTTCATTGCTATATCTTTAGGGTTGGGGTTGGGGTATCACACCTGTTCATTGCTATATCTTTAGGGTTGGGGTATCACACCTGTTCATTGCTATATCTTTAGGGTTTGGGTTAGGGTATCACACCTGTTCATTGCTATATCTTTAGGGTTAGAGTTGGGGTATCACACCTGTTCATTGCTATGTCTTTAGGGTTGGGGTATCACACCTGTTCATTGCTATATCTTTAGGGTTAGGGTTGGGGTATCACACCTGTTCATTGCTATATCTTTAGGGTTGGGGTATCACACCTGTTCATTGCTATATCTTTAGGGTTAGGGTTGGGGTATCACACCTGTTCATTGCTATATCTTTAGGGTTAGGGTTGGGGTATCACACCTGTTCATTGCTATATCTTTAGGGTTGGGGTTAGGGTATCACACCTGTTCATTGCTATATCTTTAGGGTTTGGGTATCACACCTGTTCATTGCTATATCTTTAGGGTTGGGGTTGGGGTTGGGGTATCACACCTGTTCATTGCTATATCTTTAGGGTTGGGTATCACACCTGTTCATTGCTATATCTTTAGGGTTGGGGTTGGGGTATCACACCTGTTCATTGCTATATCTTTAGGGTTAGGGTTAGGGTATCACACCTGTTCATTGCTATATCTTTAGGGTTGGGGTTGGGGTTAGGGTATCACACCTGTTCATTGCTATATCTTTAAGGTTGGGGTTGGGGTATCACACCTGTTCATTGCTATATCTTTAGGGTTGGGGTATCACACCTGTTTATTGCTATATCTTTAGGGTTGGGGTATCACACCTGTTTATTGCTATATCTTTAGGGTTGGGGTATCACACCTGTTCATTGCTATATCTTTAGGGTTGGGGTTAGGGTATCACACCTGTTCATTGCTATATCTTTAGGGTTGGGGTTAGGGTATCACACCTGTTCATTGCTATATCTTTAGGGTTGGGGTTAGGGTATCACACCTGTTCATTGCTATATCTTTAGGGTTGGGGTATCACACCTGTTCATTGCTATATCTTTAGGGTTAGAGTTGGGGTATCACACCTGTTCATTGCTATATCTTTAGGGTTGGGGTTAGGGTATCACACCTGTTCATTGCTTTATCTTTAGGGTTGTGGTTGGGGTATCACACCTGTTCATTGCTATATCTTTAGGTTTGGTGTTGGGGTTAGGGTATCACACCTGTTCATTGCTATATCTTTAGGGTTGGGGTTAGGGTATCACACCTGTTCATTGCTATATCTTTAGGGTTGGGGTTGGGGTTAGGGTATCACACCTGTTCATTGCTATATCTTTAGGGTTGGGGTATCACACCTGTTCATTGCTATATCTTTAGGGTTGGGGTATCACACCTGTTCATTGCTATATCTTTAGATTTCGGGTTAGGGTATCACACCTGTTCATTGCTATATCTTTAGATTTCGGGTTAGGGTATCACACCTGTTCATTGCTATATCTTTAGTGTTAGAGTTGGGGTATCACACCTGTTCATTGCTATATCTTTAGGGTTGGGGTTAGGGTATCACACCTGTTCATTGCTATATCTTTAGGGTTGGGGTTGGGGTATCACACCTGTTCATTGCTAT
This sequence comes from Brachymystax lenok tsinlingensis, assembly GCA_030435695.1. Lineage (NCBI taxonomy): Eukaryota > Metazoa > Chordata > Actinopteri > Salmoniformes > Salmonidae > Brachymystax > Brachymystax lenok. Next base: position 2,484,043 of record CM059780.1, read on the forward strand.
ATCTTTAGGGTTAGGGTCAGGGTTAGGGTATCACACCTGTTCATTGCTATATCTTTAAGGTTGGGGTTAGGGTATCACACCTGTTCATTGCTATATCTTTAGGGTTGGGGTTGGGGTATCACACCTGTTCATTGCTATATTTTTAGGGTTGGGGTTGGGGTTAGGGTATCACACCTGTTCATTGCTATATCTTTAGGGTTGGGGTTGGGGTATCACACCTGTTCATTGCTATATCTTTAGGGTTGGGGTTAGGGTATCACACCTGTTCATTGCTATATCTTTAGGGTTGGGGTTGGGGTATCACACCTGTTCATTGCTATATCTTTAGGGTTGGGGTATCACACCTGTTCATTGCTATATCTTTAGGGTTCGGGTTAGGGTATCACACCTGTTCATTGCTATATCTTTAGGGTTAGAGTTGGGGTATCACACCTGTTCATTGCTATGTCTTTAGGGTTGGGGTTAGGGTATCACACCTGTTCATTGCTATATCTTTAGGGTTGGGGTATCACACCTGTTCATTGCTATATCTTTAGGGTTAGGGTTGGGGTATCACACCTGTTCATTGCTATATCTTTAGGGTTGGGGTTAGGGTATCACACCTGTTCATTGCTATATCTTTAGGGTTAGGGTTAGGGTATCACACCTGTTCATTGCTATATCTTTAGGGTTAGGGTTGGGGTATCACACCTGTTCATTGCTATATCTTTAGGGTTAGGGTTGGGGTATCACACCTGTTCATTGCTATATCTTTAGGGTTGGGGTATCACACCTGTTCATTGCTATATCTTTAGGGTTGGGGTTAGGGTATCACACCTGTTCATTGCTATATCGTTAGGGTTGGGTATCACACCTGTTCATTGCTATATCTTTAGGGTTTGGGTTTGGGGTATCACACCTGTTCATTGCTATATCTTTAGGGTTAGGGTTAGGGTATCACACCTGTTCATTGCTATATCTTTAGGGTTGGGGTTAGGGTATCACACCTGTTCATTGCTATATCTTTAGGGTTAGGGTATCACACCTGTTCATTGCTATATCTTTAGGGTTGGGGTTGGGGTTAGGGTATCACACCTGTTCATTGCTATATCTTTAAGATTGGGGTTGGGGTATCACACCTGTTCATTGCTATATCTTTAGGGTTGGGGTATCACACCTGTTTATTGCTATATCTTTAGGGTTGGGGTATCACACCTGTTCATTGCTATATCTTTAGGATTGGGGTTAGGGTATCACACCTGTTCATTGCTATATCTTTAGGGTTGGGGTTAGGGTATCACACCTGTTCATTGCTATATCTTTAGGGTTGGGGTTGGGGTATCACACCTGTTCATTGCTATATCTTTAGGGTTGGGGTATCACACCTGTTCATTGCTATATCTTTAGGGTTGGGGTATCACACCTGTTCATTGCTATATCTTTAGGATTGGGGTTGGGGTATCACACCTGTTCATTGCTATATCTTTAGGGTTGGGGTTAGGGTATCACACCTGTTCATTGCTATATCTTTAGGGTTGGGGTTGGGGTATCACACCTGTTCATTGCTATATCTTTAGGGTTGGGGTTGGGGTATCACACCTGTTCATTGCTATATCTTTAGGGTTGGGGTATCACACCTGTTCATTGCTATATCTTTAGGGTTGGGGTTAGGGTATCACACCTGTTCATTGCTATATCTTTAGGGTTGGGGTTAGGGTATCACACCTGTTCATTGCTATATCTTTAGGGTTGGGGTTGGGTATCACACCTGTTCATTGCTATATCTTTAGGGTTGGGGTAACACACCTGTTCATTGCTATATCTTTAGGGTTGGGGTTAGGGTATCACACCTGTTCATTGCTATATCTTTAGGGTTGGGGTATCACACCTGTTCATTGCTATATCTTTAGGGTTGGGGTATCACACCTGTTCATTGCTATATCTTTAGGGTTGGGGTATCACACACCTGTTCATTGCTATATCTTTAGGGTTAGGGTTATCACACCTGTTCATTGCTATGTCTTTAGGGTTGGGGTTGGGGTGTCACACCTGTTCATTGCTATATCTTTAGGGTTGGGGTTAGGGTATCACACCTGTTCATTGCTATATCTTTAGGGTTGGGGTTGGGGTATCACACCTGTTCATTGCTATATCTTTAGGGTTGGGGTTGGGGTATCACACCTGTTCATTGCTATATCTTTAGGGTTGGGGTATCACACCTGTTCATTGCTATATCTTTAGGGTTGGGGTTAGGGTATCACACCTGTTCATTGCTATATCTTTAGGGTTGGGGTTAGGGTATCACACCTGTTCATTGCTATATCTTTAGGGTTGGGGTTGGGGTATCACACCTGTTCATTGCTATATCTTTAGGGTTGGGGTAACACACCTGTTCATTGCTATATCTTTAGGGTTGGGGTTAGGGTATCACACCTGTTCATTGCTATATCTTTAGGGTTGGGGTATCACACCTGTTCATTGCTATATCTTTAGGGTTGGGGTTAGGGTATCACACCTGTTCATTGCTATATCTTTAGGTTGGGGTTAGGGTATCACACCTGTTCATTGCTATATCTTTAGGGTTGGGGTTAGGGTATCACACCTGTTCATTGCTATATCTTTAGGGTTGGGGTTAGGTTATCACACCTGTTCATTGCTATATCTTTAGGGTTGGGTTTGGGGTTAGGGTATCACACCTGTTCATTGCTATATCTTTAGGGTTAGGGTTACACACCTGTTCATTGCTATATCTTTAGCTCTGGTCTTTTACCATGGCAGAATCCTATTCCTAACCCTGACCCTATTTCTAACCATGACCCTAACCCTAATTCTAATCCTAACCCTAATCCTAATCCTTAACCTAACCTAACCCTAATCCTAATCCTAACCCTAACGCTAATTCTTTTCACCAGGTGTCCAAAGCAGCAGCGGACCTGATGGCGTACTGCGACGCCCACATACGTGAGGACCCCCTCATCGTGCCCGTGCCCGCCTCGGAGAACCCCTTCCGGGAGAAGAAGTTATTCTGTACCATCCTCTGATGCCCAGTAGGGGGCAGACCAGCCTTAGGCCGGGCCCTGGTTCAGGCGTGGAATAACGCCTGGCGTCTCCTCTTCTGTCTTCACCGTACCTGAAGCTAACAACATGCTGTGAACGTAACCAGGAAGTGACTGCCCTTTTCAGCCTTGTAGTTTTTAAACTTTTAGATATTTTTTTTTTTCTAATGGTCTTCAAGTGCAGAAAAACATATGAAAGTGTTCTTCATTAAAAAAAAAAACTTCATAAAAAAGGCATCTGGTAGAAGTAAATTCATCCACAAACACGAATATAATTATACATATCACGAATGTTATGATGTAATCTTGAAGCCCATTGAAAAGATATGACAAGTATCCTGAAGTACAGTGGAAGTGATTATCCCTTCCACAGTGATCTAACTTTACTACAACTGGCTTAACATCTTACTGGCTACTGTTGAATTGAAGTTGCCAGGTACACACTGTTGTTGTTGGTCAGCTCTGTCCCAAGAGGCTGAAGGGTTGTGTGGAATAGATACCTTTTACATCTGGCAACCCAGTGAGCTTGTTTGAGTGTAAAAGTCCCACTCCAGCTATTTGAGAACGTTTCCCTTTGGGGGGAAAAAAACAATATTCCAAGTATAAATACATTAAAGTACAACAAAACAAAATGGTTCAAGCAAAATGTAGTTTTTATTTTGTTGTTGTTGACACAATTGCACTTCTGTTTAGAGGAGTAATTGAGGACAAAGACCCCCTAGTCATGAGGAGACCTGGAGCACGTTTTAAGATGTACCTTTTTTTAAGTAAATCATGTGATAAATGAGGTTCTAGGAAGGCTGGAAGAGGAGTTGGTGTTTAAAGTATCCTATATCTTTGATAGGTTGGTTATTATTGCTTAGGTTTGCAAAATTCTAGGTATCTTTCCCAAAATGTGCAGGTTTTTCCAGAAATCCTGGTTGGAAGATTCCTGGAACTATGAGTGAAGAAGCAGGAAATCAGTAATCCTCCAATGATTTCTGGAAAACCAGCGAATTTGGGGAAAGTTCCCTGAATTTTGGAACCCAATTGTTGCTTATTTGTTGGATGTTCGAGAACAGCCTTGGTTAGTGCTTTATGATGAGAGATTTTTTATTATCAACGTGTATTTTCTTTTGTTATCTAGATGATTTTTATTTACATGTCTCAGGAAACAAACGGTGGTATTTTTTATTTGATAATAGCGTTTAGTCTTGAATGTTCTTTGAGTGTATACCCATGATTTGTATATAGCATAGTAGTTCCCATTTCTCCATACCAACATAGCAACATACCAACATAGCGCCCCCCTCCTACCAATTTAACTACCGTTACTGTACTATTAAACATCCTGCCATTTGACAGGTCGATTTAAAATAAGACCGGTTTTTAACCTTGCCATATTATCTTTCTCTCATAACTCAATACACTGTTCTGTTTTACAATATACACCTTTCTGAACACATACTCCGTACTCTAAACAATCTATCAGCTGATGCAATGTGAGATACCCAGGTAGTTTAGATTTTGTTTCCTTTATTTTTGCCTGGTAGTGCTTTGACATTTAGGAAGAGTGTGGATGTTGTGAATGTGTCTACAAGAACAGTAGTGCATATGTATTCTGCTACAGGAACCCTGTGCTTGAGGTCCCATCTGTTGTTTCAGTATAGAGTATCCCTTTCATATACGGACAAATCCCCCTATTTTAACATGCCAGCTTTTCTACTAGCTCTTTTCTATATCTGAAAGGGATCGTGGGTGAAAAAACAAGGAGACAACTAAACCCAACTAAAGACCTAGTCATGATTCCTGCATTTTCACAGAACCTGTAACCAACATGCAGGTATCGGGTCTGTGTGAATGCTTCTCTGCTTTTTTGCAAGTAAATTCATTGACACTTCGTTTGTTTAACACCTCCCTAACTTGAAATGCAAACAGCCCCCATGGTTTAACCACACTTCCCACCCCTCCGAATTTGCCAGCTATGCAGTGATATGTATTAAAGGGGTATACCTGTAGGAAAGTGGTCATTAAGGGTCTGTTTGAAAGGGGCTCATATAAACATGACCTTTTCTTTTTTTTACAGGTAATATACCACGTCTTCTGTCTGAAATGGGTGAAAGAGATGGAATAGTTGTATCTCTATAGAGTGCACTGTACACTATGGACAGCTGTCAACTCCGGGCCAACTCATCTCATACACACCTGAGCCCCTGTTACACCTGAGTCTAACCGTGCATAGTGAACATCGACGAGCAGTCATTCTAACCAGACAACAAAAACTTAAGACACATTTTAAAGGCATTACACAGTATACAGTTATTATACTACATACATATTACATCTCACCCTTACTTACTCCTCATCCTATAGGATCTTACTACTGGTGTCTCCCAGGGCTCTGTACTAGGTCCTCTAATATCTTACTACTGGTGTCCCCCAGGGCTCTGTACTAGGTCCTCTAATATCTTACTACTGGTGTCCCCCAGGGCTCTGTACTAGGTCCTCTTATATCTTACTACTGGTGTCCCCCAGGGCTCTGTACTAGGTCCTCTAATATCTCACTACTGGTGTCCCCCAGGGCTCTGTACTAGGTCCTCTAATGTCTCATTACAGGTGTTTCCGAGAGCTCTGTACTAGGTCCTCTTTAATCTATCCTACATCAATCTGATGCCAAACCAGTCTATCCTGCTGAACATAAACATTTTGCCCAAAGCCGTCTGATATATTGAACTTTACTATTTTGACATCACTTTTCTATGGTGTTTATTTCTTTGTTTTATTATAAACCGCTTCATTTGTTTCCTGAGCCTGTTTCTTTTTCCTATCTATATGTTGCCTGTTCTGTCCTGTGTGAGTGAATGAATGGTTGTGAATGGGAAGTCTTTATAGCATACAGCCAACCAACCCAAGGCCTGCATGTTTCTCTGTGCTCCGTCCAGGTCTAGGATTGTACATTTTCGGTAACTTCACCAGGATTCCAGATTTCCTGCTGATTTCAGGAATCTTCCAACTGAAATTTCTGGAAAACCTGGGAATTTTGGAAGGTCCGACAGGATGGAAGTATTTTAGAGGGTGCATCCCAAATGGCCCCCTATTTACTATATTAATGCACTACTTTAGACCAGGGCTCTGGTCAAAATAAGTGCACTATATAGGGAATAGAGTGCCATTTGGGACTAAGCAGAGTGCCATTTGGGAGTGTGCAGTACAGTCAATCAGTGTGTAAGTCATCAGTGCCAATGTCTGTGAGATCAGTGGATGTAGGAGGCCTATTCTCTACGACACTGTCAACCCAAAGGCTTTTATTTTGTTTTCAAAAAGCACAATGTGTCAAAACATTTCCTGTTCATGGTGGTAGATACCTATTTAGCACATTTTTACAAAAACAAATAAAAAAATATTATTGTTATTATTAGTTGTATTTATTATTATGTTTATTATTATTGTAATATCTGTGGCACAGCACTGACAATGACAACATCATGATGTGTAGTGCTACTGATTTGGAGATTGTATGATACTTAGGTTTAAACCATTTATAAAATGTGTGATTGATACTCCTCAGTATTTTTTAACAAAAACTAATATAAGGGTCTGTTTACATGTTATATGATCCCTCTTATGGTTCAGGTTTCCTCTGCTTCAAAACTTTACATTCTGTAAAAATGTTTCATCTGCTTCAAAAATTTACATTCTGTAAAAATGTTTCATCTGCTTCAAAACTTTACATTCTGTAAAAAGGTTTCATCTGCTTCAAAACTTTACATTCTGTAAAAAGGTTTCATCTGCTTCAAAACTTTACATTCTGTAAAAAGGTTTCATCTGCTTCAAAAATTTACATTCTGTAAAAAGGTTTCATCTACTTCAACACATTACATTCTGTAAAAAGGTTTCATCCGCTTCAACACTTTACATTCTGTAAAGAATCAAATAAAAAATGTTTATTTAGGCTTGCAAAATTCGAATACTTTTTTCAAAATTCTCACGTTTTCCAGAAGTCCCGGTTGGAAAATTCACAAAATTAGGAGGAAATAAGCAGCAAATACAGACTTCACAAGGATTTCAGGGAAATCTGGGAATTTTGGGAAAGTTAACCGGAATTTTGCGACCCTGTTTTTTGTTGTTGTTGGTACTTTACAGTAGTAGCCTAGTGTTTCCTCATTAGGTATCACACACCTCTCCTAGCCTGCGCGCCAGTCTGTTTGTGCCATCCTGCCACTCTTTGGTACCCAGGCTACACAATTCCTTGAACTGGCCTAGAACTGTCACTGAAACCAGATATTGGATTTAACTCAGACTTTAGTGTTTTTGTGAACTCTTAATCCCACAGACCTCAGTTCCAGGGTGGTGCCAAATCTGAACATGAAACATGGGAGAACGTCCCTACTTTTGACCAGAGCCCTATATAGTGCCCTATCTGGTCAACATGTCTCAAACATGAACTTTGCATGGATTTATTTCTGACTGAGGTATCTTATGATGAGAAATATTGCCTATTTTAATGTATTCGTTCCAAATGGCACCTTATTCCCTATGGGCCCTGGTCAAAAGGCACCCTATTCCCTATGGGCCCTGGTCAAAAGGCACATTATTCCCTATGGGCCCTGGTCAAAAGGCACCCTATTCCTATGGGCCCTGGTCAAAAGGCACCCTATTCCCTATGGGCCCTGGTCAAAAGGCACCCTATTCCCTATGGGCCCTGGTCAAAAGGCACATTATTCCCTATGGGCCCTGGTCAAAAGGCACCCTATTCCCTATGGGCCCTGGTCAAAAGGCACCCTATTCCCTATGGGCCCTGGTCAAAAGGCACCCTATTCCCTATGAGCCCTGGTCAAAAGGCACCCTATTCCCTATGGGCCCTGGTCAAAAGGCACCTTATTCCCTATGGGCCCTGGTCAAATAACACCCTATTCCCTATGGGCCCTGGTCAAAAGGCACATTATTCCCTATGGGCCCTGGTCAAAAGGCACCCTATTCCCTATGGGCCCTGGTAAAAAGGCACCCTATTCCCTATGGGCCCTGGTCAAAAGGCACCCTATTCCCTATGGGCCCTGGACAAAAGGCACCCTATTCCCTATAGGCCTTGGTCAAAAGCAGAGGACTATAAAGAGAATTGAGTGCCATCTGGGATGCAACAATGTATAGATTATGGGTGTTTTACTTAATGCACATATTGTGTAGAGGTTTGGTTGCTTTACTTAAGGTTGTGTAGAGGTTTGGTTGCTTTACTTAAGGTTGTGTAGCTGTACAAATCAATGGAATTACTTATTTTAAAAATAAAATGTATAAATGAATTGCAGGCTTTGTATTGACCCTCTAGCTGGATCAATATTAATTAAAGGAAATGGCAACCCAAGTGGTCTGTGGTCCCTTTTCTATTTCATTTAATGTACAGTACCAGTCAAACGTTTGGACACACCTACTCATTCAATGGTTTTTCTTTATTTTTTACTATCTATTTTCTACAATGTAGAATAATAGTGAAGACATCAAAACTATCAAATAACACATATGTAATCAATGTAGTAACCAAAAAAGTGTTAAACAAATCAAAATATATTTAAGATTTGAGATTCTTTAAAGTAGCCACCCTTTTTTGATGACAGCTTTGCACACTTATGGCATTCTCTCAACCAGCTTCATGAGATAGTCACCTGGAATGCATTTCAATTAACAGGTGTGCGTTGTTTAATGTTAATTTGTGGAATTTCTTTCCTTCTTAATGCGTTTGAGACAATCAGTTGTGTTGTGACAAGGTAGGGGTGGTGTACAGAAGATAAGCCTATTTGGTAAAAGACCAAGTCCATATTATGGCAAGAACAGCTCAAATAAACAAAGAGAAACGACAGCCAATCATTACTTTAAGACATGAAGGTCAGTCAATGCAGAAATTTTCAAGAACTTTGAACGTTTCTTAAATTGCAGTCGGCAAAAACCATCAAGCGCAATGATGAAACTGGCTCTCGTGAGGATCGCCACAGAAAAGGAAGACCCAGAGTTACCTCTGCTGCAGAGGATAAGTTCATTAGAGTTACCAGCCTCAGATTGCAGCCCAAATAAATGCTTCACAGAGTTCAAGTAACAGACACATCTCAACATCAACTGTTCAGAGGAGACCTTCATGAATCAGGCCTTCATGGTCGAAATGCTGCAAAAAAAAATACTAAAGGACACCAATAAGAAGAAGAGACTTGCTTGGGCCAAGAAACATGAGTAATGGAGATTAGACCGGTGGAAATCTGTACCTTTTGGTCTGATGAGCCCAAATTTGAGATATTTGGTTCCAACAGCCGTGTCTTTGTGAGACACAGAGTAGGTGAACGGATGATCTCCACATGTGTGGTTCCCACCGTGAAGCATGGAGTAGGTGGTGTGGGGGTGCTTTGATGGTGACACTGTCAGTGATTTATTTAGAATTCAAGGCACACTTAACCAGCATGGCTACCACAGCATTCTTCAGCGAGGCGCCATCCCATCTAGTTCGGGCTTAGTGGGACTATCATTTGTTTTTCAACAGGACAATGACCCAAAACCCACCTCCAGGCTGTGTAAGGGTTATTTGACCAAGGAGAGTGATGGAGTGCTGTATCAGATGACCTGGCCTCCACAATCCCCCGACCTCAACACAATTGAGATGGTTTGGGATGAGTTGGACCGCAGAGTGAAGGAAAAGCAACCAACAAGTGCTCAGCATATGTGGGAACTCCTTCAAGACTGTTGGAAAAGCATTCCAGGTGAAGCTGGTTGAGAGAATGCCAAGAGTGTAGAAAGGGTGGCTGCTTTGAAGAATCTAAAATATATTTTGATTTGTTTTAACACTTGTTTTGGTTACTACATGATTCCATATGTGTTATATCATAGTTTTGATGTCTACATTTATTATTCTACAATTTAGAAAATAGTACAAATAAAGAAAAACCCTTGAATGAGTAGCTGTGTCCAAACTTTTGACTGGAACTGCATATAAAAGTAACGATACTAGCATTGCTTAAAGATCAGTAATAGCCTACTACTGTATGTTGAAATCTCAATGATAAAATAACAGGACAGCTCCCAGTTGTACGAATATCTTTCGGTTTTCGCGTCCTGTGGCGTAAAGACTACAGTACTTCATATCCCAGAAAACATAGCGGTTCGACGTCTGCACTTCCATTGGTTGAATTGACCATCATCATCATCATCATCATCAGAACAGGAGCGAGGCAGACATGAGACATTTAGCTACAGAAATGTACAGGAGGCACATACGGTTTAATGCTACACACAGATAACAACCCCACCGCTGTCGGACCCAGTTTATAGCCGAGTCGGTAACGGATCTCCACCGAGCGATCCGTCCATGCGAAGCCTTGCCTTGCTTCTGGGACCGTGTGTTGTCGCGGTAGTGGTGCACTTCTGCTTGTGGACGAACCGAGCGACCATCTCCTTGGAGAAATGCTCTGGTACTGTAATGTTTTCTTCTTCAGTCAACTTGGAAACTGCTCGTTGGAATAGACATTGTTTAGTTGGACTATACTGAAAATTGGATATACTGTATTTTGTCTCGTGTGTTTCGGGACCACGTCTTTATAACAAATAAATAGTGACGAGACCAGAAACACACTCACAAAATAAGAGGTTCTTGGAGTATCCTTTAGGGGTTCTTCAAATTGAAACTGGGGGGAACCCCTACAAGTTCTACAAAGAACCCCTTTTAATGGATCCTCGAAGAACCTTCTGAATAACCTTTTTGGGTTATTATTGTTAATAATAAGCACAACACCGTATTTTAGTTCTCCGTTTTTATTATGATTTTAGTGGCAAAGCAGAATAAAACAATCACAGTATGAGGTAAAGTCCCAGCAGAGCCTCAAGTCCAATGGGTATATATCCTCTGCCGTGTTGATGTTAATGTGTTGGATGTTCTCCGTATCCATAGCCAGAATGATTTTTGTAGTGCATGGTGATCAAATCAAATGTTATTTGTCACATACACATGGGTTAGCAGATGTTAATGCGAGTGTAGCGAAATGCTTGTGCTTCTAGTTCCGACCATGCAGTAGTATCTAACAAGTAATCTAACAAATTCACAACAACTACCTTATACACACAAGAGTAAAGGAATGAATACGTGTATGTACATATAAATATATGGATGAACGATGGCTGACCGGCATAGGCAAGATGCAGTAGATGGTATGGAGTACAGTATATACATATGAGATGAGTAATGTAGGATATGTAAACATTATATAAATAGCATCATTTAAAGTGGCTAGTGATACATTTATTTCATCCAATTTAAAAAATATATATATATATATTATTATTATGATCGAACAGGTTTCCTGTTATATTCATCAGAGGTGTAGGGAGGGTGAAGTCTGTGAATTCTAAAAATAGTAATTTATACAGATGTTTTAACAAAACATGCACGGCACAGTATTCATACCTTGGTTTTTGTGGTAAATGTGAATGAGAAACTGTTTTGATGATGGGTTTTCATACACATCCCTTGTCCATAATGCAGAGGCCTATGGGATATTGATTGAAGAGTTAAAGGAGGAGGATGGTACATGTGATCAGCATACCAATAGACATACCTTTGTATGCCTCCTCGTCTGTATACCTGCAGACACAAACGTGAGCAGTTCAGTCATCTGCACCCAATACAGCTAGGCCTTCAACATGTTCTTATAGCCCACATATTCTCACCTCTTTGTTGATTCATATCCATTGAATTGTGTCAATTTTCTTTTTTAGAAAGATTTGCACAAATATGAAAAGGTTGATGGTACCGTCACAAAACAATATGGATTTAAATCACGTGAGGGATACACCTTAAATACATTTTTCAGTTAAGTGACTGCACCTGCTGTCCTTTGAAATCCAAACGTTTCAGTTGGGCAGTTAGGTTTCTGCAAGAACCCCCACCAGCTGAGGTTCCTCGATGAACCCCCACCAGCTAAGGAGGTTCCTCGATGAACCCCCACCAGCTAAGGAGGTTCCTCGATGAACATGAAGTGCCTGCAGCACTCCAGGACCAGGAGTGCTGCAGGCGCCAAATCACCTGTCTAGATTCTTAAATTCAACACATTTTGTCCAATATCTCAAGATCGGGTGGTCATATTGTTATGGCATTTTCAGGGCTGATGTAGAACACCGATGATTCAAATACAAGTGAAAATGATACATTAAAAATGCGGTATTGTGCGAATTGGGTACTTAATATGCAAACCAGGCAGTATGGAATACAGTCATTTATGGTAGGGTGGTCATATATATATATATATATATATATATTTTTGTTATTGTCATTTCTTTCCACAAACAAATAAAACATTCAAATTCAACATTGTACAGCATAAAAACATTGAGCATGACATCCAGACATATCCTCCAACATAGTGCACACACCCAGTCAAATATTATCTCACAAGCTACAGTACAGAACTAAATGGGTTCTCAAGCGACAGTACAGAACTAAATGGGTTCAGAAGCGACAGTACAGAACTAAATGGGTTCAGAAGCGACAGTACAGAACTAAATGGGTTCAGAAGCGACAGTACAGAACTAAATGGGTTCACAAGCGACAGTACAGAACTAAATGGGTTCACAGGCTTCAGTCATCACCTCCCAGTCTTAGACACATGACAAATCAGAGTAGGAGTGGTATGACTCTTCTAGATTCTAAAGATTGCTCTAGCTGCTCTATCGACACCAACAGTAATCAGTGGAAATTCCTCATTTGTTACATTAGATAACTCTGTTCTATCGCCCAAGAGACATATTCTCAGTGAAACTGGAATTGTTAACCCCAACCATTCCTCCAGATATTTCAAAACATCCTTCCAGAAAGGTGGCACTAATGTACATTCCCATATTACGTGGAATAATGTCTTTTTGGCATTTCCAGAGTACCACATAGTTGGTCAGCCCCATCTGATGAAGCCTTGTTGGGGTCCAATGAAACCTATGTAGTGTAGAAATTCCACATATCTTGTGTAAAACAAAATTGGGTTGGGAGTTTCAACAGACCTCTATTAGACTATGTGACAGAGTATCAACAGACCTCTATTAGACTATGTGACAGAGTATCAACAGACCTCTATTAGACTATGTGACAGAGTACCAACAGACCTCTCCTCTATTAGACTATGTGACAGAGTATCAACAGACCTCTATTAGACTATGTGACAGAGTACCAACAGACCTCTCCTCTATTAGACTATGTGACAGAGTACCAACAGACCTCTATTAGACTATGTGACAGAGTATCAACAGACCTCTATTAGACTATGTGACAGAGTATCAACAGACCTCTATTAGACTATGTGACAGAGTATCAACAGACCTCTATTAGACTATGTGACAGAGTATCAACAGACCTCTATTAGACTATGTGACAGAGTATCAACAGACCTCTATTAGACTATGTGACAGAGTATCAACAGACCTCTATTAGACTATGTGACAGAGTATCAACAGACCTCTCCTCTATTAGACTATGTGACAGAGTATCAACAGACCTCTCCTCTATTAGACTATGTGACAGAGTACCAACAGACCTCTATTAGACTATGTGACAGAGTACCAACAGACCTCTATTAGACTATGTGACAGAGTATCAACAGACCTCTCACTCTATTAGACTATGTGACAGAGTATCAACAGACCTCTCCTCTATTAGACTATGTGACAGAGTACCAACAGACCTCTATTAGACTATGTGACAGAGTACCAACAGACCTCTCCTCTATTAGACTATGTGACAGAGTACCAACAGACCTCTCCTCTATTAGACTATGTGACAGAGTACCAACAGACCTCTATTAGACTATGTGACAGAGTATCAGCAGACCTCTCCTCTATTAGACTATGTGACAGAGTATCAACAGACCTCTATTAGACTATGTGACAGAGTATCAACAGACCTCTCCTCTATTAGACTATGTGACAGAGTATCAACAGACCTCTCCTCTATTAGACTATGTGACAGAGTACCAACAGACCTCTATTAGACTATGTGACAGAGTATCAACAGACCTCTCCTCTATTAGACTATGTGACAGAGTATCAACAGACCTCTATTAGACTATGTGACAGAGTATCAACAGACCTCTCCTCTATTAGACTATGTGACAGAGTACCAACAGACCTCTATTAGACTATGTGACAGAGTACCAACAGACCTCTATTAGACTATGTGACAGAGTATCAACAGACCTCTCCTCTATTAGACTATGTGACAGAGTATCAACAGACCTCTCCTCTATTAGACTATGTGACAGAGTACCAACAGACCTCTCCTCTATTAGACTATGTGACAGAGTATCAACAGACCTCTCCTCTATTAGACTATGTGACAGAGTATCAACAGACCTCTCCTCTATTAGACTATGTGACAGAGTATCAAGCAGACCCTCTATTAGACTATGTGACAGAGTATCAACAGACCTCTCCTCTATTAGACTATGTGACAGAGTATCAACAGACCTCTCCTCTATTAGACTATGTGACAGAGTATCAACAGACCCTCTATTAGACTATGTGACAGAGTATCAGCAGACCTCTCCTCTATTAGACTATGTGACAGAGTATCAAGCAGACCTCTCCTCTATTAGACTATGTGACAGGAGTACCAACAGACCTCTATTAGAGCTATGTGACAGAGTATCAACAGACCTCTCCTCTATTAGACTATGTGGACAGAGTATCAACAGACCTCTCCTCTATTAGACTATGTGACAGAGTATCAACAGACCTCTCCTCTATTAGACTATGTGACAGAGTATCCAACAGACCTCTCCTCCTATTAGACTATGTGACAGAGTACCAACAGACCTCTCCTCTATTAGACTATGTGACAGAGTACCAACAGACCTCTCCTCTATTAGACTATGTGACAGAGTATCAACAGACAAGCTCTATTAGACTATGTGACAGAGTACCAACAGACCTCTCCTCTATTAGACTATGTGACAGAGTATCAACAGACCTCTCCTCTATTAGACTATGTGACAGAAGTACCAACAGACCTCTCCTCTATTAGACTATGTGACAGAGTATCAACAGACCTCTCCTCTATTAGACTATGTGACAGAGTACCAACAGACCTCTCCTCTATTAGACTATGTGACAGAGTACCAACAGACCTCTATTAGACTATGTGACAGAGTATCAACAGACCTCTATTAGACTATGTGACAGAGTACCAACAGGGGTAAAATGATAACTTTGTTCCCGTTCTCTTTTTATCCAATCCAAGCCAGTTTCCCTTTTGCCCCAGTGCTTTGCCAATTATGCCGTTTCAAATGATAAATGGTACAATTTAACATCTGGTGAAGCCGAGCCTCTTACATCCGTTGGTGAACACATCTTCTTCATATTAATCCTGTTTTTTTCCCCTCTTTCCCAGAAAACAGAATTTAGTTAATTTGTCGTATTGTTTAAAATACCGATCTGGAATATTCATAGGTAACATTGCAGAGATATAATTAAATCGAGGGACCACAACAATTTTAATCACGTTGATCTTTACCCGTAACGAACGTTTTAATCTTTTTTCACACGTTGCTCTCCTCTCGTCACCCGACGCATTCCAGCACATTCCACAGCTATCTGTCTTTCTACAGAGACGCGTCTATCATGTCTTTAATATCTCAATGTTCAACATGTCGAATTCAACAGCTTCCTGGCAGATAAGCCTGCCAGACTCATCGGAGTGTAGCTTCAACAAGTCTTGTTTATCAGAATAATCACCCCCATTTTGTTTTGGCGTTAAATCAGCTATGATACGCTTCTGCAGCCCAGCCTCCTCTAAATGGCAATGCCTCTGTATCTGTTAAATATTTATTAATTTCCCCTTTATTTAACCAGGTAGGCCAGTTGAGAACAAGTTCTCATTTAGCGCACAGTCCATGATGGCGTAGCAGTCGGACGTTTATTTTTGTCTTGTTCCGTCTATACATCGTTTAAATATATTTTTCATATTTATCACTTCCCATCTACGGACTGAATATTCTCTCCTGCAAACCCGCCTCACCCAATGCGGTACGGATCTGCTATTTTATACTTAAGATCTGAAACCCCATCAATAGCCAACTGGCTACTGGCTAGCCAACCCGATTAGCTATGTGAAACAAGTCATGCTATAAAGCGATCGACAAAGAGGCCCATCGGACAATTTCTTTGGCCACTATACCTAGTCTGCCAAACTGGCCTTGGTTTACCACACGGTCATTCTACTACACGGAACCTGCTGACTCGTCTTCGAGCCGAACAGAAGCCAGCTAATAGCTAACTAGCTTTACTAGCTAGTAGTCAGCTAGCCACTGCTAGCGGACACCAGCTACCTCTAGCACGGACAACTCTCGCCAGTCTACACAGCGACTCAAACCGGCAAATCGGACCTATTTTTCTCCACATCTCCAGGAATTCATTACCACAGCCAAGCCCTGAATCTTTTTTCACCTGGGGTCTTGCCCGGCTTCAGCTAGCTACTCACAAACGCGTCTTTGTCGACAGCAAAAAAAACAGTGGCGAACCAGCCATGCTATGACATCATCACCACAGCAAACAAGTGAGTCCATTTCCTTACCGCAAGCCCTGAATCTTTTTTTTATCACCTGGCCTCGCAGCTAGCTAGCTACTCCCGGCTAACGTCATCGTCCCGACAGCAAACAAGTCAATTAGCTGGAACCAGCCATCGTTAGCCCATCTCACGGAAGTCAGTCGTGATAAGGTTACCATCACAGCTGCTCCTTGGGCTTCAATACCTATTTCACCAACTGGCCCGGACCCATCACGACTGGACCACCGACGTGATTACCGCCGCCCGAGGGGTTCTTTCTCAACTGGCTCCTCCTCCGTGCGTTACCCCAGTATGCCCAGTCATGCTGGCATGCTGGCGCGACGTCCCCGACATCATGCCACAGTTGCTAGTCATGCTAGCCAAGGGCCTGGTAGCTGTCCAGAGCACATCGGACTGTTAGTTTAGGAGGCCCATTTTATCCTACCCTGCCTTTTCAAAGGTCTTCGAAAGCCAAGTTAGTAAACAGATCACCAACCATTTTGAATCCCACCGTACCTTCTCCACTATGCAATCTGGTTTCCGAGCTGGTCATGGGTGCACCTCAGCCATGCTCAAAGTCCTAAACGATATCATAAACGCCATCGATAAGAGACATTACTGTGCAGCCGTATTCATCAACCTGGCCAAGGCTTTCGACTCTGTCAATCACCACATTCTTATCGGCAGACTCGACAGCCTTGGTTTCTCAAATGAATGCCTCGCCTGGTTCACCAACTACTTCTCAGACAGAGTTCAGTGTGTCAAATCGGAGGGCCTGTTGTCTGGACCTCTGGCACTCTCTATGGGGGTGCCACAGGGTTCAATCCTCGGGCAGACTCTTTTCTCTGTATACATCAATGATGTCGCTTCTGCTGCAGGTGATTCTCTGATCCACCTCTACGCAGATAACAACATTCTGTATACTTCTGGCCCTTCTTTGGACACTGTGTTAACTAACCTCCAAACGAGCTTCAATGCCATACAACTCTCCTTCCGTGGCCTCCAACTTTAATGCAAGTAAAACTAAATGCATGCTCTTCAACCGATCGCTGCCCCCACCTGCCTGCCCGCCCAGCATCACTACTCCGGACGGTTCTGACTTAGAATATGTGGACAACTACAAATACCTAGGTGTCTGGCTAGACTGTAAACTCTCCTTCCAGACTTACATTAAGCATCTCCAATCCCAAATTAAATCTAGAATCAGCTTCCTATTTCACAACAAAGCATCCTTCACTCATGCTGCCAAACATACCCTCGTAAAACTGACTATCCTACCGATCCTTGACTTCGGCAATGTCATTTACAAAATAGCCTCCAACACTCTACGCAACAAATTGGATGCAGTCTATCACAGTGCCATCCGTTTTGTCACCAAAGCCCCATATACTACCCACCACTGCGACCTTTATGCTCTCGTTGGCTGGCCCTCGCTACATATTTGTCGCCAAACCCACTGGCTCCAGGTCATCTGTCTTTGCTAGGTAAAGCTCCGCCTTATTTCAGTTCACTGGTCACCATAGCAACACCCACCCATAGCACGCGCTCCAGCAGGTATATTTCACTGGTCACCATAGCAACACCCACCTGTAGCATGCGCTCCAGCAGGTATATTTCACTGGTCATCAGGCTGTCCTCATCGTCGAGGGAGAGGCTGTCCTGGCACCACACTGCCAGGTCTCTGACCTCCCTATAGGCTGTCCTCATCGTCGTTGATCAGTCCTACCACCGTCAACTCGTCTGCAAACTGGATTAAGTTGTTGGAGTTGTGGACACAGTTGTGAGTGAACAGGGAATACAGGAGCGGACTAGGCACACACCCCGTAGGGGCCTCCCGTGTTGATGGTTACCATTGCGGATGTGTTGTTGCCTACCCTCACCGCCTTGGGGCGGCCCGTCAGAAAGTCCAGGATCCAATTGCAAAGGGAGGTCTTCAGTCCCAGGGCCCTTGAAGGGGACTATGTTGTTGATTGCTGAGCTGTAGTCAATGAATAGTCTGTGCTAGCAAAATAGTCCAGTAGCGTAGCATCCACGTCATCTGACCACCTCCGTGTTGAGCGAGTCACTGGTGCTTCCTGTTTTAGTTTTCACTTGTAAGCAGGAATCAGGAGTATAGAATTATGGTCAGACTTGCCAAATGGAGGGCGAGGGAGAGCTTTGTATGCGTCTCTGTGTGTGGAGTAAAGGTGGTCGAGGGGTTTTTTCCCTCTGGTCCCTCTGGAGGTAAAACGATTTAAGTTTCTTGTCAACAGACAATGATTTGTAAGAAGGGTGAACTTCCTCCCGTACAGATACTGGTGAAACCTACTCACTCCAAAAACGATGCCTAGGGGCTTCTCATTTTATCTCTGCGTAGTTACTTTCTGCTTTGTTCAATGTCTCCGATGCGATCGGCTTCTCTTCCCCCGGAAGGCATGATATGGGACACGACACCATGGGGACTGGCGTCCAGTACCAGCTTCCAACCACCACAAACTAGTTGGATGGACATTGCCTGGTCAAAGTGTGTCAGTGCCTCATTTGAGTAGTGTTTCCTTGGTTTTCAGGAATGCTTCCTTGTTCTGTCCATTTCCATGTTTTGTCCTGACAAAGTTACGGATGCAGTGGCTTCAGCTTTTTGGCGTCCGTAGTAATTCAATAACCCCAGGAAAGAATGCAGATGGCTGAGGATCTGGGGCGTCCAATCAATAAATAACTTTTTTTTTTATAAAGCCCTTCTTACATCAGCTGATGTCACAGAGTGCTGTACAGAAACCCAGCCAAAAACCCCAAACAGCAAGCAATGCAGGTGTAAAAGCACGGTGGCTAGGAAAAACTCCCTAGGAAGAGAGGAATCAGGCTATGAGGTGTGGCCAGTCTTCTTCTGGCTGTGCCGGGTGGAGATTATAACAGAACATGGCCAAGATGTTTAAATGTTCATAGATGACCAGCAGGGTCAAATAATAATAATCACAGTGGTTGTAGAGGGTGCAACAGGTCAGCACCTCAGGAGTAAATATCAGTTGGCTTTTCATAGCCGATCATTCCGAGTATCTCTACCGCGACCTGCTGTCTCTAGAGAGTTGAAAACAGCAGGTCTGGGACAGGTTGCACGTCTGGTGAACAGGTCAGGGTTCCATAGCCACAGGCAGAACAGTTGAATCTGGAGCAGCAGCACGACCAGGTGGACTGGGGACAGCAAGGAGTCATCAGGCCAGGTAGTCCTGAGGCATGGTCCCAGAGCTCAGGTCCTCCGAGAGAGAGAAAGGAAGAAAGAAGGAGAGAAAGAAAGAGAGAGAATTAGAGAGAGCATACTTAAATTCACACAGGACACCGGATAAGAAATATAACAGACTGACCCTAGCCCCCCGACACATAAACTATTGCAGCATAAATACTGGAGGTTGAGATAAGAGGGGTCGGGAGACCCTGTGGCCCCGTCCAACGTTTCCCCCGGATAGGGCCAAACAGGCAGGATATAACCCCACCCACTTTGCCAAGATAGCCTTGACCTTGGTCGGAGCCTTGTGAAGGTCCAAGACGTTCAACTGCTGATGCACATTTGCACGAACTAGCAGTCCTTCAATATCTGTAAAGGGTTTTGGAGATGGTACTCTTCATCTTTCCCAGTAACGAGGTAGCATTGTACTCCTGTAATCCACTCGAGCTGGTCCATCGCCCTCTGCAACAGCGCTGGCACACTTGTGATTCCACACGATAGACGACAGCACCTGAAGAGCCCTTGTGTGTCACGCCAGTCAGCAGTTCCTTTGACTTTCCATCTACGTGTATCTGTTAGATAGATCTATATATCTCTAGATCTAAAGGTTGTCGATGTGTGAATACTGAGCGGATAATGCTGGGTGTAGCCGGGTGTAGCTTTTTAAGGACTGGTAAATGGGTGTAGCCCTTTAAGGACTGGTAGATGGGTGTAGCCCTTTAAGGACTGGTAGATGGGTGTAGCCCTTTAAGGACTGGTAGATGGGTGTAGCCCTTTAAGGACTGGTAGATGGGTGTAGCCCTTTAAGGACTGGTAAATGGGTGTAGCCCTTTGAGGACTGGTAAATGGGTGTAGCCCTTTAAGGACTGGTAGATGGGTGTAGCCCTTTAAGGACTGGTAAATGGGTGTAGCCCTTTAAGGACTGGTAAATGGGTGTAGTCCTTTAACTACTTAGGGAGCAGTGGGGCGCTAGCGGTGAAATGTAAGGTGCCAAATTCAAAATCCAAAAGTTGAATTATTAAACATTCATCAATATACAAGTGTTGCATAGTCATCAAAAGCTCTGCTTTTTGGCAATATCACAGCGTTGTCAGATTTCAAAAAGGCTTTACGGCGAAAGCACAACATTTGATTGTTTGAGGATAGCACCTCTAATATTTCTGCATTAGCATAAATTCATAAACCAGCTCGGTTCACACAAAACACATATCACAGCGAAAACAAATCCCTTACCTTTCGGAGAACTTCTGCTGAGGGCTTCCCAAGTGTCCAACGAAGACATCCAATGGTTCTTTTGTTAGAAAAAGTCATTTATTATATCCATAAATCTCTGTTTGGTTGGCGTGTTATGTTAAAAAAATCCAACGTCGAATCGCCCAGTGAAACGTGAAGAGAACGCGTTCAAATATACCTATAAACCTTTCCTAAACAAATCAAAGACCAGTTATAATGCATCCTTAGCTATCCTTTTATGAATATTAGCGATAATATTTCACTCGGATGGTAACCTAAACGTTATGAAAGGAAAATACAGTGGGGCGCGCATACGGTCTCGCACCCGAGAAATCTTGTTGACATCTGTGCTCCCTTGACCATTTCCTCTTCCTATCCGTTTTGCTTACTCCTATCGCTCCCAGACTCTGTATAGAGACTGCTGACATCTAGTGGAAGCCATAGGTATTGCAGTCTCAGTCCTGGTTAAAATAAAAATAGGCAGCCTGGAGAAGAAGGTCAAGTACAAAAAAAACTGCAAATCCGGATGGATTTTCCTCGGGTTTTCGCCTGCTATATCAGTTCTGTTATACTCACATACATTATTTTAACACTTAGAAACGTCAGAGTGTTTCCTATCCAATAGTACTAATTATGTGCATATCCTCGTTTCTGGGCCTGAGTGGCAGGCATTTTACTTTGGGCACGCCAGACTCTCCAAAACCGTCACCTCTGCTGCCGCTCCCTAAGTAGTTTTAACTAGTGTCCAAGTCAGCCTCGACTTATGGTCTGATAGCGTAAGGTACGGGCCGTAGTTTCAGAAACTTTGGTTTGCTGTCAGGCTTAATGCTTCACTGTTATGTATTTCATGCTACCCTGCTCTGCATGAAAGACTTCTCTGTGTTTCTTTAAGATGGTGCGATAGGCCTGTGTTTCCATGTGTCTTTTGTACCGCACCGATGACCAGTCATGCTATTTGATCCACCCACGAACGTCCCAGTAGTGATGGATAGTCTCCTTTCACAACGCAGTGGCAGCTTTTCACTTTGTCTATTGAACTGAAATGTGACCCCGGTGATGCCTCTCACACCAGCAGATGAACCCTATGTTAAGTCTTTAACACAATGCTGTGCTGGCTGAAGCGGAAGGTGCTCCAGTGTCATTTTGTAGACTGTGTTTAACACGATACAGCTGCCCCCTGTGTCAGTCTCCATATGCACTGGCTGTTCGCTTAAGCAAGGGAGAGAAATAGTTGCCCCGGCAACTCTTAGTATGTTCAGTGTGACCTCCTCATCGCCTCCGTGTTCTCCTGCTCAACGTGACTTTTGTTGGGCTGGTTCTTGTTTTCTCTGAGCTCTTTTTGTTTCTGCAGGCTCGTTCAATGCGGTCCCCACAGGCTGGACAATCCACATCCTTACACCAGCATATCAGCCTGATGTCCCACTTTGTCCCTTGATTTCCCTGTCCCTTGATTGTCAGTTGCAACTCTGTCAAGATTTTATCCTGATGAGCTCAACTGCCGAGTCTCTGTTAACATCTAGTTCCGTAGACGCACTGACCTCAATGGCACTTTGTCAGATTACTTTTCAGTCAACGGTCTCTTTTGTGAAGCTTCTCTCCGTAGCCCGCACACTAGTCTGTCTCTAACGGTGTCGTTTAGAACGTCATTCAACTCCGTGCTCCGGTAGTTTTTCTTTAACGCAGCAGCAAACATTGTCACTGATTCTCCCTCCTTTCTGATTTCTTCTGTGGAACCTTTCAATAGTAACTAGTGGTTTCGGAGAGACAAGTGTCCCTTTCGGTCCCCATATGTCTTATTACCGGGCCTGTGTGGCTGTAGTAAATGAAATGTAGGCACAATTTTGTCCTCATTTGTGTCATTTGCAAGAGCAAAACATTCTGTATATGAACTCTACTACTCAACACTTTCATTATACTGTCCAACGTTTACAACAGTCCCAGCCATTTGTTAGTTTCTCAATAGGCTCCTGATTGTCATTCACTTCAATATATTGTCCTCAACCATGGCAATATTTTCCTCCGTCATGTGATCTTCACTCACTGACGTTTCATCAAGTTCGCTCATTTAGCACTTCTTAATTCCAAAGTTTGTTTAATCACGTTGTTTTCCTGCTTCGATGTCCGTCTCAAATCCTTTTCTATCTGCCTGTGATGGTGCATAACTCTCTCTCTCTCTCTCTCTCTCTCTCTCTCTCTCTCTCTCTCTCTCTCTCTCTCTCTCTCTCTCTCTCAACTAGCTCGATTATGCATTTACCTCTGCTAGCATTACACTGTGCTAACGTTAGTCTAGAGACTGTACCACGGAAAACCAACTTCTTTCCAGACAGAATAGTTCCAGTAGGTTCAGACTTACTCGTCGCCAATCTTTTGTTACGTCTCATGGGTTTCGTAACCACACCGTTATAATAATTAAATAATGATGAGACTTGAGGCAGGAATCAGTTCGACCCATTTCCCAGTTAGCAACGAGCAATCGGCACGCAGGCGGCCCTCCAAAGTGGTAATGGATCCCCGTCAGCAGACTTGCTCGGTGGCCTTTCTGGCGGGGCGCCGGCTTTTAAGTCCAATTTGCCCCAATTTCTTTTTTTTTAGAGATGCAAATCGACCCATCAGAGATGCATATCTCGTCATAAGCGGCAAACTCTCCTCTCCCGCTGGTGCTAGGACTTCATAGCCCATCTGCTTTTAGGAATTTATTTTCCAGATTTGGAGAGATGAATATAATGTAGACTAGGTGATGTTTAACATGGACTGTCTATACACGGTTCACATGAATCCCCCCCTTTTCCCATGCGTTTACGTGTATGCTGCTGATTTTAACTTTACAGATGAGGGCTCGGCAGCATCTCCCGGTGGTGAGGTGCTGGTGGGGGTGTTGTCCGCCAGACACCACTATGATCTCAGACAGGCTATAAGACAGACGTGGTTGGGATACCTCAGGGACCATAGACACTACCGACACAGGTAATGGATCACAGTCGTACACTACATGTGTGTTCTATACAATGGTCTGAGTGGGGATACTGGTCAAAAGTAATCCACTGTATAAGTGACAGGGTCCCATTTGGGAGACCATACAGACAGCACTATCTATTATATGTATGATACAGAGGGGCGTGATATGGCCTTTCAGCAATCCATAGTAACCATGGTAACTGAAGATAAGTGCCTTGGGAAATGACTGTCTGCGTCTGAAATGGCACCCTATTCCCTACATAGTGCACTACTTTTGACCAGAGCCCTATGGCACCATATTCCTTATATAGTGCACTACTATTGACCAGAGCCTTATGACACCTTATTCCCTACATAGTGCACTACTTTAGACCAGAGCCCTATGGCACCATATTCCTTATATAGAGCACTACTTTAGACCAGAGCCCTATGGCACCATATTCCTTATATAGTGCACTACTTTTGACCAGAGCCCTATGGCACCATATTCCCTATATAGTGCACTATTAGGGCTCTGGCCAAAAGTAGTGCACCATACGGTGCATTTGGAAAGTATTCAGACCCCTTGACTTTTTCCACATTTTGTTACGTTACAGCCTTATTCTAGAATGGATTAAATAATTTTTTTTCATCATCCATCTACACACAATACCCCATAATGACATCACAATACCCCATAATGACATCACAATACCCCATAATGACATCACAATACCCCATAATGACAAAACAAACACAAGTTTTTTGACATTTTGGCAAATGTATTAAAAATAAAAAAACGGATACCTTATTTACATAAGTATTCAGACCCTTTACTATGAGACTCGAAATTTAGCTCAGGTTCATCCTGTTTCCATTGATCATCCTTGAGATGTTTCTACTACTTGATTGGAGTCCACCTGTTGTAAATTCAATTGAATGGACATGATTTGGAAAGGCACACACCTGTCTATATAAGGTCTCACAGTTGACAGTGCATGTCAGAGCAAAAACCAAGCCATGAGGTCAAAGGAATTGTCCGTAGAGATCCGAGACAGGATTGTGTCGAGGCACAGATCTGGGGAAGGGTACCAAAACATTTCTGCAGCATTGAAGGTCCCCAAGAACACAGTGGCCTCCATCATTCTTAAATGGAAGTAGTTTGGAACCACCAAGACTCTTCCTAGAGCTGGCCACCGGCTAAACTGAGCAATCGGGGGAGAAGGGCCTTGGTCAGGGAGGAGAGCAAGAACCTGATGGTCACTCTGACAGAGCTACAGAGTTCCTCTGTGGAGATGGGAGAACTTTCCAGAAGGACAAACATCTTTGCAGCACTCCGGCAATCAGGTCTTTATGGTAGAGTGGCAAGACGGAAGCCACTCCTCAGTAAAAGGCACATGACAGCCCGCTTGGAGTTTGCCAAAAGGCATCTAAAGACTCTCAGACCATGAGAAACAAGATTCTCTGGTCTGGTGAAACTAAGATTGAATTCTTTGGCCTGAATGCCAAGCGTCACGTCTGGAGGAAACCTGGCACCATCCCTACGGTGAAGCATGGTGGTGGCAGTATCATACTGTGGGGATGTTTTTCAGTGGCAGGGACTGGGAGACTAGTCAGAATTGAGGGAAAGATGAATGGAGCAAAGTACAGAGAGATCCTTGATGAAAACCTTCTCTAGAGCACTCAGGACCTCAGACTGGGGCGAAGGTTCACCTTCCAACAGGTCAACGACCATAAGCACACAGCCAAGACAATGCAGGAGTGGCTTCGGGACAAGTCTCTGAATGTCCTTGAGTGGCCCTGCCTGAACCCGGACTTGAACCCGATCGAACATCTCTGGAGAGACCTGAAAATAGCTGTGCAGCGACGCTCCCCATCCAACCTGACAGAGCTCGAGAGGATCTGATCTGCATACAAGAATGGGAGAATCTCCTCAAATACAGGTGTGCCAAGCTTGTAGCGTCATTCCCAAGAAGACTCGAGGCTGTAATCGCTGCCAAAGGAGCTTCAACAAAGTACTGAGTAAAGAGTCTGAATACTTATGTTAAAATGTGATATTTCATTATTTATTTTATACATTTCCCAAAATGTCATTAGTCATTATTGGGTATTGTGTGTAGATAGATATTTTTATTTTCTTGATCTATTCTAGAATTAGGCTGTAACGTAACAAAATGTGGAAAAGATCAAGGGGTCCTGAATACCATCTCAATGCACTGTACCTCATCAGAGGTGACAGAATAAGTGAAGGGAGGACTGTGTTATATGGTGTTATGTTACAGGTATTTTGTGGTGGTGGTGGTGGTATTGTGTTGCGTTGTGTTTCAGGGTGCAGGTGAAGTTTATCATTGGGAAACATGGCTGTCCCATTCCAGAGGAGGACAGAGAGGATCCCTACTCATGTTCTCTCTTGAACCTCACAGTCCCAGGTAGGACCTCACAGACCCAGGTAGAACCTCACAGACCCCCAGGTAGGACCTCACGGACCCCCAGGTAGGACCTCACGGACCCCCAGGTAGGACCTCACAGTCCCCCAGGTAGGACCTCACAGTCCCCCAGGTAGGACCTCACAGACCCCCAGGTAGGACCTCACAGACCCCCAGATAGGACCTCACAGTCCCAGGTAGGACCTCACAGACCCCCAGGTAGGACCTCACAGACCCCCAGGTAGGACCTCACAGTCCCAGGTAGGACCTCACGGACCCCCAGGTAGGACCTCACGGACCCCCAGGTAGGACCTCACGGACCCCCAGGTAGGCCCTCACAGACCCCCAGGTAGGGCCTCACAGACCCCCAGGTAGGACTGCACAGCTTTTAGCTACACCAGTACAGTAGATGACGGAGACAAAAAGATGTCAGCCTGTCTGTAACCAGGTTTCCATCCACAGTATGTGAGGGAAGTATCTTAATGTTGAACAGGAACATAACACGTTGAGTAGCACAGGAACATAACACGTTGAGTAGCACAGGAACATAACACGTTGAATAGAACAGGAACATAACACGTTGAATAGAACAGGAACATAACACGTTGAATAGCACAGGGTTGGATTGGTGTGGTGGGATAGAGTTTTCCTGCACCAGTCTAGGTTCTCATCCTTTTAAATCCAAGTCACATTAGGATTGATTTATAATTTAAACCTAACCAAACCTACCTAGATGTAGCATCGTAATATAAACCTGTTTGCTACAGGAAATGTGAAGTATTATGTGGATTATAATTAATGGACATGTACAGTGCATTCGGAAAGTATTCAGACCCCTTGACTTTTTCCACATTTTGTTACGTTACAGCCTTATTCTAAAATGGATTAAATGACATGTTTTCCTCATCAATCTACACACAATACCCCATAATGACATCACAATACCCCATAATGACATCACAATACCCATAATGACATCACAATACCCCGTAATGACATCACAATACCCCATAATGACATCACAATACCCATAATGACATCACAATACCCCATAATGACATCACAATACCCATAATGACATCACAATACCCCATAATGACATCACAATACCCCATAATGTGCAAATAAAAAAACATCTTATTTACATAAGTATTCAGACCCTTTGTTATGAGACTTGAAAATGGGCTCCAGTGCAACCTGTATCTATGAATTATCCTTGAGATGTTTCTACAACATGATTGGAGTCCACCTGTGGTAAATTCAATTGATTGGACATGATTTGGAAAGGCACACACCTGTCTATATAAAGTCCAAGCCACGAGGTCGAAGGGATTGTCCGTAGAGCTCAGAGACAGGATTGTGTTGCTTATGTTTGGATAAAACAATATCCCATAATTGACAAAGCAAAAAAAAATAAAATAGAAATGTAAACTGAAATATCACATTTTAAGATAAGTATTCAGACTCTTTACTCAGTACTTTGTTGAAGCACCTTCGCCAGCGATTACAGCCTTGAGTCTTCTTGGGTATGGCACACCTGCATTTGGGGAGTTTCTCCCAGTCTTCTCTGCAGATCCTCTCGAGCTCTGTCAGGTTGGATGGGGAGCGGTGCTGCACAGCTATTTTCAGGTCTCTCCAGAGATGTTCAAGTCCGGGTTCTGGCTGGGCCACTCAAGGACATTCACTCCTGCGTTGTCTTGGCTGTGTGTTTAGGGTCGTTGTCCTGTTGGAAGGTGAACCTTCACCCCAGTCTGAGGTCCTGAGTGTTCTAGAGAATGTTTTCATCAAGGATCTCTCTGTACTTTGCTTTGTTCATCTTTCCCTCGATCCTGACTAGTCTCCCAGTCCCTGCCGCTGAATAACATCCCCACAGCATGATGATGCTGCCACCACCATGCTTCACCATAGGGATGGTGCCAGGTTTCCTCCAGACGTGACGCTTGGCATTCAGGCCAAATAATTCAATCTTGGTTTCATCAGATCAGAGAATCTTGTTTCTCATGGTCTGAGTCTTTAGGTGCCTTTTGGCAAACTCCAAGCGGGCTGTCATGTGCCTTTTACTGAGGAGTGGCTTCCGTCTTGCCACTCTACCATAAAGACCTGATTGGTGGAGTGCTGCAGAGATGGTTGTCCTTCTGGAAAGTTCTCCCATCTCCACAGAGGAACTCTGGAGCTCTGTCAGAGTGACCATCAGGTTCTTGCTCTCCTCCCTGACCAAGGCCCTTCTCCCCCGATTGCTCAGTTTGGCCGGGCGGCCATCTCTAGGAAGAGTCTTGGTGGTTCCAAACTTCTTCCATTTAAGAATGATGGAGGCCACTGTGTTCTTGGGGACCTTCAATGCTGCAGAAATGTTTTGGTACCCTTCCCTAGATCTGTGCCCCGACACAATCTTGTCTCTGAGCTCTACGGACAATTCCTTCGACCTCATGGCTTGGTTTTTGCTCTGACATGCACTGTCAACTGTGAGACCTTATATAGACAGTTGTGTGCCTTTCCAAATCATTTCCAATCAGTTTAATTTACCACAGGTGGACTCCAATCAAGTTGTAGAAACATCTCAAGGATGATCAATGGAAACAGGATGCACCTGAGCTCAGTTTCTAGTCTCATAGCAAAGGGTCTGAGAATACTTATGTAAATAAGGTATTTGTTTATTATTTTTAATACATTTGCCAAAATGTCTAAAAACGTGTTTTTGCTTTTGTGTGTAGATTGATGGAGATTATTGATTTAATCTATTTTAGAATAAAGCTGTAACGTAACAGTCAAGGGGTCTGAATACTTTCCGAGCGCACTGTATAATAACCTTGCTCCCCTGCAGTGTTCAGTGTTGGGGTTGGGCCATTCCTCATCTTCTCTGGGGGGGTAGAGGACATACTTTAGATTCACCCCGTCTCTCTCCCTCCGCCCCGTCTCTCTCTCCCTCCCTCCGCTCTGTCTCACCCGTCTCTCTCTCCCTCCCTCCGCTCTGTCTCACCCCGTCTCTCTCTCCCTCCCTCCGCTCTGTCTGACCCCGTCTCTCTCTCTCTCCCTCCGCTCTGTCTCACCCCGTCTCTCTCTCTCTCTCTCCCTCCGCTCTGTCTCACCGGTCTCTCTCTCCCTCCTCTCTGTCCAACCCCGTCTCTCTCCCACCCCGTCTCTCTCCCTCCGCCCCGTCTCTCTCCCTCCACTCTGTCTCACCCGTCTCTCTCTCTCTCTCCCTCCGCTCTGTCTCACCCCGTCTCTCTCTCTCTCTCTCCCTCTACTCTGTCTCACCCGTCTCTCTCTCTCTCTCTCTCCCTCCACTCTGTCTCACCCGTCTCTCTCTCTCCCTCCACTCTGTCTCACCCAGTCTCTCTCTCTCTCCCTCCGCTCTGTCTCACCCCGCTCTCTCTCTCTCCCTCCACTCTGTCTCACCCGTCTCTCTCTCCCTCCGCCCCGTCTCTCTCTCCCTCCGCTCTGTCTCACCCCGTCTCTCTCTCTCTCCCTCCGCTCTGTCTCACCCCGTCTCTCTCTCTCTCCCTCCGCTCTGTCTCACCCGCCTCTCTCTCTCTCCCTCCACTCTGTCTTACCCGTCTCTCTCTCTCCCTCCACTCTGTCTCACCCCGTCTCTCTCTCTCCCTCCACTCTGTCTCACCCCGTCTCTCTCTCTCCCTCCACTCTGTCTCACCCCGTCTCTCTCTCTCCCTCCACTCTGTCTCACCCCGTCTCTCTCTCTCTCCCTCCACTCTGTCTCACCTGTCTCTCTCTCCCTCCGCTCTGTCTCACCCCGTCTCTCTCTCTCTCCCTCCGCTCTGTCTCACCCCGTCTCTCTCTCTCTCCCTCCGCTCTGTCTCACCCCGTCTCTCTCTCTCTCCCTCCGCTCTGTCTCACCCGTCTCTCTCTCCCTCCGCTCTGTCTCACCTCGTCTCTCTCCCTCCGCTCTGTCTCACGTCTTTCCTCGCCTCCTTGGATCGTTGAATCACTTCCCTCTGACGGCGAGGAGAGAATACTGAGTAAAGCCTTTAGATTCTGTCTCTGTCTCAGCTCCAGGGCAGGATAAGGAGATGGAGCTGGTGGAGGTGTCTGATCCGTCGGCCCTTGTCCTTGGGGAGGTCTCCTCTGTGGCCCTGGACTTCAAGGTCCTCCACCCTCTAGTCATCACCAGGTTGGGGGTGTTCCCTACTGGACCTCACATGGCGATAGAGGGGAATGTCACCGTCAGGCTGCTGCAGCTGGAACAACAGGTAGTGTGGAGCCTAGCAGTAGAACCCAACAGTAGAACAGTAGAACAGTAGAACACAGATCAAGGAGAATGTCACCGTCAGGCTGCTGCAGCTGGAACAACAGGTAGTGTGGAACCCAACAGTAGAACCCAACAGTAGAACAGTAGAACACAGATCAAGGAGAATGTCACCGTCAGGCTGTGAGTAAAATCACACTGTATAAATAATAATCATGACAGTTGTGATGGAAACAGGAAGTTTCGGTACAATTTTATAAATGCCGACAGATCATTTGTTCGTTCGACATGGTGGGATCTTTTTGTGTTTTTAAAATTAATAATGTTTTTGCTTTGTCATTATGGGGTATTGTGTGTAGATTGCTAAGGATTTTATTATCCGTTTTAGAATAAGTCTGTAACGTAACAAAATGTGGAAAAAGTCAAGGGGTCTGAATACTTTCCGAAGGCACTGTACATACAGCGTTGTTTATGGTTTACATACAGCGTTGTTTATGGTTTATATACAGCGTTGTTTACGGTTTATATACAGCGTTGTTTATGGTTTATATACAGCGTTGTTTATGGTTTACATACAGCGTTGTTTATGGTTTATATACAGCGTTGTTTATGGTTTATATACAGCGTTGTTTATGGTTTACATACAGCCTTGTTTATGGTTTATATACAGCGTTGTTTATGGTTTACATACAGCGTTGTTTATGGTTTATATACAGCGTTGTTTATGGTTTATATACAGCGTTGTTTATGGTTTATATACAGCGTTGTTTATGGTTTATATACAGCGTTGTTTATGGTTTATATACAGCGTTGTTTATTGTTTATATACAGCGTTGTTTATGTTTTATATACAGCGTTGTTTATGTTTTATATACAGCGTTGTTTATGGTTTATATACAGCGTTGTTTATTGTTTATATACAGCGTTGTTTATGTTTTACATACAGCGTTGTTTATGGTTTACATACAGCGTTGTTTATGGTTTACATACAGCGTTGTTTATTGTTTACATACAGCGTTGTTTATGTTTTATATACAGCGTTGTTTATGTTTTATATACAGCGTTGTTTATTGTTTATATACAGCGTTGTTTATGTTTTATATACAGCGTTGTTTATGGTTTATATACAGCGTTGTTTATGGTTTATATACAGCGTTGTTTATTGTTTATATACAGCGTTGTTTATTGTTTATATACAGCGTTGTTTATGGTTTATATACAGCGTTGTTTATGGTTTACATACAGCCTTGTTTATGGTTTACATACAGCCTTGTTTATGGTTTACATACAGCCTTGTTTATGGTTTACATACAGCGTTGTTTATGGTTTACATACAGCGTTGTTTATGGTTTATATACAGCGTTGTTTATGGTTTATATACAGCGTTGTTTATGGTTTATATACAGCGTTGTTTATGGTTTATATACAGCGTTGTTTATGGTTTATATACAGCGTTGTTTATGGTTTACATACAGCGTTGTTTATGGTTTATATACAGCGTTGTTTATGGTTTATATACAGCGTTGTTTATTGTTTATATACAGCGTTGTTTATTGTTTATATACAGCGTTGTTTATGGTTTATATACAGCGTTGTTTATGGTTTATATACAGCGTTGTTTATGGTTTACATACAGCGTTGTTTATTGTTTATATACAGCGTTGTTTATGGTTTATATACAGCGTTGTTTATGTTTTATATACAGCGTTGTTTATGGTTTATATGCAGACCAGCAGCAGACCAGTAGTAGAACATTAGACCTGTTGACCAGTTGTAGAACATTAGACCAGTAGTAGAACAGTAGACGAGTAGTAGAACATTAGACCAGTAGTAGAACAGTAGACCAGTAGTAGAACAGTAGTAGAACAGTAGAACAGTAGACCAGTAGTAGAACATTAGACCAGTAGTAGAACATTAGACCAGTAGTAGAACAGTAGAACAGTAGACCAGTAGTAGAACAGTAGACCAGTAGTAGAACAGTAGACCAGTAGTAGAACAGTAGAACAGTAGACCAGTAGTAGAACAGTAGACCAGTAGTAGAACAGTAGACCAGTAGTTGAACATTAGACCAGTAGTAGAACCGTAGACCAGTAGTAGAACAGTAGACCAGTAGTAGAACGGTAGTAGAACATTAGACCAGTAGTAGAACATTAGACCAGCAGTAGAACATTCAACCAGTAATAGAACAGTAGACCAGTAGTAGAACAGTAGTAGAACATTAGACCTGTAGTAGAACAGTAGACCAGTAGTAGAACAGCAGAACACTAGTTGAACAGCAGACTAGCAGCAGACCAGTAGTAGAACAGCAGACCAGCAGCAGACCATCTAGTAGAACAGCAGACCAGTAGTAGAACATTAGACAAGTTGTAGAACATTAGACCAGTAGTAGAACAGTAGACCAGTAGTAGAACAGCAGACCAGTAGTAGAACAGCAGACCAGTAGTAGACCAGCAGACTAGCAGCAGACCAGTAGTAGAACAGCAGACCAGCAGCAGACCATCTAGTAGAACAGCAGACCAGTAGTAGAACATTAGACAGGTTGTAGAACATTAGACCAGTAGTAGAACAGTAGACCAGTAGTAGAACAGTAGACCAGTAGTAGAACAGTGGACCAGTAGTAGAACATTAGACCAGTAGTAGAACCGTAGACCAGTAGTAGACACATTAGACCAGTAGTAGAACATTAGACCAGTAGTAGAACAGTAGACCAGTAGTAGAACGGTAGTAGAACATTAGACCAGTAGTAGAACATTAGACCAGTAATAGAACAGTAGACCAGTAGTAGAACAGTAGCAGAACATTAGACCAGTAGTAGAACATTAGACCAGTAGTAGAACATTAGACCAGTAGTAGAACCGTAGACCAGTAGTAGAACATTAGACCAGTAGTAGACCAGTAGTAGAACAGTAGACCAGTAGTAGAACGGTAGTAGAACATTAGACCAGTAGTAGAACATTAGACCAGTAGTTGAACATTAGACCAGTAGTAGAACCGTAGACCAGTAGTAGAACAGTAGACCAGTAGTAGAACGGTAGTAGAACATTAGACCAGTAGTAGAACATTAGACCAGCAGTAGAACATTCAACCAGTAATAGAACAGTAGACCAGTAGTAGAATGGTAGTAGAACATTAGACCAGTAGTAGAACATTAGACCAGTAGTTGAACATTAGACCAGTAGTAGAACCGTAGACCAGTAGTAGAACAGTAGACCAGTAGTAGAACGGTAGTAGAACATTAGACCAGTAGTAGAACATTAGACCAGCAGTAGAACATTCAACCAGTAATAGAACAGTAGACCAGTAGTAGAACAGTAGTAGAACATTAGACCTGTAGTAGAACAGTAGACCAGTAGTAGAACAGCAGAACACTAGTTGAACAGCAGACTAGCAGCAGACCAGTAGTAGAACAGCAGACTAGCAGCAGACCAGTAGTAGAACAGCAGACCAGCAGCAGACCATCTAGTAGAACAGCAGACCAGTAGTAGAACATTAGACAAGTTGTAGAACATTAGACCAGTAGTAGAACAGTAGACCAGTAGTAGAACAGCAGACCAGTAGTAGAACAGCAGACCAGTAGTAGACCAGCAGACTAGCAGCAGACCAGTAGTAGAACAGCAGACCAGCAGCAGACCATCTAGTAGAACAGCAGACCAGTAGTAGAACATTAGACAGGTTGTAGAACATTAGACCAGTAGTAGAACAGTAGACCAGTAGTAGAACAGTAGACCAGTAGTAGAGACAGTGGACCAGTAGTAGAACATTAGACCAGTAGTAGAACCGTAGACCAGTAGTAGACACATTAGACCAGTAGTAGAACATTAGACCAGTAGTAGAACAGTAGACCAGTAGTAGAACGGTAGTAGAACATTAGACCAGTAGTAGAACATTAGACCAGTAATAGAACAGTAGACCAGTAGTAGAACAGTAGCAGAACATTAGACCAGTAGTAGAACATTAGACCAGTAGTAGAACATTAGACCAGTAGTAGAACCGTAGACCAGTAGTAGAACATTAGACCAGTAGTAGACCAGTAGTAGAACAGTAGACCAGTAGTAGAACGGTAGTAGAACATTAGACCAGTAGTAGAACATTAGACCAGTAGTAGAACCGTAGACCAGTAGTAGAACATTAGACCAGTAGTAGAACATTAGACCAGTAGTAGAACAGTAGACCAGTAGTAGAACGGTAGTAGAACATTAGACCAGTAGTAGAACATTAGACCAGTAGTAGAACATTAGACCAGTAGTAGAACATTAGACCAGTAATAGAACAGTAGACCAGTAGTAGACCAGTAGTAGAACATTAGACCAGTAGTAGAACAGCAGAACACTAGTTGAACAGCAGACTAGCAGCAGACCAGTAGTAGAACAGCAGACTAGCAGCAGACCAGTAGTAGACCAGCAGACTAGCAGCAGACCAGCAGCAGACCATCTAGTAGAACAGCAGACCAGTAGTAGAGCAGCAGACCAGTAGTAGTAAGGCTCTAGAATAGCAGGCCAGCAGCAGACCAGTAGTAGAACAGCAGACCAGCAGCAGACCTTTAGTAGTAAGGCTCTAGAACAGCAGACCAGCAGCAGACCAGTAGTAGTAAGGCTCTAGAACAGCAGACCAGTAGTAGTAAGGCTCTAGAACAGCAGACCAGCAGTAGTAAGGCTCTAGAACAGCAGACCAGCAGTAGTCAGGCTCTAGAACAGCAGACCAGCAGTAGTAAGGCTCTAGAACAGCAGACCAGCAGTAGTAAGGCTCTAGAACAGCAGACCAGCAGTAGTTAGGCTCTAGAACAGCAGACCAGCAGTAGTAAGGCTCTATTACAGCAGACCAGCAGTAGTAAGGCTCTAGAACAGCAGACCAGCAGTAGTAAGGCTTTAGAACAGCAGACCAGTAGTAGTAAGCCTCTAGAACAGCAGACCAGCAGTAGTAAGCCTCTAGAACAGCAGACCAGCAGTAGTCAGGCTCTAGAACAGCAGACCAGCAGTAGTCAGGCTCTAGAACAGCAGACCAGCAGTAGTAAGGCTCTAGAACAGCAGACCAGCAGTAGTAAGGCTCTAGAACAGCAGACCAGCAGTAGTAAGGCTCTAGAACAGCAGACCAGCAGTAGTAAGGCTCTAGAACAGCAGACCAGCAGTAGTAAGGCTCTAGAACAGCAGACCAGCAGTAGTAAGGCTCTAGAACAGCAGACCAGCAGTAGTAAGGCTCTAGAACAGCAGACCAGCAGTAGTAAGCCTCTAGAACAGCAGACCAGCAGTAGTAAGGCTCTAGAACAGCAGACCAGCAGTAGTCAGGCTCTAGAACAGCAGACCAGCAGTAGTAAGGCTCTAGAACAGCAGACCAGCAGTAGTAAGGCTCTAGAACAGCAGACCAGCAGTAGTAAGGCTCTAGAACAGCAGACCAGCAGTAGTAAGGCTCTAGAACAGCAGACCAGCAGTAGTAAGGCTCTAGAACAGCAGACCAGCAGTAGTAAGGCTCTAGAACAGCAGACCAGCAGTAGTAAGGCTCTAGGAACAGCAGACCAGCAGTAGTCAGGCTCTAGAACAGCAGACCAGCAGTAGTCAGGCTCTAGAACAGCAGACCAGCAGTAGTAAGGCTCTAGAACAGCAGACCAGCAGTAGTAAGGCTCTAGAACAGCAGACCAGCAGTAGTAAGGCTCTAGAACAGCAGACCAGCAGTAGTAAGGCTCTAGAACAGCAGACCAGCAGTAGTAAGGCTCTAGAACAGCAGACCAGCAGTAGTAAGGCTCTAGAACAGCAGACCAGCAGTAGTAAGGCTCTAGAACAGCAGACCAGCAGTAGTAAGGCTCTAGAACAGCAGACCAGCAGTAGTAAGGCTCTAGAACAGCAGACCAGCAGTAGTAAGGCTCTAGAACAGCAGACCAGCAGTAGTAAGGCTCTAGAACAGCAGACCAGCAGTAGTAAGGCTCTAGAACAGCAGACCAGCAGTAGTAAGGCTCTAGAACAGCAGACCAGCAGTAGTAAGGCTCTAGAACAGCAGACCAGCAGTAGTAAGGCTCTTGAATAGCAGACCAGCAGTAGTAAGGCTCTAGAACAGCAGACCAGCAGTAGTAAGGCTCTAGAACAGCAGACCAGCAGTAGTAAGGCTCTAGAACAGCAGACCAGCAGTAGTAAGGCTCTAGAACAGCAGACCAGCAGTAGTAAGGCTCTAGAACAGCAGACCAGCAGTAGTAAGGCTCTAGAACAGCAGACCAGCAGTAGTAAGGCTCTAGAACAGCAGACCAGCAGTAGTAAGGCTCTAGAACAGCAGACCAGCAGTAGTAAGGCTCTAGAACAGCAGACCGCACTGGATACAGAAAGTATGTTTTTGATTCCTCAACCACTTCCTCTGTGTGTGTGTGGCAGGAGGCAGTGGTGACAGTTTGCTTCAGCCCGGTCAGTCCTGGGACCAGTCTGAACGGTGTGTGGTACAAACCAGTGGAGTGGTTCATTCTGCCCAAGGTGAGGTGTCCGTCATGTTATGGATAAGTCTCTCAACGGAGAAGGGTGGAGTAAAACTAATAGTGCGTTGTCTGACTGGACTGTCGTGTCCCTCTCTCCTGTCCAGGGCTTTGAGGGGACTCTGGTCTGGGAGAGTCCTGACTTAGCCGGTCTGACTACGGTCAACACATCCCGGATGAAGCTGAACAACGGGGGAGGAGTCCTCAAGTTCTCCTCTGTACCTAATAACTTCCCCATTCGTTTTCCCAGATATGCTACTCGTTGTGTTTGTTCAATAGTCTTAAAATATGACAATAGCTAAATCTAGCTATATTCCACAGTTAAATCTCCTGCAAATGCTCATGTGACAGAAATGTATTGTCTCCAATCTCTCTCTCTCCTGTGTCTCCAATCTCTCTCTCTCTCCTGTGTCTCCAATCTCTCTCTCTCTCCTGTGTCTCCAATCTCTCTCTCTCTCCTGTGTGTCTCCAATCTCTCTCTCTCTCTCCTGTGTGTTTCTCCAATCTCTCTCTCTCTCCTGTGTGTTTCTCCAATCTCTCTCCTGTGTGTGATGTTGCAGATTGATGAGGGGACGTTGCCTCACAGGAGTGCTCTGGGCTTCCCAGGGTTGGCTGGAGGGTTCACCTTCAAAATCCATGGTGAGTCCAGTCCAATGGCATGTGACTTCAGAACCAAACAATATACCTGTTCATGGTCTTTGTCAATATATGAGAAGGATGTTATGTTATGGACATGGTGAGAAGGAGAAGAGTTCATGCAGAATATAACCAAACATTGAGTGTTATGGGTCTTGGTCAAAAGTAGTGCACTATGTAGGGAATAGGGTGATATAGGGCTCTGATCAAAAGTAGTGCACTATATAGGGAATAGGGTGCTATAGGGCTCTGATCAAAAGTAGTGCACTATATAGGGAATAGGGTGCCATAGGGCTCTGGTCTACATTAGTGCACTATATAGGGAATAGGGTTCCATAGGGCTCTGGTCTAAAGTAGTGCTCTATATAGGGAATATGGTGCCATTTAGGACTCACACCTTCTCCCTTATCACCCAGGCTGCACCAGAACCCAATGTAGGATCTGCTTCTTCAGTACTTGATCCATTTGTCTTTCCTTTCCCTGTCAGTATGTTTTTACATTCTCTCGTTGTTTCTCCTCCTAGACATGGCCTCCCTGTGGGATGTGTTGCATGGCCGACAGGCGCGGATCCAGAACCATGGCACCGGACTGCAGATGGAGGACTGGTCTCTGGAGCAGGAGAGTCTGCAATATGGAGACATAGTGTTTGTGGATGTAGTGGATACATACAGGAACGTGCCTTCTAAACTACTGCAGTTCTACAAGTGGTACGTACCCAGTATGACTGGTCTAACCTCGCAACTACACTGCGAGAGTCGCGGTTTCTTTCTGTTAGCGTTGTTTTTTGGTATGCTACACCAGTAACATGGAAATGGACACAACTCTTATATAGTTTGGCTGTAGTTTGCCCCCTGATGCTACTACCCCCAGCCTGATGCTACTACCCCCAGCCTGATGCTACTACCCCCAGCCTGATGCTACTACCCCCAGCCTGATGCTACTACCCCCAGCCTGATGCTACTACCCTCCCCAGCCTGATGCTACTACCCTCCCAGCCTGATGCTACTACCCTCCCCAGCCTGATGCTACTACCCTCCCCAGCCTGATGCTACTACCCTCCCCAGCCTGATGCTACTACCCTCCCAGCCTGATGCTACTACCCTCCCCAGCCTGATGCTACTACCCTCCCCAGCCTGATGCTACTACCCTCCCCAGCCTGATGCTACTACCTCCCCAGCCTGATGCTACTACCCCCAGCCTGATGCTACTACCCCCAGCCTGATGCTACTACCCCCAGCCTGATGCTACTACCCCCAGCCTGATGCTACTGCCCCCCCAGCCTGATGCTACTGCCCCCCCAGCCTGATGCTACTACCCTCCCCAGCCTGATGCTACTACCCCCAGCCTGATGCTACTACCCCCCAGCCTGATGCTACTACCTCCCCAGCCTGATGCTACTACCCCCAGCCTGATGCTACTACCCCCAGCCTGATGCTACTACCCCCAGCCTGATGCTACAGCTAAAAACTGTTGTTCTGATTAAAGAAGCAATAAAACTGTCCTTCTTTAGACTAGTTCAGTATCTGGAGCATCAGCATTTGTGGGTTCGATTACAGGCCCAAAATGGCCAGAAACTCGTCAGTCTATTATAGTTCTGAGAAATGAAGGCTATTCCATGTGAGAAATTGCCAAGAAACTGAAGATCTCGTACAACGCTGTGTACTACTCCCTTCACAGAACAGAGCAAACTGGTTCTAACCAGAATAGAAAGAGGAGTGGGAGGCCCCGGTGCACAACTGAGCAAGAGGACATTAGAGTGTCTAGTTTGAGAAACAAACGCCTCACAAGTCCTCAACTGGCAGCTTCATTAAATAGTACCCGCAAAACACCAGTCTCAACGTCAATAGTGAAGAGGCGACTCCGGGATGCTGGCCTTCTAGGCAGAGTTGCAAAGAAAAAGCCATATCTCAGACTGGCCAATAAAAAGAAAAGATTAAGATGGGCAAAAGAACACAGACACTGGACAGAGGAAGATTGAAAAAAGTGTTATGGACAGACGAATCTAAGTTTGAGGTGTTCGGATCACAAAGAAGAACATTCGTGAGATGCAGAAAAAATGAAAAGATGCTGGAGGAGTGCTTGACGCCATCTGTCCAGCATGGTGGAGGCAATGTGATGGTCTGGGGGTGCTTTGGTGGCGGTAAAGTGGGAGATTTGTACAGGGTAAAAGGGATCTTGAAGAAGGACGGCTATCACTCCATTTTGCAACGCCATGCCCTGTGGACGGCGCTTAATTGGAGCTAATTTCCTCCTACAACAGAACAATGACCCAAAGCACAGCTGCAAACTAT
Source organism: Brachymystax lenok tsinlingensis (assembly GCA_030435695.1). Lineage (NCBI taxonomy): Eukaryota > Metazoa > Chordata > Actinopteri > Salmoniformes > Salmonidae > Brachymystax > Brachymystax lenok. The sequence continues at coordinate 2,523,980 of CM059780.1, forward strand.
GCAAGAACTATTTAGGGAAGAAGCAGTCAGCTGGTATTCTGTCTATAATGGAGTGGCCAGCACAGTCACCGGATCTCAACCCTATTGAGCTGTTGTGGGAGCAGCTTGACCGTACGGTACGTAAGAAGAGCCCATCAAGCCAATCCAACTTGTGAGAGGTGCTTCAGGAAGCATGGGGGTGAACTCTCTTCAGATTACCTCAACAAATGGACAACTAGAATGCCAAAGGTCTGCAAGGCTGTAATTGCTGCAAATGGAGGATTCTTTGACGAAAGCAAAGTTTGAAGGACACAATTATTATTTCATAAAAAAAAACATTATTTATAACCTTGTCAATGTCTTGACTATATTTCCTCTTCATTTTGCAACTCATTTCATGTATGTTTTCATGGAAAACTAGGACATTTCTTAGTGACCCCAAACTTTTGAACGGTAGTGTAATTCTGTTGTCTGACAGGTGGGTTAATAACTCCCTGCTGTTTTATAGGTCGGTGGGAAACGCTGCGTTTGATTTGCTCATGAAGACGGATGATGATTGTTATATTGACGTGGACGAGGTTTTATTGAAGATCGACACCCAGGGCCTGAAGAGACGCAACTTCTGGTGGGGGAAGTGAGTACTGTACTGATACGGTGTGGTAGACAGTGTCTGTCTGGATACAGATACAGTGTGGTAGACAGTGTCTGTCTGGATATTAGAGCGTTGGGGCGGTTAGAGCGTAGGGGCGGCAGGTAGCCTAGTGGTTAGAGAGTAGGGGCGGCAGGTAGCCTAGTGGTTAGAGAGTAGGGGCGGCAGGTAGCCTAGTGGTTAGAGTGTAGGGGCGGCAGGTAGCCTAGTGGTTAGAGCGTAGGGGCGGCAAGGAAAGCCTAGTGGTTAGAGCGTAGGGGCGGCAGGTAGCCTAGTGGTTAGAGCGTGGGGCGGCAGGTAGCCTAGTGGTTAGAGTGTAGGGCGGCAGGTAGCCTAGTGGTTAGAGTGTAGGCGGCAGGTAGCCTAGTGGTTAGAGCGTGAGGGGCGGCAGGTAGCCTAGTGGTTAGAGTGTAGGGGAGGCAGGTAGCCTAGTGGTTAGAGTGTAGGGAGGCAGGTAGCCTGGTGGTTGGAGCGTGGGGCGGCAGGTAGCCTAGTGGTTAGAGTGTAGGGAGGCAGGTAGCCTAGTGGTTAGAGTGTAGGGAGGCAGGTAGCCTAGTGGTTAGGGCGTGGGGCGGTAGCTAGCGTGGTGGTTAGAGGGTAGGGCGACAGGTAGCCTAGTGGTTAGAGAGTAGGGCGGCAGGTAGCCTAGTGGTTAGAGTGTGAAGGCGGCAGGTAGCCTAGTGGTTAGAGAGTGTGAGGCGGCAGGTAGCCTAGTGGTTAGGCGTGGGGCGGCAGGTAGCCTAGTGGTTAGGCGTGGGGCGGCAGGTAGCCTAGTGGTTAGAGTGTGAAGGCGGCAGGTAGCCTGGTGGTTGGAGCGTGGGCGGCAGGTAGCCTAGTGGTTAGGCGTAGGGCGACAGGTAGCCTAGTGGTTAGAGTGTAGGCGGCAGGTAGCCTGGTGGTTAGAGTGTAGGGAGGCAGGTAGCCTAGTGGTTGGGAGTGTAGGGGCAGGTAGACTAGTGGTTAGAGCGTAGGGGAGGCAGGTAGCCTAGTGGTTAGAGGGTAGAGGCGGCAGGTAGCCTAGTGGTTAGAGCGTTGGGGCGGCAGGTAGTCTAGTGGTTAGAGCGTAGGGGCGGCAGGTAGCCTAGTGGTTAGAGGGTAGGGGCGGCAGGTAGCCTAGTGGTTAGAGCGTTGGGGCGGCAGGTAGCCTAGTGGTTAGAGTGTAGGGGAGGCAGGTAGCCTAGTGGTTAGAGCGTTGGGGCGGCAGGTAGTCTAGTGGTTAGAGCGTTGGGCCAGTAACCGAAAGGTTGCTGGATTGAATCCCCGAGCTGACAAGGTAAAAATATGTTGTTCTGCCCCTGAACAAGGCAGTTAACCCACTGTTCCCCGGTAGGCTGTCATTGTAAATAAGAATTTCTTCTTAACTGACTTGCCTAGTTAAATTAAGGTTACACATTTAAACCAGGGGAATACTGCCTGCAGCCTCCTAGTTAGATAAATTCATATTCCAGCCTAATCATATGGAGGTAGGGAAGTGTCTGTCTGGACCGCATTGGGAAGTGTCTGTCTGTCTGCCTGTCTGTCAGTCTGATGTTCTTCCTTTCCCAGTTTCCGTCAGAGCTGGGCGGTGGACCGCATTGGGAAGTGGCAAGAGCTAGAATACGCCAGTCCAGCCTACCCGGCCTTCGCCTGCGGCTCGGGGTACGTGGCCTCCAGGGACCTCGTCCAATGGCTGGCCAGCAATGCAGAGCATCTCAAGGCCTACCAGGTACCGGACCACACGGCACCAAACACCAGATAAGCAATGATGACGAAACCAACAGGCACCATTGGAGACACGTGTTACATGTTGTTTCAGGGGGAAGATGTGAGCATGGGGATCTGGATGGCTGCTGTTGGCCCACAGAAATACCAGGTAAAGAACCAGATGACACGAGTATAGTAGAAATACCAGGTAAAGAACCAGATGACACGCCTATAGTAAAGAAACAGATGACACGACTATAGTATAAATACCAGGTAAAGAACCAGATGACGACTATAGTATAAATACCAGGTAAAGAACCAGATGACACTAGTATAGTATAAATACCAGGTAATGAACCAGATGACACTACTATAGTATAAATACCAAGTAAAGAACCAGATGACACGACTATAGTATAAATACCAGGTAAAGAACCAGATGACACTAGTGTAGTATAAATGCCAGGTAATGAACCAGATGACACTACTATAGTATAAATACCAAGTAAAGAACCAGATGACACGAGTATAGTAGAAATACCAGGTAAAGAACCAGATGACACGACTATAGTAAAGAACCAGATGACACGACTATAGTATAAATACCAGGTAAAGAACCAGATGACGACTATAGTATAAATACCAGGTAAAGAACCAGATGACACTACTATAGTAAAGAACCAGATGACACGACTATAGTATAAATACCAGGTAAAGAACCAGATGACACTAGTATAGTAGAAATACCAAGGAAAGAACCAGATGACACTACTATAGTAGAAATACCAGGTAAAGAACCAGATGACACGACTATAGTAAAGAACCAGATGACACGACTATAGTATAAATACCAGGTAAAGAACCAGATGACGACTATAGTATAAATACCAGGTAAAGAACCAGATGACACTACTATAGTAAAGAACCAGATGACACGACTATAGTATAAATACCAGGTAAAGAACCAGATGACACTAGTATAGTAGAAATACCAAGGAAAGAACCAGATGACACTACTATAGTAGAAATACCAGGTAAAGAACCAGATGACACGACTATAGTAAAGAACCAGATGACACGACTATAGTATAAATACCAGGTAAAGAACCAGATGACGACTATAGTATAAATACCAGGTAAAGAATCAGATGACGACTATAGTAGAAATGCCAGGTAAAGAACCAGATGACACTAGTATAGTAGAAATACCAGGTAAATAACCAGATGACACTAGTAGAAATACCAGGTAAAGAACCAGATGACACTAGCATAGTGGAAATACCAGGTATAGAACCAGATGACACTAGTATAGTATAAATACCAGGTAAAGAACCAGATGACGACTATAGTAGAAATACCAGGTAAAGAACCAGATGACACTACTATAGTAAAGAACCAGATGACACGACTATAGTATAAATACCAGGTAAAGAACCAGATGACACTAGTATAGTAGAAATACCAGGGAAAGAACCAGATGACACTAGTAGAAATACCAGTTAAAGAACCAGATGACACTAGTATAGTAGAAATACCAGTTAAAGAACCAGATGACACTAGTATAGTAGAAATACCAGGTAAAGAACCAGATGACACGACTATAGTAGAAATATCAGGTAAAGAACCAGATGACACTACTATAGTATAAATACCGGGTAAAGAACATAGTATGGAAGCCTGCCTGAAAAGTCACCCTAACCAACTAGCTCATGTTATTCATGTCATTCACCTTGGTTGTTAACACGGATGCCAGTTAGCATTGATAGACCTTCATAAACTTAACCCTAGTTGTCTGACTGTTGTCTGACTGTTGTGTGTTGTTGTCCTCTCCCCAGGATGCAGGCTGGCTGTGTGAGAAGGAGTGCTACCAGGACATGCTGTCGTCCCCCCAACACTCCCCCGAGGAGCTCCGCTCGCTCTGGGCTAGGAAGAGGGCCTGCGGGGACCCCTGTGGATGTCCCTGGGGACACAGCTAACGTTAGCTAACAGTCTGGGAAGGTAGTTAGCTAACAGTCTGGGAAGGTAGTTAGCTAACAGTCTGGCAAGGTAGTTAGCTAACAGTCTGGGAAGGTAGTTAGCTAACAGTCTGGGAAGGTAGTTAGCTAACAGTCTGGCAAGGTAGTTAGCTAACAGTCTGGGAAGGTAGTTAGCTAACAGTCTGGGAAGGTAGTTAGCTAACAGTCTGGCAAGGTAGTTAGCTAACAGTCTGGGAAGGTAGTTAACGAACAGTCTGGGAAGGTAGTTAGCTAACAGTCTGGGAAGGTAGTTAGCTAACAGTCTGGGAAGGTAGTTAGCTAACAGTCTGGGAAGGTAGTTAACTAACAGTCTGGGAAGGTAGTTAGCTAACAGTCTGGGAAGGTAGTTAGCTAACAGTCTGGGAAGGTAGTTAGCTAACAGTCTGGGAAGGTAGTTAGCTAACAGTCTGGGAAGGTAGTTAGCTAACAGTCTGGGAAGGTAGTTAGCTAACAGTCTGGGAAGGTAGTTAGCTAACAGTCTGGGAAGGCAGTTAGCTAACAGTCTGGGAAGGCAGTTAGCTAACAGTCTGGGAAGGCAGTTAGCTAACAGTCTGGGAAGGCAGTTAGCTAACAGTCTGGGAAGGCAGTTAGCTAACAGTCTGGGAAGGCAGTTAACTAACAGTCTGGGAAGGTAGTTAGCTAACAGTCTGGGAAGGTAGTTAACGAACAGTCTGGGAAGGTAGTTAGCTAACAGTCTGGGAAGGTAGTTAGCTAACAGTCTGGCAAGGTAGTTAGCTAACAGTCTGGGAAGGTAGTTAACGAACAGTCTGGGAAGGTAGTTAGCTAACAGTCTGGGAAGGTAGTTAGCTAACAGTCTGGGAAGGTAGTTAGCTAACAGTCTGGGAAGGTAGTTAGCTAACAGTCTGGGAAGGTAGTTAGCTAACAGTCTGGGAAGGTAGTTAGCTAACAGTCTGGGAAGGTAGTTAGCTAACAGTCTGGGAAGGTAGTTAGCTAACAGTCTGGGAAGGTAGTTAGCTAACAGTCTGGGAAGGTAGTTAGCTAACAGTCTGGGAAGGTAGTTAGCTAACAGTCTGGGAAGGTAGTTAGCTAACAGTCTGGGAAGGTAGTTAGCTAACAGTCTGGGAAGGTAGTTAACGAACAGTCTGGGAAGGTAGTTAGCTAACAGTCTGGGAAGGTAGTTAGCTAACAGTCTGGGAAGGCAGTTAGCTAACAGTCTGGGAAGGTAGTTAGCTAACAGTCTGGGAAGGCAGTTAGCTAACAGTCTGGGAAGGTAGTTAGCTAACAGTCTGGGAAGGTAGTTAGCTAACAGTCTGGGAAGGTAGTTAGCTAACAGTCTGGGAAGGCAGTTAGCTAACAGTCTGGGAAGGCAGTTAGCTAACAGTCTGGGAAGGTAGTTAGCTAACAGTCTGGGAAGGCAGTTGGCTAACAGTCTGGGAAGGCAGTTAGCTAACAGTCTGGCTAACAGGTCTGGGAAGGCAGTTAGCTAACAGTCTGGCAAGGTAGTTAGCTAACAGTCTGGGAAGGCAGTTAGCTAACAGTCTGGGAAGGTAGTTAACTAACAGTCTGGGAAGGTAGTTAGCTAACAATCTGGGAAGGTAGTTAGCTAACAGTCTGGGAAGGCAGTTAGCTAACAGTCTGGGAAGGTAGTTAGCTAACAGTCTGGGAAGGTAGTTAGCTAACAGTCTGGGAAGGCAGTTAGCTAACAGTCTGGGAAGGCAGTTAGCTAACAGTCTGGGAAGGTAGTTAGCTAACAGTCTGGCAAGGTAGTTAGCTAACAGTCTGGCAAGGTAGTTAGCTAACAGTCTGGGAAGGTAGTTAGCTAACAGTCTGGCAAGGTAGTTAGCTAACAGTCTGGCAAGGTAGTTAGCTAACAGTCTGGCAAGGTAGTTAGCTAACAGTCTGGGAAGGTAGTTAGCTAACAGTCTGGCAAGGTAGTTAGCTAACAGTCTGGGAAGGTAGTTAACGAACAGTCTGGGAAGGTAGTTAGCTAACAGTCTGGGAAGGCAGTTAGCTAACAGTCTGGCAAGGTAGTTAGCTAACAGTCTGGCAAGGTAGTTAGCTAACAGTCTGGGAAGGCAGTTAGCTAACAGTCTGGCAAGGTAGTTAGCTAACAGTCTGGCAAGGTAGTTAGCTAACAGTCTGGGAAGGCAGTTAGCTAACAGTCTGGGAAGGTAGTTAGCTAACAGTCTGGGAAGGTAGTTAGCTAACAGTCTGGCAAGGTAGTTAGCTAACAGTCTGGCAAGGTAGTTAGCTAACAGTCTGGCAAGGTAGTTAGCTAACAGTCTGGGAAGGTAGTTAGCTAACAGTCTGGGAAGGCAGTTAGCTAACAGTCTGGCAAGGTAGTTAGCTAACAGTCTGGCAAGGTAGTTAGCTAACAGTCTGGCAAGGTAGTTAGCTAACAGTCTGGGAAGGTAGTTAGCTAACAGTCTGGCAAGGTAGTTAGCTAACAGTCTGGCAAGGTAGTTAGCTAACAGTCTGGGAAGGTAGTTAGCTAACAGTCTGGGCAAGGTAGTTAGCTAACAGTCTGGCAAGGTAGTTAGCTAACAGTCTGGGAAGGTAGTTAGCTAACAGTCTGGGAAGGTAGTTAGCTAACAGTCTGGCAAGGTAGTTAGCTAACAGTCTGGGAAGGTAGTTAGCTAACAGTCTGGGAAGGCAGTTAGCTAACAGTCTGGCAAGGTAGTTAGCTAACAGTCTGGCAAGGTAGTTAGCTAACAGTCTGGGAAGGCAGTTAGCTAACAGTCTGGCAAGGTAGTTAGCTAACAGTCTGGCAAGGTAGTTAGCTAACAGTCTGGGAATGCAGTTAGCTAACAGTCTGGGAAGGTAGTTAGCTAACAGTCTGGGAAGGTAGTTAGCTAACAGTCTGGGAAGGTAGTTAGCTAACAGTCTGGGAAGGTAGTTATCTAACAGTCTGGCAAGGTAGTTAGCTAACAGTCTGGGAAGGTAGTTAGCTAACAGTCTGGGAAGGTAGTTAGCTAACAGTCTGGGAAGGTAGTTAGCTAACAGTCTGGGAAGGTAGTTAGCTAACAGTCTGGGAAGGTAGTTAACGAACAGTCTGGGAAGGTAGTTAACTAACAGTCTGGGAAGGTAGTTAGCTAACAGTCTGGGAAGGTAGTTAGCTAACAGTCTGGGAAGGTAGTTAGCTAACAGTCTGGGAAGGTAGTTAGCTAACAGTCTGGCAGTAGCTAACAGTCTGGGAAGGCAGTTAGCTAACAGTCTGGGAAGGCAGTTAGCTAACAGTCTGGGAAGGCAGTTAGCTAACAGTCTGGGAAGGCAGTTAGCTAACAGTCTGGGAAGGCAGTTAGCTAACAGTCTGGGAAGGCAGTTAACTAACAGTCTGGGAAGGTAGTTAGCTAACAGTCTGGGAAGGTAGTTAGCTAACAGTCTGGGAAGGTAGTTAGCTAACAGTCTGGGAAGGTAGTTAGCTAACAGTCTGGCAAGGTAGTTAGCTAACAGTCTGGGAAGGTAGTTAACGAACAGTCTGGGAAGGTAGTTAGCTAACAGTCTGGGAAGGTAGTTGGCTAACAGTCTGGGAAGGTAGTTAGCTAACAGTCTGGGAAGGTAGTTAGCTAACAGTCTGGGAAGGTAGTTAGCTAACAGTCTGGGAAGGTAGTTAGCTAACAGTCTGGGAAGGTAGTTAGCTAACAGTCTGGGAAGGTAGTTAGCTAACAGTCTGGGAAGGTAGTTAGCTAACAGTCTGGGAAGGTAGTTGGCTAACAGTCTGGGAAGGTAGTTAACGAACAGTCTGGGAAGGTAGTTAGCTAACAGTCTGGGAAGGTAGTTAGCTAACAGTCTGGGAAGGTAGTTAACGAACAGTCTGGGAAGGTAGTTAGCTAACAGTCTGGGAAGGTAGTTCGCTAACAGTCTGGGAAGGCAGTTAGCTAACAGTCTGGGAAGGTAGTTAGCTAACAGTCTGGGAAGGCAGTTAGCTAACAGTCTGGGAAGGCAGTTAGCTAACAGTCTGGGAAGGCAGTTAGCTAACAGTCTGGGAAGGTAGTTAGCTAACAGTCTGGGAAGGCAGTTAGCTAACAGTCTGGGAAGGCAGTTAGCTAACAGTCTGGGAAGGTAGTTAGCTAACAGTCTGGCAAGGTAGTTAGCTAACAGTCTGGCAAGGTAGTTAGCTAACAGTCTGGGAAGGTAGTTAGCTAACAGTCTGGCAAGGTAGTTAGCTAACAGTCTGGCAAGGTAGTTAGCTAACAGTCTGGGAAGGTAGTTAGCTAACAGTCTGGCAAGGTAGTTAGCTAACAGTCTGGGAAGGTAGTTAGCTAACAGTCTGGGAAGGCAGTTAGCTAACAGTCTGGCAAGGTAGTTAGCTAACAGTCTGGCAAGGTAGTTAGCTAACAGTCTGGGAAGGCAGTTAGCTAACAGTCTGGCAAGGTAGTTAGCTAACAGTCTGGCAAGGTAGTTAGCTAACAGTCTGGGAAGGCAGTTAGCTAACAGTCTGGGAAGGCAGTTAGCTAACAGTCTGGGAAGGTAGTTAGCTAACAGTCTGGCAAGGTAGTTAGCTAACAGTCTGGCAAGGTAGTTAGCTAACAGTCTGGCAAGGTAGTTAGCTAACAGTCTGGCAAGGTAGTTAGCTAACAGTCTGGGAAGGCAGTTAGCTAACAGTCTGGCAAGGTAGTTAGCTAACAGTCTGGCAGGTAGTTAGCTAACAGTCTGGCAAGGTAGTTAGCTAACAGTCTGGGAAGGTAGTTAGCTAACAGTCTGGCAAGGTAGTTAGCTAACAGTCTGGCAAGGTAGTTAGCTAACAGTCTGGGAAGGTAGTTAGCTAACAGTCTGGGAAGGTAGTTAGCTAACAGTCTGGCAAGGGTAGTTGGCTAACAGTCTGGGAAGGTAGTTAGCTAACAGTCTGGGAAGGCAGTTAGCTAACAGTCTAACAAGGTAGTTAGCTAACAGTCTGGCAAGGTAGTTAGCTAACAGTCTGGGAAGGCAGTTAGCTAACAGTCTGGCAAGGTAGTTAGCTAACAGTCTGGCAAGGTAGTTAGCTAACAGTCTGGGAATGCAGTTAGCTAACAGTCTGGGAAGGTAGTTAGCTAACAGTCTGGGAAGGTAGTTAGCTAACAGTCTGGGAAGGTAGTTAGCTAACAGTCTGGGAAGGTAGTTATCTAACAGTCTGGGAAGGTAGTTAGCTAACAGTCTGGGAAGGTAGTTAGCTAACAGTCTGGGAAGGTAGTTAGCTAACAGTCTGGGAAGGTAGTTAGCTAACAGTCTGGGAAGGTAGTTAGCTAACAGTCTGGGAAGGTAGTTAACGAACAGTCTGGGAAGGTAGTTAGCTAACAGTCTGGGAAGGTAGTTAGCTAACAGTCTGGGAAGGTAGTTAGCTAACAGTCTGGGAAGGTAGTTAGCTAACAGTCTGGGAAGGTAGTTAGCTAACAGTCTGGGAAGGTAGTTAGCTAACAGTCTGGGAAGGTAGTTAGCTAACAGTCTGGGAAGGTAGTTGGCTAACAGTCTGGGAAGGTAGTTAGCGAACAGTCTGGGAAGGTAGTTAGCTAACAGTCTGGGAAGGTAGTTAGCTAACAGTCTGGCAAGGTAGTTAGCTAACAGTCTGGCAAGGTAGTTAGCTAACAGTCTGGGAAGGTAGTTAGCTAACAGTCTAGGAATGCAGTTAGCTAACAGTCTGGGAAGGTAGTTAGCTAACAGTCTGGGAAGGCAGTTAGCTAACAGTCTGGGAAGGCAGTTAGCTAACAGTCTGGGAAGGTAGTTAACTAACAGTCTGGGAAGGTAGTTAGCTAACAGTCTGGGAAGGTAGTTAGCTAACAGTCTGGGAAGGCAGTTAGCTAACAGTCTGGGAAGGTAGTTAGCTAACAGTCTGGGAAGGCAGTTAGCTAACAGTCTGGGAAGGCAGTTAGCTAACAGTCTAAAGGCAGTTAGCTAACAGTCTGGGAAGGTAGTTAGCTAACAGTCTGGGAAGGCAGTTAGCTAACAGTCTGGGAAGGCAGTTAGCTAACAGTCTGGGAAGGTAGTTAGCTAACAGTCTGGCAAGGTAGTTAGCTAACAGTCTGGGAAGGTAGTTAGCTAACAGTCTGGGAAGGTAGTTAGCTAACAGTCTGGCAAGGTAGTTAGCTAACAGTCTGGCAAGGTAGTTAGCTAACAGTCTGGGAAGGTAGTTGGCTAACAGTCTGGCAAGGTAGTTAGCTAACAGTCTGGGAAGGTAGTTAGCTAACAGTCTGGGAAGGCAGTTAGCTAACAGTCTGGCAAGGTAGTTAGCTAACAGTCTGGCAAGGTAGTTGGCTAACAGTCTGGGAAGGCAGTTAGCTAACAGTCTGGCAAGGTAGTTAGCTAACAGTCTCAAGGTAGTTAGCTAACAGTCTGGGAAGGCAGTTAGCTAACAGTCTGGGAAGGTAGTTAGCTAACAGTCTGGGAAGGTAGTTAGCTAACAGTCTGGCAAGGTAGTTAGCTAACAGTCTGGCAAGGTAGTTAGCTAACAGTCTGGCAAGGTAGTTAGCTAACAGTCTGGGAAGGTAGTTAGCTAACAGTCTGGGAAGGCAGTTAGCTAACAGTCTGGCAAGGTAGTTAGCTAACAGTCTGGCAAGGTAGTTAGCTAACAGTCTGGCAAGGTAGTTAGCTAACAGTCTGGGAAGGTAGTTAGCTAACAGTCTGGCAAGGTAGTTAGCTAACAGTCTGGGAAGGTAGTTATCTAACAGTCTGGGAAGGTAGTTAGCTAACAGTCTGGGAAGGTAGTTAGCTAACAGTCTGGGAAGGTAGTTAGCTAACAGTCTGGGAAGGTAGTTAGCTAACAGTCTGGGAAGGTAGTTAGCTAACAGTCTGGGAAGGTAGTTAGCTAACAGTCTGGGAAGGTAGTTAGCGAACAGTCTGGGAAGGTAGTTGCTAACAGTCTGGGAAGGTAGTTAGCTAACAGTCTGGGAAGGTAGTTAGCTAACAGTCTGGGAAGGTAGTTAGCTAACAGTCTGGGAAGGTAGTTAGCTAACAGTCTGGGAAGGTAGTTAGCTAACAGTCTGGGAAGGTAGTTAGCTAACAGTCTGGGAAGGTAGTTAGCTAACAGTCTGGGAAGGTAGTTAACTAACAGTCTGGGAAGGTAGTTAGGCTAACAGTCTGGGAAGGTAGTTAGCTAACAGTCTGGGAAGGTAGTTAACTAACAGTCTGGGAAGGTAGTTAAACAGTCAAGGCAGTTAGCTAACAGTCTAGGAAGGTAGTTCACGAACAGTCTGGGAAGGCAGTTAGCTAACAGTCTAGGAAGGTAGTTAGCTAACAGTCTGGGAAGGTAGTTAGCTAACAGTCTGGCAAGGTAGTTAGCTAACAGTCTGGCAAGGTAGTTAGCTAACAGTCTGGGAAGGCAGTTAGCTAACAGTCTGGGAAGGCAGTTAGCTAACAGTCTGGGAAGGTAGTTAGCTAACAGTCTGGCAAGGTAGTTAGCTAACAGTCTGGCAAGGTAGTTAGCTAACAGTCTGAGAAGGTAGTTAGCTAACAGTCTGGGAAGGTAGTTAGGCTAACAGTCTGGGAAGGCAGTTAGCTAACAGTCTGGCAAGGTAGTTAGCTAACAGTCTGGCAAGGTAGTTAGCTAACAGTCTGGCAAGGTAGTTAGCTAACAGTCTGGGAAGGTAGTTAGGCTAACAGTCTGGCAAGGTAGTTGGCTAACAGTCTGGCAAGGTAGTTAGCTAACAGTCTGGGAAGGTAGTTAGCTAACAGTCTGGGAAGGTAGTTAGCTAACAGTCTGGCAAGGTAGTTAGCTAACAGTCTGGGAAGGTAGTTAGCTAACAGTCTGGGAAGGCAGTTGGCTAACAGTCTGGCAAGGTAGTTAGCTAACAGTCTGGCAAGGTAGTTAGGCTAACAGTCTGGGAAGGCAGTTAGCTAACAGTCTGGCAAGGTAGTTAGGCTAACAGTCTCAAGGTAGTTAGCTAACAGTCTGGGAATGCAGTTAGCTAACAGTCTGGGAAGGTAGTTAGCTAACAGTCTGGGAAGGTAGTTAGCTAACAGTCTGGGAAGGTAGTTAGCTAACAGTCTGGGAAGGTAGTTATCTAACAGTCTGGGAAGGTAGTTAGCTAACAGTCTGGGAAGGTAGTTAGCTAACAGTCTGGGAAGGTAGTTAGCTAACAGTCTGGGAAGGTAGTTAGCTAACAGTCTGGGAAGGTAGTTAGCTAACAGTCTGGGAAGGTAGTTAGCTAACAGTCTGGGAAGGTAGTTAGCTAACAGTCTGGGAAGGTAGTTAGCTAACAGTCTGGGAAGGTAGTTAGCTAACAGTCTGGGAAGGTAGTTAGCTAACAGTCTGGGAAGGTAGTTAGCTAACAGTCTGGGAAGGTAGTTAGGCTAACAGTCTGGGAAGGTAGTTAGCTAACAGTCTGGGAAGGTAGTTAGCTAACAGTCTGGGAAGGTAGTTGGCTAACAGTCTGGGAAGGTAGTTAGCTAACAGTCTGGGAAGGTAGTTAGCTAACAGTCTGGGAAGGTAGTTAGCTAACAGTCTGGGAAGGTAGTTAGCTAACAGTCTGGCAAGGTAGTTAGCTAACAGTCTGGCAAGGTAGTTAGCTAACAGTCTGGGAAGGTAGTTAGCTAACAGTCTGGGAATGCAGTTAGCTAACAGTCTGGGAAGGTAGTTAGCTAACAGTCTGGGAAGGCAGTTAGCTAACAGTCTGGGAAGGCAGTTAGCTAACAGTCTGGGAAGGTAGTTAGCTAACAGTCTGGGAAGGTAGTTAGCTAACAGTCTGGGAAGGTAGTTAGCTAACAGTCTGGGAAGGCAGTTAGCTAACAGTCTGGGAAGGTAGTTAGCTAACAGTCTGGGAAGGCAGTTGGCTAACAGTCTGGGAAGGCAGTTAGCTAACAGTCTGGGAAGGCAGTTAGGCTAACAGTCTGGGAAGGTAGTTAGCTAACAGTCTGGGAAGGCAGTTAGGCTAACAGTCTGGGAAGGCAGTTAGCTAACAGTCTGGGAAGGTAGTTAGCTAACAGTCTGGCAAGGTAGTTAGCTAACAGTCTGGCAAGGTAGTTAGCTAACAGTCTGGGAAGGTAGTTAGCTAACAGTCTGGCAAGGTAGTTGGCTAGTCTGGCAAGGTAGTTAGCTAACAGTCTGGGAAGGTAGTTAGCTAACAGTCTGGCAAGGTAGTTAGGCTAACAGTCTGGGAAGGTAGTTAGCTAACAGTCTGGGAAGGCAGTTAGCTAACAGTCTGGCAAGGTAGTTAGCTAACAGTCTGGCAAGGTAGTTAGCTAACAGTCTGGGATAGCTAACAGTCTGGGAAGGTAGTTAGCTAACAGTCTGGCAAGGTAGTTGGCTAAGGTAGTTAGCTAACAGTCTGGGAAGGTAGTTAGCTAACAGTCTGGGAAGGTAGTTAGCTAACAGTCTGGCAAGGTAGTTAGCTAACAGTCTGGCAAGGTAGTTAGCTAACAGTCTGGCAAGGTAGTTAGCTAACAGTCTGGGAAGGTAGTTAGCTAACAGTCTGGGAAGGTAGTTCAGCAACAGTCTGGCAACAGTCTGGCAAGGTAGTTAGCTAACAGTCTGGCAAGGTAGTTAGCTAACAGTCTGGGAAGGTAGTTAGGCTAACAGTCTGGGAAGGTAGTTAGCTAACAGTCTGGCAAGGTAGTTAGCTAACAGTCTGGCAAGGTAGTTGGCTAACAGTCTGGGAAGGTAGTTGGCTAACAGTCTGGGAAGGTAGTTAGCTAACAGTCTGGGAAGGTAGTTAGGCTAACAGTCTGGCAAGGTAGTTAGCTAACAGTCTGGGAAGGTAGTTAGCTAACAGTCTGGGAAGGTAGTTAGCTAACAGTCTGGGAAGGTAGTTAGCTAACAGTCTGGAAGGTAGTTAGCTAACAGTCTGGGAAGCTGCAGTTAGCTAACAGTCTGGCAAGGTAGTTAGCTAACAGTCTGGGAAGGTAGTTAGCTAACAGTCTGGGAAGGTGCAGTTGCTAACAGTCTGGGAAGGTAGTTAGCTAACAGTCTGGGAAGGTAGTTAGCTAACAGTCTGGGAAGGTAGTTAGCTAACAGTCTGGGAAGGTAGTTAGCTAACAGTCTGGGAAGGTAGTTAGCTAACAGTCTGGGAAGGTAGTTAGCTAACAGTCTGGGAAGGTAGTTAGCTAACAGTCTGGGAAGGTAGTTAGCTAACAGTCTGGGAAGGTAGTTAGCTAACAGTCTGGGAAGGTAGTTAGCTAACAGTCTGGGAAGGTAGTTAGCTAACAGTCTGGGAAGGTAGTTAGCTAACAGTCTGGGAAGGTAGTTAGCTAACAGTCTGGGAAGGTAGTTAGCTAACAGTCTGGGAAGGTAGTTAGCTAACAGTCTGGGAAGGTAGTTGGCTAACAGTCTGGGAAGGTAGTTAGGCTAACAGTCTGGGAAGGTAGTTAGCTAACAGTCTGGGAAGGTAGTTAGCTAACAGTCTGGGAAGGTAGTTAGCTAACAGTCTGGGAAGGTAGTTAACTAACAGTCTGGGAAGGTAGTTAACGAACAGTCTGGGAAGGCAGTTAGCTAACAGTCTAGGAAGGTAGTTAGCTAACAGTCTGGGAAGGTAGTTAGCTAACAGTCTGGGAAGGTAGTTAGCTAACAGTCTGGGAAGGTAGTTAGCTAACAGTCTGGGAAGGTAGTTAGCTAACAGTCTGGGAAGGTAGTAACCTGTTCACTGCAAACAAGAGCCTTGTTGAACGCAACTCTAGGTATCATCGTCTCAGTAGGATTGCTGATCTAGGAACAGGTCCCTCCTGTCCATGTTAACTTATTAATTATAATCTAAAAGGCTAAACTGATCCTAGACCAGCACTCTGAGACGTTCCTAATGTTTTGTACACTATGTATATTTCAATGCTGAGGACTTCAGTGATTGACAGGGGAAAATGTATACTGGTTTCTGAACAGTGACATTTCCTGTCAAATGGCAAGATGCCGGCATAACCAAATGTAAAGTTCTGAATCTTGTGGTAGAGACATGGATCACCATGTCAGGCTTGATTCTACTGGTGTTATTCAGTGAATTATTCCCCCAAACTACTCCTCGTCATCAAGCCTCATCAGTATTTGTAAATTTCAAACCAACACCGAGTTTGTCCCAATTGGCCCCTATATTACCATCTAGTGCACTAATTTAGACGTATTTGGGGACACGGTCAGGGTTTGTGAAACGATGTACAGTACTATACCAACCCATTGGTACTGTATTGTCAGGCACCACATACCACAAACAACTGTAATCCAAAGAAAGGTTTTGTCTAAAACTTGTATTCCCCTAGAGAATGATATCAATGAATTTATTCAACACATTTTGTGTTGATATGTGGAAGAACTCTAGATGAATGTCATGAACAGTCCCAAATGGCACCCCCGTTACCTATCTAGTGCACTACTTTTTGACCAGAGCCCTGCTCAATAGAGAGGGGAATATGGTCCCATTTGGGACGGTGATACACATGATCAAATTGAGCACATTCCAGACTGGTCAATAAAAACCATCACCTCTCGGGGAAACAACGTTTTTCTTTGTTAATTAATTTCGTGGATGGATATTGTTTTTAATTGCGATGGTACAGCAGGGCCAGTAATCAAGTAGCACCCTATGCCATATAGTTTTCTTTTGACCAGAGTTGTATGGGCCCTAGTAGTGTACAATATAGGGAATAGAGTGCCATTTGGCTTCAGTGCCTAGCTTAAGGGCTGATCGACAGATTTTTTTTCACCTAGTCGGCTCGGGGATTCGAACCAGCGGCCCTTCGGGTTACATCGTGTGTATTAGCCTCTTCTCTCCGCCAGCCAACAGAGTAAACCCCATGCTGAGAATCTCTCTTTGATTGTGGTAAGCCCATACTGCTAGCCTGGCTGGCACGGCAACTCCACCGGGACACCATTGGGGTCACACTGCCTGACTTCCAGGACACCTACAACACCAGTTGTCGCAGGAAGGCCAAGAAGATCATCAAGGACCTCAGCCATCTGAGCCAACGCCTGTTCTACCCGCTTCCATCACTCTGACGCCGGCAGTACAGAAACATCATGGCTAAAACGAACAGACTGGCCAATAGCTTCTACCCCCAGACCATCAGGCTGCTGAATAGATACTACTAGCTTCTACCCCCAGACCATCAGGCTGCTGAATAGATACTACTAGCTTCTACCCCCAGACCATCAGGCTGCTGAATAGATACTACTAGCTTCTACCCCCAGACCATCAGGCTGCTGAATAGATACTACTAGCTTCTACCCCCAGACCATCAGACTGCTGAATAGATACTACTAGCTTCTACCCCCAGACCATCAGGCTGCTGAATAGATACTACTAGCTTCTACCTGCCCTCTCCCCTTCACCCACCTCAGACATTACCCTGCCTGCACCCCAATGGACATTATCACGCTGAATAGCTCAAGAATTTCACTGTACCCTGTAATTCCACCTGCAACCCTGTACATGTGACTACTAAACTCTAACCTGACCTGCTATACATGATGTCAGAGCTCTGTCCTTCACAGCTCTGTATGGGTTTTGACTGACACCTGTTCAGAGCTCTGTCCTTCACAGCTCTGTATGGGTTTTGACTGACACCTGTTCAGAGCTCTGTCCTTCACAGCTCTGTATGGGTTTTGACTGACACCTGTTCAGAGCTCTGTCTTTCACAGCTCTGTATGGGTTTTGACTGACACCTGTTCAGAGCTCTGTCCTTCACAGCTCTGTATGGGTTTTAACTGACTGTTCTGAACTTGAATACTGCAAACGACAAGTTCCCTCATCCCTCCTGCTGATTGGTCAACATTTTCAAATGTTTTGTTGTCTGAGTGAGGTGAATGCTGTTAATGAAGATGACTTAATGTATTCTGAAAGATGAGACGTTGAGGATTATAATAAATACCGCTTTGATGTCATACAAGCAAACACCGGAGTCCAAATGTGCACTTCACATTTGTAATAAACCGTGTCAGCTTTTATGATTATATCCAGGGGTTGTTGTGAACACAATGAGCCTATGTTTGTCTATTGTGAAGAAGAGTTTGACGCGGAACACACACCTGGAATGTGACTCCTTTCTATGTGCACCGAAATCACCATCTGTTTCTCTGAATTTCCTTGTAAAAAGCCTAACACTGTAAGATTGTATTTTATAACTTAGTCACGTTGGCAATAGAACAAGCTTTCAAATGATGTCAACCCGACACAGATTGCGACACTACCAGTGTTTCTAGTTCCCCAACGGCCCAGCTAGGAGAGCTGTGGCCATACACCACTGAGGGTCCTTATTTCAATTATAAACTGGTTACCGACGTCATTACCACAGTAAACAAGTCATTCTATTATAAACTGGTTACCGACATCATTACCACAGTAAACAAGTCATTCTATTATAAACTGGTTACCGACATCATTAAACAAGTCATTCTGTTATAAACTAACATCATTACTACAGTCATTCTGTTATAAACTGGTTACGACATCATTACCACAGCAAACAAGTCATTCTGTTATAAACTGGTTACCGACATCATTACCACAGCAAACAAGTCATTCTATTATAAACTGGTTACCGACATCATTACCACAGTAAACAAGTCATTCTATTATAAACTGGTTACCGACATCATTACCACAGTAAACAAGTCATTCTGTTATAAACTGGTTACTGACATCATTACCACAGCAAACAAGTCATTCTGTTATAAACTGGTTACCGACATCATTACCACAGTAAACAAGTCATTCTGTTATAAACTGGTTACCGACATCATTACCACAGTAAACAAGTCATTCTATTATAAACTGGTTACCGACATCATTACCACATTAAACAAGTCATTCTATTATAAACTGGTTACCGACATCATTACCACAGTAAACAAGTCATTCTATTATAAACTGGTTACCGACATCATTACCACAGTAAACAAGTCATTCTATTATAAACTGGTTACCGACATCATTACCACAGTAAACAAGTCATTCTATTATAAACTGGTTACCGACATCATTACCACAGTAAACAAGTCATTCTATTATAAACTGGTTACCGACATCATTACCACAGTAAACAAGTCATTCTATTATAAACTGGTTACCGACATCATTACCACAGTAAACAAGTCATTCTATTATAAACTGGTTACCGACATCATTACCACAGTAAACAAGTCATTCTATTATAAACTGGTTACCGACATCATTACCACAGCAAACAAGTCATTCTGTTATAAACTGGTTACCGACATCATTACCACAGTAAACAAGTCATTCTATTATAAACTGGTTACCGACATCATTACCACAGCAAACAAGTCATTCTATTATAAACTGGTTACCGACATCATTACCACAGCAAACAAGTCATTCTGTTATAAACTGGTTACCGACATCATTACCACAGTAAACAAGTCATTCTATTATAAACTGGTTACCGACATCATTACCACAGTAAACAAGTCATTCTATTATAAACTGGTTACCGACATCATTACCACAGTAAACAAGTCATTCTTTTATAAACTGGTTACCGACATCATTAAACAAGTCATTCTATTATAAACTGGTTACCGACATCATTACCACAGTAAACAAGTCATTCCATTATAAACTGGTTACCGACATCATTACCACAGTAAACAAGTCATTCTATTATAAACTGGTTACCGACATCATTACCACAGTAAACAAGTCATTCTATTATAAACTGGTTACCGACATCATTACCACAGTAAAACTGGTTACCGACATCATTACCACAGTAAACAAGTCATTCTATTATAAACTGGTTACCGACATCATTACCACAGTAAACAAGTCATTCTATTATAAACTGGTTACCGACATCATTACCACAGTAAACAAGTCATTCTATTATAAACTGGTTACCGACATCATTAAACAAGTCATTCTATTATAAACTGGTTACCGACATCATTACCACAGCAAACAAGTCATTCTGTTATAAACTGGTTACTGACATCATTACCACAGTAAACAAGTCATTCTATTATAAACTGGTTACCGACATCATTACCACAGTGAACAAGTCATTCTATTATAAACTGGTTACCGACATCATTACCACAGTAAACAAGTCATTCTATTATAAACTGGTTACCGACATCATTACCACAGCAAACAAGTCATTCTGTTATAAACTGGTTACTGACATCATTACCACAGTAAACAAGTCATTCTGTCATAAACTGGTTACCGACATCATTACCACAGTAAACAAGTCATTCTGTTATAAACTGGTTACCGACATCATTACCACAGTAAACAAGTCATTCTGTTATAAACTGGTTACCGACATCATTACCACAGTAAACAAGTCATTCTATTATAAACTGGTTACCGACATCATTACCACATTAAACAAGTCATTCTATTATAAACTGGTTACCGACATCATTACCACAGTAAACAAGTCATTCTGTTATAAACTGGTTACCGACATCTTTACCACAGCAAACAAGTCATTCTATTATAAACTGGTTACCAACATCATTACCACAGCAAACAAGTCATTCTGTTATAAACTGGTTACCGACATCATTACCACAGTAAACAAGTCATTCTATTATAAACTGGTTACCGACATCATTACCACAGTAAACAAGTCATTCTATTATAAACTGGTTACCGACATCATTACCACAGTAAACAAGTCATTCTATTATAAACTGGTTACCGACATCATTACCACAGTAAACAAGTCATTCCAAGTCATTCTATTATAAACTGGTTACCGACATCATTACCACAGTAAACAAGTCATTCTGTTATAAACTGGTTACCGACATCATTACCACAGTAAACAAGTCATTCTATTATAAACTGGTTACCGACATCATTACCACAGTAAACAAGTCATTCTATTATAAACTGGTTACCGACATCATTACCACAGTAAACAAGTCATTCTGTTATAAACTGGTTACCGACATCATTACCACAGTAAACAAGTCATTCTATTATAAACTGGTTACCGACATCATTACCACAGTAAACAAGTCATTCTATTATAAACTGGTTACCGACATCATTACCACAGTAAACAAGTCATTCTATTATAAACTGGTTACCGACATCATTACCACAGTAAACAAGTCATTCTATTATAAACTGGTTACCGACATCATTACCACAGTAAACAAGTCATTCTATTATAAACTGGTTACCGCACATCAGTAAACAAGTCATTCTATTATAAACTGGTTACCGACATCATTACCACAGTAAACAAGTCATTCTATTATAAACTGGTTACCGACATCATTACCACAGTAAACAAGTCATTCTATTATAAACTGGTTACCGACATCATTACCACAGTAAACAAGTCATTCTATTATAAACTGGTTACCGACATCATTACCACAGTAAACAAGTCATTCTATTATAAACTGGTTACCGACATCATTACCACAGTAAACAAGTCATTCTATTATAAACTGGTTACCGACATCATTACCACAGTAAACAAGTCATTCTATTATAAACTGGTTACCGACATCATTACCACAGTAAACAAGTCATTCTATTATAAACTGGTTACCGACATCATTACCACAGTAAACAAGTCATTCTATTATAAACTGGTTACCGACATCATTACCACATTAAACAAGTCATTCTATTATAAACTGGTTACCGACATCATTACCACAGTAAACAAGTCATTCTATTATAAACTGGTTACCGACATCATTACCACAGTAAACAAGTCATTCTATTATAAACTGGTTACCGACATCATTACCACAGTAAACAAGTCATTCTATTATAAACTGGTTACCGACATCATTACCACAGTAAACAAGTCATTCTATTATAAACTGGTTACCGACATCATTACCACAGTAAACAAGTCATTCTATTATAAACTGGTTACCGACATCATTACCACAGCAAACAAGTCATTCTGTTATAAACTGGTTACCGACATCATTACCACAGCAAACAAGTCATTCTATTATAAACTGGTTACCGACATCATTACCACAGTAAACAAGTCATTCTATTATAAACTGGTTACCGACATCATTACCACAGTAAACAAGTCATTCTATTATAAACTGGTTACCGACATCATTACCACAGTAAACAAGTCATTCTATTATAAACTGGTTACCGACATCATTACCACAGTAAACAAGTCATTCTATTATAAACTGGTTACCGACATCATTACCACAGCAAACAAGTCATTCTATTATAAACTGGTTACCGACATCATTACCACAGTAAACAAGTCATTCTATTATAAACTGGTTACCGACATCATTACCACAGTAAACAAGTCATTCTATTATAAACTGGTTACCGACATCATTACCACAGTAAACAAGTCATTCTATTATAAACTGGTTACCGACATCATTACCACAGTAAACAAGTCATTCTATTATAAACTGGTTACTGACATCATTACCACAGTAAACAAGTCATTCTATTATAAACTGGTTACCGACATCATTACCACAGTAAACAAGTCATTCTATTATAAACTGGTTACCGACATCATTACCACAGTAAACAAGTCATTCTATTATAAACTGGTTACCGACATCATTACCACAGTAAACAAGTCATTCTATTATAAACTGGTTACCGACATCATTACCACAGTAAACAAGTAATTTATTAAGGTGAACGGAAAGGCTGGCAACGAACCACCTTGCTGTTCCTTTTTGCCTGCTGCCCCTCCACTGGGATTCTCTGCCTCCTAACCTAGCCATTACAGGGGCTGAGCCACTGGCTTTCTGGTGGGGAAGTGAGATCTTGTAGGCTATATCGAGCCTTGTCTCAGGATGGTGTTGGTGGTTGAAGATATCCCTCTAGTGGTGTGGGGGCTGTGTCAGCAGAGTGCGGTGGGGTTATATCCTGCCTGTTTGGCCCTGTCCATTTGGGGTTTCATTGACGGGCCACAGTGTCTCTCGACCCTCCTGTCTCACCCCCCAGTATTTATGCTGCAGTAGTTTATGTCAGGGAGGTGCTAGGGTCCGCCTGTTATATCTGGAGTATTTCTTCTCTTATCTGGTGTCCTGTGCGATTTAAGTATGCTCGCTCTAATTATCTCTCTTTCTTTTCTTCTTTTCTCTCTCTCTCTCTCTCTCTCTCTCTCTCGGAGGACCTGAGCATTAGGACCATTCCTCAAGGCCTACCCGGATGTCCCGCGAGTCCACCTGGCCGTATGCTAAGCCCAGTTACAACTGTTCTGCCTGTTTTATGAACATTTTAAAATCTTGTCCATGTTCTGTTATAATCTGCACCCGGCACAGCCAGAAGAGGACTGGCCACCCTCACAGCCTGGTTCCTCTCTAGGTTTCTTCCTAGGTTTTGGCCTTCTAGGGAGTTTTTCCTAGCCACCGTGCTTTTACACCTGCATTGCTTGCTGTTTGGGTTTTAGGCTGGGTTTCTGCATAGCACTCTGTGACATCAGCTGATGTAAGGGGGCCTTTATAAATAAATTTGATTTGATTTGATTTGATATTATAAACTGGTTACCGACATCATTACCACAGTGAACAAGTCATTCTATTATAAACTGGTTACCGACATCATTACCACAGTAAACAAGTCATTCTATTATAAACTGGTTACCGACATCATTACCACAACAAACAAGTCATTCTATTATAAACTGGTTACCGACATCATTACCACAGCAAACAAGTCATTCTATTATAAACTGGTTACTGACATCATTACCACAGTAAACAAGTCATTCTATTATAAACTGGTTACCGACATCATTACCACAGTAAACAAGTCATTCTATTATAAACTGGTTACCGACATCATTACCACAGTAAAACAAGTCATTCTATTATAAACTGGTTACCGACATCATTACCACAGTAAACAAGTCATTCTATTATAAACTGGTTACCGACATCATTACCACAGTAAACAAGTCATTCTATTATAAACTGGTTACCGACATCATTACCACAGTAAACAAGTCATTCTATTATAAACTGGTTACCGACATCATTACCACAGTAAACAAGTCATTCTGTTATAAACTGGTTACCGACATCATTACCACAGTAAACAAGTCATTCTATTATAAACTGGTTACCGACATCATTACCACAGTAAACAAGTCATTCTATTATAAACTGGTTACCGACATCATTACCACAGTAAACAAGTCATTCTATTATAAACTGGTTACCGACATCATTACCACATTAAACAAGTCATTCTATTATAAACTGGTTACCGACATCATTACCACAGTAAACAAGTCATTCTGTTATAAACTGGTTACCGACATCATTACCACAGCAAACAAGTCATTCTATTATAAACTCATTACCACAGCAAACAAGTCATTCTGTTATAAACTGGTTATAAGACATCATTACCACAGTAAACAAGTCATTCTGTCATCATTATAAACAAGTCATATAAACTGGTTACCGACATCATTACCACAGTAAACAAGTCATTCTGTTATAAACTGGTTACCGACATCATTACCACAGTAAACAAGTCATTCTATTATAAACTGGTTACCGACATCATTACCACAGTAAACAAGTCATTCTATTATAAACTGGTTACTGACATCATTACCACAGTAAACAAGTCATTCTATTATAAACTGGTTACGACATCATTACCACAGTAAACAAGTCATTCTGTTATAAACTGGTTACCGACATCATTACCACAGTAAACAAGTCATTCTATTATAAACTGGTTACCGACATCATTACCACAGTAAACAAGTCATTCTGTTATAAACTGGTTACCGACATCATTACCACAGCAAACAAGTCATTCTGTTATAAACTGGTTACCGACATCATTACCACAGTAAACAAGTCATTCTATTATAAACTGGTTACCGACATCATTACCACAGTAAACAAGTCATTCTATTATAAACTGGTTACCGACATCATTACCACAGTAAACAAGTCATTCTATTATAAACTGGTTACCGACATCATTACCACAGTAAACAAGTCATTCTATTATAAACTGGTTACCGACATCATTACCACAGTAAACAAGTCATTCTATTATAAACTGGTTACCGACATCATTACCACAGTAAACAAGTCATTCTATTATAAACTGGTTACCGACATCATTACCACAGTAAAAGTAAACAAGTCATTCTATTATAAACTGGTTACCGACATCATTACCACAGTAAACAAGTCATTCTATTATAAACTGGTTACCGACATCATTACCACAGTAAACAAGTCATTCTATTATAAACTGGTTACCGACATCATTACCACAGTAAACAAGTCATTCTGTTATAAACTGGTTACCGACATCATTACCACAGTAAACAAGTCATTCTATTATAAACTGGTTACCGACATCATTACCACAGTAAACAAGTCATTCTATTATAAACTGGTTACCGACATCATTACCACAGTAAACAAGTCATTCTATTATAAACTGGTTACCGACATCATTACCACAGTAAACAAGTCATTCTATTATAAACTGGTTACCGACATCATTACCACAGTAAACAAGTCATTCTATTATAAACTGGTTACCGACATCATTACCACAGTAAACAAGTCATTCTATTATAAACTGGTTACCGACAGTAAACAAGTCATTCTATTATAAACTGGTTACCGACATCATTACCACAGTAAACAAGTCATTCTATTATAAACTGGTTACCGACATCATTACCACAGTAAACAAGTCATTCTATTATAAACTGGTTACCGACATCATTACCACAGTAAACAAGTCATTCTATTATAAACTGGTTACCGACATCATTACCACAGTAAACAAGTCATTCTATTATAAACTGGTTACCGACATCATTACCACAGTAAACAAGTCATTCTATTATAAACTGGTTACCGACATCATTACCACAGCAAACAAGTCATTCTGTTATAAACTGGTTACTGACATCATTACCACAGTAAACAAGTCATTCTATTATAAACTGGTTACCGACATCATTACCACAGTAAACAAGTCATTCTATTATAAACTGGTTACTGACATCATTACCACAGTAAACAAGTCATTCTATTATAAACTGGTTACCGACATCATTACCACAGCAAACAAGTCATTCTATTATAAACTGGTTACCGACATCATTACCACAGTAAACAAGTCATTCTATTATAAACTGGTTTACCGACATCATTACCACAGTAAACAAGTCATTCTATTATAAACTGGTTACTGACATCATTACCACAGTAAACAAGTCATTCTATTATAAACTGGTTACCGACATCATTACCACAGTAAACAAGTCATTCTATTATAAACTGGTTACCGACATCATTACCACAGTAAACAAGTCATTCTATTATAAACTGGTTACCGACATCATTACCACAGCAAACAAGTCATTCTATTATAAACTGGTTACCGACATCATTACCACAGTAAACAAGTCATTCTATTATAAACTGGTTACCGACATCATTACCACAGTAAACAAGTCATTCTATTATAAACTGGTTACCGACATCATTACCACAGTAAACAAGTCATTCTATTATAAACTGGTTACCGACATCATTACCACAGTAAACAAGTCATTCTATTATAAACTGGTTACCGACATCATTACCACAGTAAACAAGTCATTCTATTATAAACTGGTTACGACATCATTACCACAGTAAACAAGTCATTCTATTATAAACTGGTTACCGACATCATTACCACAGTAAACAAGTCATTCTATTATAAACTGGTTACCGACATCATTACCACAGTAAACAAGTCATTCTATTATAAACTGGTTACCGACATCATTACCACAGTAAACAAGTCATTCTATTATAAACTGGTTACCGACATCATTACCACAGTAAACAAGTCATTCTATTATAAACTGGTTACCGACATCATTACCACAGTAAACAAGTCATTCTATTATAAACTGGTTACCGACATCATTACCACAGTAAACAAGTCATTCTATTATAAACTGGTTACCGACATCATTACCACAGTAAACAAGTCATTCTATTATAAACTGGTTACCGACATCATTACCACATTAAACAAGTCATTCTATTATAAACTGGTTACCGACATCATTACCACAGTAAACAAGTCATTCTATTATAAACTGGTTACCGACATCATTACCACAGCAAACAAGTCATTCTATTATAAACTGGTTACCGACATCATTACCACAGTAAACAAGTCATTCTGTTATAAACTGGTTACCGACATCATTACCACAGTAAACAAGTCATTCTATTATAAACTGGTTACCGACATCATTACCACAGTAAACAAGTCATTCTATTATAAACTGGTTACTGACATCATTACCACAGTAAACAAGTCATTCTATTATAAACTGGTTACCGACATCATTACCACAGTAAACAAGTCATTCTATTATAAACTGGTTACCGACATCATTACCACAGTAAACAAGTCATTCTATTATAAACTGGTTACCGACATCATTACCACAGTAAACAAGTCATTCTATTATAAACTGGTTACCGACATCATTACCACAGTAAACAAGTCATTCTATTATAAACTGGTTACCGACATCATTACCACAGTAAACAAGTCATTCTATTATAAACTGGTTACCGACATCATTACCACAGTAAACAAGTCATTCTATTATAAACTGGTTACCGACATCATTACCACAGTAAACAAGTCATTCTATTATAAACTGGTTACCGACATCATTACCACAGTAAACAAGTCATTCTATTATAAACTGGTTACTGACATCATTACCACAGTAAACAAGTCATTCTATTATAAACTGGTTACCGACATCATTACCACAGTAAACAAGTCATTCTATTATAAACTGGTTACCGACATCATTACCACAGTAAACAAGTCATTCTATTATAAACTGGTTACCGACATCATTACCACAGTAAACAAGTCATTCTATTATAAACTGGTTACCGACATCATTACCACAGTAAACAAGTCATTCTATTATAAACTGGTTACCGACATCATTACCACAGTAAACAAGTCATTCTATTATAAACTGGTTACCGACATCATTACCACAGTAAACAAGTCATTCTGTTATAAACTGGTTACCGACATCATTACCACAGTAAACAAGTCATTCTATTATAAACTGGTTACCGACATCATTACCACAGTAAACAAGTCATTCTATTATAAACTGGTTACCGACATCATTACCACAGTAAACAAGTCATTCTATTATAAACTGGTTACCGACATCATTACCACAGTAAACAAGTCATTCTATTATAAACTGGTTACCGACATCATTACCACAGTAAACAAGTCATTCTATTATAAACTGGTTACCGACATCATTACCACAGTAAACAAGTCATTCTATTATAAACTGGTTACCGACATCATTACCACAGTAAACAAGTCATTCTATTATAAACTGGTTACCGACATCATTACCACAGTAAACAAGTCATTCTGTTATAAACTGGTTACCGACATCATTACCACAGTAAACAAGTCATTCTATTATAAACTGGTTACCGACATCTTTACCACAGCAAACAAGTCATTCTATTATAAACTGGTTACCGACATCATTACCACAGTAAACAAGTCATTCTATTATAAACTGGTTACCGACATCATTACCACAGTAAACAAGTCATTCTATTATAAACTGGTTACCGACATCATTACCACAGTAAACAAGTCATTCTATTATAAACTGGTTACCGACATCATTACCACAGTAAACAAGTCATTCTATTATAAACTGGTTACCGACATCATTACCACAGTAAACAAGTCATTCTATTATAAACTGGTTACCGACATCATTACCACAGTAAACAAGTCATTCTATTATAAACTGGTTACCGACATCATTACCACAGTAAACAAGTCATTCTGTTATAAACTGGTTACCGACATCATTACCACAGTAAACAAGTCATTCTGTTATAAACTGGTTAATGACATCATTACCACAGTAAACAAGTCATTCTATTATAAACTGGTTACCGACATCATTACCACAGTAAACAAGTCATTCTATTATAAACTGGTTACCGACATCATTACCACAGTAAACAAGTCATTCTATTATAAACTGGTTACCGACATCATTACCACAGTAAACAAGTCATTCTATTATAAACTGGTTACCGACATCATTACCACAGTAAACAAGTCATTCTATTATAAACTGGTTACCGACATCATTACCACAGTAAACAAGTCATTCTATTATAAACTGGTTACCGACATCATTACCACAGTAAACAAGTCATTCTATTATAAACTGGTTACCGACATCATTACCACAGTAAACAAGTCATTCTATTATAAACTGGTTACCGACATCATTACCACAGTAAACAAGTCATTCTATTATAAACTGGTTACCGACATCATTACCACAGTAAACAAGTCATTCTGTTATAAACTGGTTACCGACATCATTACCACAGTAAACAAGTCATTCTATTATAAACTGGTTACCGACATCATTACCACAGTAAACAAGTCATTCTATTATAAACTGGTTACCGACATCATTACCACAGTAAACAAGTCATTCTATTATAAACTGGTTACCGACATCATTACCACAGTAAACAAGTCATTCTATTATAAACTGGTTACCGACATCATTACCACAGTAAACAAGTCATTCTATTATAAACTGGTTACCGACATCATTACCACAGTAAACAAGTCATTCTATTATAAACTGGTTACCGACATCATTACCACAGTAAACAAGTCATTCTATTATAAACTGGTTACCGACATCATTACCACAGTAAACAAGTCATTCTATTATAAACTGGTTAATGACATCATTACCACAGTAAACAAGTCATTCTATTATAAACTGGTTACCGACATCATTACCACAGTAAACAAGTCATTCTATTATAAACTGGTTACCGACATCATTACCACAGTAAACAAGTCATTCTATTATAAACTGGTTACCGACATCATTACCACAGTAAACAAGTCATTCTATTATAAACTGGTTACCGACATCATTACCACAGTAAACAAGTCATTCTATTATAAACTGGTTACCGACATCATTACCACAGTAAACAAGTCATTCTATTATAAACTGGTTACCGACATCATTACCACAGTAAACAAGTCATTCTATTATAAACTGGTTACCGACATCATTACCACAGTAAACAAGTCATTCTATTATAAACTGGTTACCGACATCATTACCACAGTAAACAAGTCATTCTATTATAAACTGGTTACCGACATCATTACCACAGTAAACAAGTCATTCTATTATAAACTGGTTACCGACATCATTACCACAGTAAACAAGTCATTCTATTATAAACTGGTTACCGACATCATTACCACAGTAAACAAGTCATTCTATTATAAACTGGTTACCGACATCATTACCACAGTAAACAAGTCATTCTATTATAAACTGGTTAATGACATCATTACCACAGTAAACAAGTCATTCTATTATAAACTGGTTACCGACATCATTACCACAGTAAACAAGTCATTCTATTATAAACTGGTTACCGACATCATTACCACAGTAAACAAGTCATTCTATTATAAACTGGTTACCGACATCATTACCACAGTAAACAAGTCATTCTATTATAAACTGGTTACCGACATCATTACCACAGTAAACAAGTCATTCTATTATAAACTGGTTACCGACATCATTACCACAGTAAACAAGTCATTCTATTATAAACTGGTTACCGACATCATTACCACAGTAAACAAGTCATTCTATTATAAACTGGTTACCGACATCATTACCACAGTAAACAAGTCATTCTATTATAAACTGGTTACCGACATCATTACCACAGTAAACAAGTCATTCTATTATAAACTGGTTACCGACATCATTACCACAGTAAACAAGTCATTCTATTATAAACTGGTTACCGACATCATTACCACAGTAAACAAGTCATTCTATTATAAACTGGTTACCGACATCATTACCACAGTAAACAAGTCATTCTATTATAAACTGGTTACCGACATCATTACCACAGTAAACAAGTCATTCTATTATAAACTGGTTACCGACATCATTACCACAGTAAACAAGTCATTCTATTATAAACTGGTTACCGACATCATTACCACAGTAAACAAGTCATTCTATTATAAACTGGTTACCGACATCATTACCACAGTAAACAAGTCATTCTATTATAAACTGGTTACCGACATCATTACCACAGTAAACAAGTCATTCTATTATAAACTGGTTACCGACATCATTACCACAGTAAACAAGTCATTCTATTATAAACTGGTTACCGACATCATTACCACAGTAAACAAGTCATTCTATTATAAACTGGTTACCGACATCATTACCACAGTAAACAAGTCATTCTATTATAAACTGGTTACCGACATCATTACCACAGTAAACAAGTCATTCTATTATAAACTGGTTACCGACATCATTACCACAGTAAACAAGTCATTCTATTATAAACTGGTTACCGACATCATTACCACAGTAAACAAGTCATTCTATTATAAACTGGTTACCGACATCATTACCACAGTAAACAAGTCATTCTATTATAAACTGGTTACCGACATCATTACCACAGTAAACAAGTCATTCTATTATAAACTGGTTACCGACATCATTACCACAGTAAACAAGTCATTCTGTTATAAACTGGTTACTGACATCATTACCACAGTAAACAAGTCATTCTATTATAAACTGGTTACCGACATCATTACCACAGTAAACAAGTCATTCTATTATAAACTGGTTACCGACATCATTACTACAGTAAACAAGTCATTCTATTATAAACTGGTTACCGACATCATTACCACAGCAAACAAGTCATTCTATTATAAACTGGTTACTGACATCATTACCACAGTAAACAAGTCATTCTATTATAAACTGGTTACCGACATCATTACCACAGTAAACAAGTCATTCTATTATAAACTGGTTACCGACATCATTACCACAGTAAACAAGTCATTCTATTATAAACTGGTTACCGACATCATTACCACAGTAAACAAGTCATTCTATTATAAACTGGTTACCGACATCATTACCACAGTAAACAAGTCATTCTATTATAAACTGGTTACCGACATCATTACCACAGTAAACAAGTCATTCTATTATAAACTGGTTACCGACATCATTACCACAGTAAACAAGTCATTCTATTATAAACTGGTTACCGACATCATTACCACAGTAAACAAGTCATTCTATTATAAACTGGTTACCGACATCATTACCACAGTAAACAAGTCATTCTATTATAAACTGGTTACCGACATCATTACCACAGTAAACAAGTCATTCTATTATAAACTGGTTACCGACATCATTACCACAGTAAACAAGTCATTCTATTATAAACTGGTTACCGACATCATTACCACAGTAAACAAGTCATTCTATTATAAACTGGTTACCGACATCATTACCACAGTAAACAAGTCATTCTATTATAAACTGGTTACCGACATCATTACCACAGTAAACAAGTCATTCTATTATAAACTGGTTACCGACATCATTACCACAGTAAACAAGTCATTCTATTATAAACTGGTTACCGACATCATTACCACAGTAAACAAGTCATTCTATTATAAACTGGTTACCGACATCATTACCACAGTAAACAAGTCATTCTATTATAAACTGGTTACCGACATCATTACCACAGTAAACAAGTCATTCTATTATAAACTGGTTACCGACATCATTACCACAGTAAACAAGTCATTCTATTATAAACTGGTTACCGACATCATTACCACAGTAAACAAGTCATTCTATTATAAACTGGTTACCGACATCATTACCACAGTAAACAAGTCATTCTATTATAAACTGGTTAATGACATCATTACCACAGTAAACAAGTCATTCTATTATAAACTGGTTACCGACATCATTACCACAGTAAACAAGTCATTCTATTATAAACTGGTTAATGACATCATTACCACAGTAAACAAGTCATTCTATTATAAACTGGTTACCGACATCATTACCACAGTAAACAAGTCATTCTATTATAAACTGGTTACCGACATCATTACCACAGTAAACAAGTCATTCTATTATAAACTGGTTACCGACATCATTACCACAGTAAACAAGTCATTCTATTATAAACTGGTTACCGACATCATTACCACAGTAAACAAGTCATTCTATTATAAACTGGTTACCGACATCATTACCACAGTAAACAAGTCATTCTATTATAAACTGGTTACCGACATCATTACCACAGTAAACAAGTCATTCTATTATAAACTGGTTACCGACATCATTACCACAGTAAACAAGTCATTCTATTATAAACTGGTTACCGACATCATTACCACAGTAAACAAGTCATTCTATTATAAACTGGTTACCGACATCATTACCACAGTAAACAAGTCATTCTATTATAAACTGGTTACTGACATCATTACCACAGTAAACAAGTCATTCTATTATAAACTGGTTACCGACATCATTACCACAGTAAACAAGTCATTCTATTATAAACTGGTTACTGACATCATTACCACAGTAAACAAGTCATTCTATTATAAACTGGTTACCGACATCATTACCACAGTAAACAAGTCATTCTATTATAAACTGGTTACCGACATCATTACCACAGTAAACAAGTCATTCTATTATAAACTGGTTACCGACATCATTACCACAGTAAACAAGTCATTCTATTATAAACTGGTTACCGACATCATTACCACAGTAAACAAGTCATTCTATTATAAACTGGTTACTGACATCATTACCACAGTAAACAAGTCATTCTATTATAAACTGGTTACCGACATCATTACCACAGTAAACAAGTCATTCTATTATAAACTGGTTACCGACATCATTACCACAGTAAACAAGTCATTCTATTATAAACTGGTTACCGACATCATTACCACAGTAAACAAGTCATTCTGTTATAAACTGGTTACTGACATCATTACCACAGTAAACAAGTCATTCTATTATAAACTGGTTACCGACATCATTACCACAGTAAACAAGTCATTCTATTATAAACTGGTTACCGACATCATTACCACAGTAAACAAGTCATTCTATTATAAACTGGTTACCGACATCATTACCACAGTAAACAAGTCATTCTATTATAAACTGGTTACCGACATCATTACCACAGTAAACAAGTCATTCTATTATAAACTGGTTACCGACATCATTACCACAGTAAACAAGTCATTCTATTATAAACTGGTTACCGACATCATTACCACAGTAAACAAGTCATTCTATTATAAACTGGTTACCGACATCATTACCACAGCAAACAAGTCATTCTGTTATAAACTGGTTACCGACATCATTACCACAGTAAACAAGTCATTCTATTATAAACTGGTTACCGACATCATTACCACAGTAAACAAGTCATTCTATTATAAACTGGTTACCGACATCATTACCACAGTAAACAAGTCATTCTATTATAAACTGGTTACCGACATCATTACCACAGTAAACAAGTCATTCTATTATAAACTGGTTACCGACATCATTACCACAGTAAACAAGTCATTCTATTATAAACTGGTTACCGACATCATTACCACAGTAAACAAGTCATTCTATTATAAACTGGTTACCGACATCATTACCACAGTAAACAAGTCATTCTATTATAAACTGGTTACCGACATCATTACCACAGTAAACAAGTCATTCTATTATAAACTGGTTACCGACATCATTACCACAGTAAACAAGTCATTCTATTATAAACTGGTTACCGACATCATTACCACAGTAAACAAGTCATTCTATTATAAACTGGTTACCGACATCATTACCACAGTAAACAAGTCATTCTATTATAAACTGGTTACCGACATCATTACCACAGTAAACAAGTCATTCTATTATAAACTGGTTACCGACATCATTACCACAGTAAACAAGTCATTCTATTATAAACTGGTTAATGACATCATTACCACAGTAAACAAGTCATTCTATTATAAACTGGTTACCGACATCATTACTACAGTAAACAAGTCATTCTATTATAAACTGGTTACCGACATCATTACCACAGTAAACAAGTCATTCTATTATAAACTGGTTACCGACATCATTACCACAGTAAACAAGTCATTCTATTATAAACTGGTTACCGACATCATTACCACAGTAAACAAGTCATTCTATTATAAACTGGTTACCGACATCATTACCACAGTAAACAAGTCATTCTATTATAAACTGGTTACCGACATCATTACCACAGTAAACAAGTCATTCTATTATAAACTGGTTACCGACATCATTACCACAGTAAACAAGTCATTCTATTATAAACTGGTTACCGACATCATTACCACAGTAAACAAGTCATTCTATTATAAACTGGTTACCGACATCATTACCACAGTAAACAAGTCATTCTATTATAAACTGGTTACCGACATCATTACCACAGTAAACAAGTCATTCTATTATAAACTGGTTACTGACATCATTACCACAGTAAACAAGTCATTCTATTATAAACTGGTTACCGACATCATTACCACAGTAAACAAGTCATTCTATTATAAACTGGTTACCGACATCATTACCACAGTAAACAAGTCATTCTATTATAAACTGGTTACCGACATCATTACCACAGCAAACAAGTCATTCTGTTATAAACTGGTTACTGACATCATTACCACAGTAAACAAGTCATTCTATTATAAACTGGTTACCGACATCATTACCACAGTAAACAAGTCATTCTATTATAAACTGGTTACCGACATCATTACCACAGTAAACAAGTCATTCTATTATAAACTGGTTACCGACATCATTACCACAGTAAACAAGTCATTCTATTATAAACTGGTTACCGACATCATTACCACAGTAAACAAGTCATTCTATTATAAACTGGTTACCGACATCATTACCACAGTAAACAAGTCATTCTATTATAAACTGGTTACCGACATCATTACCACAGTAAACAAGTCATTCTATTATAAACTGGTTACCGACATCATTACCACAGTAAACAAGTCATTCTATTATAAACTGGTTACCGACATCATTACCACAGTAAACAAGTCATTCTATTATAAACTGGTTACCGACATCATTACCACAGTAAACAAGTCATTCTATTATAAACTGGTTACCGACATCATTACCACAGTAAACAAGTCATTCTATTATAAACTGGTTACCGACATCATTACCACAGTAAACAAGTCATTCTATTATAAACTGGTTACCGACATCATTACCACAGTAAACAAGTCATTCTATTATAAACTGGTTACCGACATCATTACCACAGTAAACAAGTCATTCTATTATAAACTGGTTACCGACATCATTACCACAGTAAACAAGTCATTCTATTATAAACTGGTTACCGACATCATTACCACAGTAAACAAGTCATTCTATTATAAACTGGTTACCGACATCATTACCACAGTAAACAAGTCATTCTATTATAAACTGGTTACCGACATCATTACCACAGTAAACAAGTCATTCTATTATAAACTGGTTACCGACATCATTACCACAGTAAACAAGTCATTCTATTATAAACTGGTTACCGACATCATTACCACAGTAAACAAGTCATTCTATTATAAACTGGTTACCGACATCATTACCACAGTAAACAAGTCATTCTATTATAAACTGGTTAATGACATCATTACCACAGTAAACAAGTCATTCTATTATAAACTGGTTACCGACATCATTACCACAGTAAACAAGTCATTCTATTATAAACTGGTTACGACATCATTACCACAGTAAACAAGTCATTCTATTATAAACTGGTTACCGACATCATTACCACAGTAAACAAGTCATTCTATTATAAACTGGTTACCGACATCATTACCACAGTAAACAAGTCATTCTATTATAAACTGGTTACCGACATCATTACCACAGTAAACAAGTCATTCTATTATAAACTGGTTACCGACATCATTACCACAGTAAACAAGTCATTCTATTATAAACTGGTTACCGACATCATTACCACAGTAAACAAGTCATTCTATTATAAACTGGTTACCGACATCATTACCACAGTAAACAAGTCATTCTATTATAAACTGGTTACCGACATCATTACCACAGTAAACAAGTCATTCTATTATAAACTGGTTACCGACATCATTACCACAGTAAACAAGTCATTCTATTATAAACTGGTTACCGACATCATTACCACAGTAAACAAGTCATTCTATTATAAACTGGTTACCGACATCATTACCACAGTAAACAAGTCATTCTATTATAAACTGGTTACCGACATCATTACCACAGTAAACAAGTCATTCTATTATAAACTGGTTACCGACATCATTACCACAGTAAACAAGTCATTCTATTATAAACTGGTTACCGACATCATTACCACAGTAAACAAGTCATTCTATTATAAACTGGTTACCGACATCATTACCACAGTAAACAAGTCATTCTATTATAAACTGGTTACCGACATCATTACCACAGTAAACAAGTCATTCTATTATAAACTGGTTACCGACATCATTACCACAGTAAACAAGTCATTCTATTATAAACTGGTTACCGACATCATTACCACAGTAAACAAGTCATTCTATTATAAACTGGTTACCGACATCATTACCACAGTAAACAAGTCATTCTATTATAAACTGGTTACCGACATCATTACCACAGTAAACAAGTCATTCTATTATAAACTGGTTACCGACATCATTACCACAGTAAACAAGTCATTCTATTATAAACTGGTTACCGACATCATTACCACAGTAAACAAGTCATTCTATTATAAACTGGTTACCGACATCATTACCACAGTAAACAAGTCATTCTATTATAAACTGGTTACCGACATCATTACCACAGTAAACAAGTCATTCTATTATAAACTGGTTACCGACATCATTACCACAGTAAACAAGTCATTCTATTATAAACTGGTTACCGACATCATTACCACAGTAAACAAGTCATTCTATTATAAACTGGTTACCGACATCATTACCACAGTAAACAAGTCATTCTATTATAAACTGGTTACCGACATCATTACCACAGTAAACAAGTCATTCTATTATAAACTGGTTACTGACATCATTACCACAGTAAACAAGTCATTCTATTATAAACTGGTTACCGACATCATTACCACAGTAAACAAGTCATTCTATTATAAACTGGTTACTGACATCATTACCACAGTAAACAAGTCATTCTATTATAAACTGGTTACCGACATCATTACCACAGTAAACAAGTCATTCTATTATAAACTGGTTACCGACATCATTACCACAGTAAACAAGTCATTCTATTATAAACTGGTTACCGACATCATTACCACAGTAAACAAGTCATTCTATTATAAACTGGTTACCGACATCATTACCACAGTAAACAAGTCATTCTATTATAAACTGGTTACCGACATCATTACCACAGTAAACAAGTCATTCTATTATAAACTGGTTACCGACATCATTACCACAGTAAACAAGTCATTCTATTATAAACTGGTTACCGACATCATTACCACAGTAAACAAGTCATTCTATTATAAACTGGTTACCGACATCATTACCACAGTAAACAAGTCATTCTGTTATAAACTGGTTACCGACATCATTACCACAGTAAACAAGTCATTCTATTATAAACTGGTTACCGACATCATTACCACAGTAAACAAGTCATTCTATTATAAACTGGTTACCGACATCATTACCACAGTAAACAAGTCATTCTATTATAAACTGGTACCGACATCATTACCACAGTAAACAAGTCATTCTATTATAAACTGGTTACCGACATCATTACCACAGTAAACAAGTCATTCTATTATAAACTGGTTACCGACATCATTACCACAGTAAACAAGTCATTCTATTATAAACTGGTTACCGACATCATTACCACAGTAAACAAGTCATTCTATTATAAACTGGTTACCGACATCATTACCACAGTAAACAAGTCATTCTATTATAAACTGGTTACCGACATCATTACCACAGTAAACAAGTCATTCTATTATAAACTGGTTACTGACATCATTACCACAGTAAACAAGTCATTCTATTATAAACTGGTTACCGACATCATTACCACAGTAAACAAGTCATTCTATTATAAACTGGTTACCGACATCATTACCACAGTAAACAAGTCATTCTATTATAAACTGGTTACCGACATCATTACCACAGTAAACAAGTCATTCTGTTATAAACTGGTTACCGACATCATTACCACAGTAAACAAGTCATTCTATTATAAACTGGTTACCGACATCATTACCACAGTAAACAAGTCATTCTATTATAAACTGGTTACCGACATCATTACCACAGTAAACAAGTCATTCTATTATAAACTGGTTACCGACATCATTACCACAGTAAACAAGTCATTCTATTATAAACTGGTTACCGACATCATTACCACAGTAAACAAGTCATTCTATTATAAACTGGTTACCGACATCATTACCACAGTAAACAAGTCATTCTATTATAAACTGGTTACCGACATCATTACCACAGTAAACAAGTCATTCTATTATAAACTGGTTACCGACATCATTACCACAGTAAACAAGTCATTCTATTATAAACTGGTTACCGACATCATTACCACAGTAAACAAGTCATTCTATTATAAACTGGTTACCGACATCATTACCACAGTAAACAAGTCATTCTATTATAAACTGGTTACCGACATCATTACCACAGTAAACAAGTCATTCTATTATAAACTGGTTACCGACATCATTACCACAGTAAACAAGTCATTCTATTATAAACTGGTTACCGACATCATTACCACAGTAAACAAGTCATTCTATTATAAACTGGTTACCGACATCATTACCACAGTAAACAAGTCATTCTATTATAAACTGGTTACCGACATCATTACCACAGTAAACAAGTCATTCTATTATAAACTGGTTACCGACATCATTACCACAGCAAACAAGTCATTCTATTATAAACTGGTTACCGACATCATTACCACAGTAAACAAGTCATTCTGTTATAAACTGGTTACTGACATCATTACCACAGTAAACAAGTCATTCTATTATAAACTGGTTACCGACATCATTACCACAGTAAACAAGTCATTCTATTATAAACTGGTTACCGACATCATTACCACAGTAAACAAGTCATTCTATTATAAACTGGTTACCGACATCATTACCACAGTAAACAAGTCATTCTATTATAAACTGGTTACCGACATCATTACCACAGTAAACAAGTCATTCTATTATAAACTGGTTACCGACATCATTACCACAGTAAACAAGTCATTCTATTATAAACTGGTTACCGACATCATTACCACAGTAAACAAGTCATTCTATTATAAACTGGTTACCGACATCATTACCACAGTAAACAAGTCATTCTATTATAAACTGGTTACTGACATCATTACCACAGTAAACAAGTCATTCTATTATAAACTGGTTACCGACATCATTACCACAGTAAACAAGTCATTCTATTATAAACTGGTTACCGACATCATTACCACAGTAAACAAGTCATTCTATTATAAACTGGTTACCGACATCATTACCACAGTAAACAAGTCATTCTATTATAAACTGGTTACCGACATCATTACCACAGTAAACAAGTCATTCTATTATAAACTGGTTACCGACATCATTACCACAGCAAACAAGTCATTCTATTATAAACTGGTTACCGACATCATTACCACAGTAAACAAGTCATTCTATTATAAACTGGTTACCGACATCATTACCACAGTAAACAAGTCATTCTATTATAAACTGGTTACCGACATCATTACCACAGTAAACAAGTCATTCTATTATAAACTGGTTACCGACATCATTACCACAGTAAACAAGTCATTCTATTATAAACTGGTTACCGACATCATTACCACAGTAAACAAGTCATTCTATTATAAACTGGTTACCGACATCATTACCACAGTAAACAAGTCATTCTGTTATAAACTGGTTACCGACATCATTACCACAGTAAACAAGTCATTCTATTATAAACTGGTTACCGACATCATTACCACAGTAAACAAGTCATTCTATTATAAACTGGTTACCGACATCATTACCACAGTAAACAAGTCATTCTATTATAAACTGGTTACCGACATCATTACCACAGTAAACAAGTCATTCTATTATAAACTGGTTACCGACATCATTACCACAGTAAACAAGTCATTCTATTATAAACTGGTTACCGACATCATTACCACAGTAAACAAGTCATTCTATTATAAACTGGTTACCGACATCATTACCACAGTAAACAAGTCATTCTATTATAAACTGGTTACTGACATCATTACCACAGTAAACAAGTCATTCTATTATAAACTGGTTACCGACATCATTACCACAGTAAACAAGTCATTCTATTATAAACTGGTTACCGACATCATTACCACAGTAAACAAGTCATTCTATTATAAACTGGTTACCGACATCATTACCACAGTAAACAAGTCATTCTATTATAAACTGGTTACCGACATCATTACCACAGTAAACAAGTCATTCTATTATAAACTGGTTACCGACATCATTACCACAGTAAACAAGTCATTCTATTATAAACTGGTTACCGACATCATTACCACAGTAAACAAGTCATTCTATTATAAACTGGTTACCGACATCATTACCACAGTAAACAAGTCATTCTATTATAAACTGGTTACCGACATCATTACCACAGTAAACAAGTCATTCTATTATAAACTGGTTACCGACATCATTACCACAGTAAACAAGTCATTCTATTATAAACTGGTTACTGACATCATTACCACAGTAAACAAGTCATTCTATTATAAACTGGTTACCGACATCATTACCACAGCAAACAAGTCATTCTGTTATAAACTGGTTACCGACATCATTACCACAGTAAACAAGTCATTCTATTATAAACTGGTTACCGACATCATTACCACAGTAAACAAGTCATTCTATTATAAACTGGTTACCGACATCATTACCACAGTAAACAAGTCATTCTATTATAAACTGGTTACCGACATCATTACCACAGTAAACAAGTCATTCTATTATAAACTGGTTACCGACATCATTACCACAGTAAACAAGTCATTCTATTATAAACTGGTTACCGACATCATTACCACAGTAAACAAGTCATTCTATTATAAACTGGTTACCGACATCATTACCACAGTAAACAAGTCATTCTATTATAAACTGGTTACCGACATCATTACCACAGTAAACAAGTCATTCTATTATAAACTGGTTACCGACATCATTACCACAGTAAACAAGTCATTCTATTATAAACTGGTTACCGACATCATTACCACAGCAAACAAGTCATTCTGTTATAAACTGGTTACTGACATCATTACCACAGTAAACAAGTCATTCTATTATAAACTGGTTACCGACATCATTACCACAGTAAACAAGTCATTCTATTATAAACTGGTTACCGACATCATTACCACAGTAAACAAGTCATTCTATTATAAACTGGTTACCGACATCATTACCACAGTAAACAAGTCATTCTGTTATAAACTGGTTACCGACATCATTACCACAGTAAACAAGTCATTCTATTATAAACTGGTTACCGACATCATTACCACAGTAAACAAGTCATTCTATTATAAACTGGTTACCGACATCATTACCACAGTAAACAAGTCATTCTGTTATAAACTGGTTACCGACATCATTACCACAGTAAACAAGTCATTCTATTATAAACTGGTTACCGACATCATTACCACAGTAAACAAGTCATTCTGTTATTATAAACTGGTTACCGACATCATTACCACAGTAAACAAGTCATTCTATTATAAACTGGTTACCGACATCATTACCACAGTAAACAAGTCATTCTATTATAAACTGGTTACCGACATCATTACCACAGTAAACAAGTCATTCTATTATAAACTGGTTAATGACATCATTACCACAGTAAACAAGTCATTCTATTATAAACTGGTTACCGACATCATTACCACAGTAAACAAGTCATTCTATTATAAACTGGTTACCGACATCATTACCACAGTAAACAAGTCATTCTATTATAAACTGGTTACCGACATCATTACCACAGTAAACAAGTCATTCTATTATAAACTGGTTACCGACATCATTACCACAGTAAACAAGTCATTCTGTTATAAACTGGTTACTGACATCATTACCACAGTAAACAAGTCATTCTATTATAAACTGGTTACCGACATCATTACCACAGTAAACAAGTCATTCTATTATAAACTGGTTACCGACATCATTACCACAGTAAACAAGTCATTCTATTATAAACTGGTTACCGACATCATTACCACAGTAAACAAGTCATTCTATTATAAACTGGTTACCGACATCATTACCACAGTAAACAAGTCATTCTATTATAAACTGGTTACCGACATCATTACCACAGTAAACAAGTCATTCTATTATAAACTGGTTACCGACATCATTACCACAGTAAACAAGTCATTCTATTATAAACTGGTTACCGACATCATTACCACAGTAAACAAGTCATTCTATTATAAACTGGTTACGACATCATTACCACAGTAAACAAGTCATTCTATTATAAACTGGTTACCGACATCATTACCACAGTAAACAAGTCATTCTATTATAAACTGGTTACCGACATCATTACCACAGTAAACAAGTCATTCTATTATAAACTGGTTACCGACATCATTACCACAGTAAACAAGTCATTCTATTATAAACTGGTTACTGACATCATTACCACAGTAAACAAGTCATTCTATTATAAACTGGTTACCGACATCATTACCACAGTAAACAAGTCATTCTATTATAAACTGGTTACCGACATCATTACCACAGTAAACAAGTCATTCTATTATAAACTGGTTACCGACATCATTACCACAGCAAACAAGTCATTCTGTTATAAACTGGTTACCGACATCATTACCACAGTAAACAAGTCATTCTATTATAAACTGGTTACCGACATCATTACCACAGTAAACAAGTCATTCTATTATAAACTGGTTACCGACATCATTACCACAGTAAACAAGTCATTCTATTATAAACTGGTTACCGACATCATTACCACAGTAAACAAGTCATTCTATTATAAACTGGTTACCGACATCATTACCACAGTAAACAAGTCATTCTATTATAAACTGGTTACCGACATCATTACCACAGTAAACAAGTCATTCTATTATAAACTGGTTACCGACATCATTACCACAGTAAACAAGTCATTCTATTATAAACTGGTTACCGACATCATTACCACAGTAAACAAGTCATTCTATTATAAACTGGTTACCGACATCATTACCACAGTAAACAAGTCATTCTATTATAAACTGGTTACCGACATCATTACCACAGCAAACAAGTCATTCTGTTATAAACTGGTTACCGACATCATTACCACAGTAAACAAGTCATTCTATTATAAACTGGTTACCGACATCATTACCACAGTAAACAAGTCATTCTATTATAAACTGGTTACCGACATCATTACCACAGTAAACAAGTCATTCTATTATAAACTGGTTACCGACATCATTACCACAGTAAACAAGTCATTCTGTTATAAACTGGTTACCGACATCATTACCACAGTAAACAAGTCATTCTATTATAAACTGGTTACCGACATCATTACCACAGTAAACAAGTCATTCTATTATAAACTGGTTACCGACATCATTACCACAGTAAACAAGTCATTCTATTATAAACTGGTTACCGACATCATTACCACAGTAAACAAGTCATTCTATTATAAACTGGTTACCGACATCATTACCACAGTAAACAAGTCATTCTATTATAAACTGGTTACCGACATCATTACCACAGTAAACAAGTCATTCTATTATAAACTGGTTACCGACATCATTACCACAGTAAACAAGTCATTCTATTATAAACTGGTTACCGACATCATTACCACAGTAAACAAGTCATTCTATTATAAACTGGTTACCGACATCATTACCACAGTAAACAAGTCATTCTATTATAAACTGGTTACCGACATCATTACCACAGTAAACAAGTCATTCTATTATAAACTGGTTACCGACATCATTACCACAGTAAACAAGTCATTCTATTATAAACTGGTTACGACATCATTACCACAGTAAACAAGTCATTCTATTATAAACTGGTTACCGACATCATTACCACAGTAAACAAGTCATTCTATTATAAACTGGTTACCGACATCATTACCACAGTAAACAAGTCATTCTATTATAAACTGGTTACCGACATCATTACCACAGTAAACAAGTCATTCTATTATAAACTGGTTACCGACATCATTACCACAGTAAACAAGTCATTCTATTATAAACTGGTTAATGACATCATTACCACAGTAAACAAGTCATTCTATTATAAACTGGTTACCGACATCATTACCACAGTAAACAAGTCATTCTATTATAAACTGGTTACCGACATCATTACCACAGTAAACAAGTCATTCTATTATAAACTGGTTACCGACATCATTACCACAGTAAACAAGTCATTCTATTATAAACTGGTTACCGACATCATTACCACAGTAAACAAGTCATTCTATT
Organism: Brachymystax lenok tsinlingensis; assembly: GCA_030435695.1. Classification (NCBI taxonomy): domain Eukaryota; kingdom Metazoa; phylum Chordata; class Actinopteri; order Salmoniformes; family Salmonidae; genus Brachymystax; species Brachymystax lenok. The sequence continues at coordinate 2,568,854 of CM059780.1, forward strand.
ATAAACTGGTTACCGACATCATTACCACAGTAAACAAGTCATTCTATTATAAACTGGTTACCGACATCATTACCACAGTAAACAAGTCATTCTATTATAAACTGGTTACCGACATCATTACCACAGTAAACAAGTCATTCTATTATAAACTGGTTACCGACATCATTACCACAGTAAACAAGTCATTCTATTATAAACTGGTTACCGACATCATTACCACAGTAAACAAGTCATTCTATTATAAACTGGTTACCGACATCATTACCACAGTAAACAAGTCATTCTATTATAAACTGGTTACCGACATCATTACCACAGTAAACAAGTCATTCTATTATAAACTGGTTAATGACATCATTACCACAGTAAACAAGTCATTCTATTATAAACTGGTTACCGACATCATTACCACAGTAAACAAGTCATTCTATTATAAACTGGTTACCGACATCATTACCACAGTAAACAAGTCATTCTATTATAAACTGGTTACCGACATCATTACCACAGTAAACAAGTCATTCTATTATAAACTGGTTACCGACATCATTACCACAGTAAACAAGTCATTCTATTATAAACTGGTTACCGACATCATTACCACAGTAAACAAGTCATTCTATTATAAACTGGTTACCGACATCATTACCACAGTAAACAAGTCATTCTATTATAAACTGGTTACCGACATCATTACCACAGTAAACAAGTCATTCTATTATAAACTGGTTACCGACATCATTACCACAGCAAACAAGTCATTCTATTATAAACTGGTTACCGACATCATTACCACAGTAAACAAGTCATTCTATTATAAACTGGTTACCGACATCATTACCACAGTAAACAAGTCATTCTATTATAAACTGGTTACCGACATCATTACCACAGTAAACAAGTCATTCTATTATAAACTGGTTACCGACATCATTACCACAGTAAACAAGTCATTCTATTATAAACTGGTTACCGACATCATTACCACAGTAAACAAGTCATTCTATTATAAACTGGTTACCGACATCATTACCACAGTAAACAAGTCATTCTATTATAAACTGGTTACCGACATCATTACCACAGTAAACAAGTCATTCTATTATAAACTGGTTACCGACATCATTACCACAGTAAACAAGTCATTCTATTATAAACTGGTTACCGACATCATTACCACAGTAAACAAGTCATTCTATTATAAACTGGTTACCGACATCATTACCACAGTAAACAAGTCATTCTATTATAAACTGGTTACCGACATCATTACCACAGTAAACAAGTCATTCTATTATAAACTGGTTACCGACATCATTACCACAGTAAACAAGTCATTCTATTATAAACTGGTTACCGACATCATTACCACAGTAAACAAGTCATTCTGTTATAAACTGGTTACCGACATCATTACCACAGTAAACAAGTCATTCTATTATAAACTGGTTACCGACATCATTACCACAGTAAACAAGTCATTCTATTATAAACTGGTTACCGACATCATTACCACAGTAAACAAGTCATTCTATTATAAACTGGTTACCGACATCATTACCACAGTAAACAAGTCATTCTATTATAAACTGGTTACCGACATCATTACCACAGTAAACAAGTCATTCTATTATAAACTGGTTACCGACATCATTACCACAGTAAACAAGTCATTCTATTATAAACTGGTTACCGACATCATTACCACAGTAAACAAGTCATTCTATTATAAACTGGTTACCGACATCATTACCACAGTAAACAAGTCATTCTATTATAAACTGGTTACCGACATCATTACCACAGTAAACAAGTCATTCTATTATAAACTGGTTACCGACATCATTACCACAGTAAACAAGTCATTCTATTATAAACTGGTTACCGACATCATTACCACAGTAAACAAGTCATTCTATTATAAACTGGTTACCGACATCATTACCACAGTAAACAAGTCATTCTATTATAAACTGGTTACCGACATCATTACCACAGTAAACAAGTCATTCTATTATAAACTGGTTACCGACATCATTACCACAGTAAACAAGTCATTCTATTATAAACTGGTTACCGACATCATTACCACAGTAAACAAGTCATTCTATTATAAACTGGTTACCGACATCATTACCACAGTAAACAAGTCATTCTATTATAAACTGGTTACCGACATCATTACCACAGTAAACAAGTCATTCTATTATAAACTGGTTACCGACATCATTACCACAGTAAACAAGTCATTCTATTATAAACTGGTTACCGACATCATTACCACAGTAAACAAGTCATTCTATTATAAACTGGTTACCGACATCATTACCACAGTAAACAAGTCATTCTATTATAAACTGGTTACCGACATCATTACCACAGTAAACAAGTCATTCTATTATAAACTGGTTACCGACATCATTACCACAGTAAACAAGTCATTCTATTATAAACTGGTTACCGACACATCATTACCACAGTAAACAAGTCATTCTATTATAAACTGGTTACTGACATCATTACCACAGTAAACAAGTCATTCTATTATAAACTGGTTACTGACATCATTACCACAGTAAACAAGTCATTCTATTATAAACTGGTTACCGACATCATTACCACAGTAAACAAGTCATTCTATTATAAACTGGTTACCGACATCATTACCACAGCAAACAAGTCATTCTGTTATAAACTGGTTACTGACATCATTACCACAGTAAACAAGTCATTCTATTATAAACTGGTTACCGACATCATTACCACAGTAAACAAGTCATTCTATTATAAACTGGTTACCGACATCATTACCACAGTAAACAAGTCATTCTATTATAAACTGGTTACTGACATCATTACCACAGTAAACAAGTCATTCTATTATAAACTGGTTACCGACATCATTACCACAGCAAACAAGTCATTCTATTATAAACTGGTTACCGACATCATTACCACAGTAAACAAGTCATTCTATTATAAACTGGTTACCGACATCATTACCACAGCAAACAAGTCATTCTATTATAAACTGGTTACTGACATCATTACCACAGTAAACAAGTCATTCTATTATAAACTGGTTACCGACATCATTACCACAGTAAACAAGTCATTCTATTATAAACTGGTTACCGACATCATTACCACAGTAAACAAGTCATTCTATTATAAACTGGTTACCGACATCATTACCACAGTAAACAAGTCATTCTATTATAAACTGGTTACCGACATCATTACCACAGTAAACAAGTCATTCTATTATAAACTGGTTACCGACATCATTACCACAGTAAACAAGTCATTCTATTATAAACTGGTTACCGACATCATTACCACAGTAAACAAGTCATTCTATTATAAACTGGTTACCGACATCATTACCACAGCAAACAAGTCATTCTGTTATAAACTGGTTACTGACATCATTACCACAGTAAACAAGTCATTCTATTATAAACTGGTTACCGACATCATTACCACAGTAAACAAGTCATTCTATTATAAACTGGTTACCGACATCATTACCACAGTAAACAAGTCATTCTATTATAAACTGGTTACCGACATCATTACCACAGTAAACAAGTCATTCTATTATAAACTGGTTACCGACATCATTACCACAGTAAACAAGTCATTCTATTATAAACTGGTTACCGACATCATTACCACAGTAAACAAGTCATTCTATTATAAACTGGTTACCGACATCATTACCACAGTAAACAAGTCATTCTATTATAAACTGGTTACCGACATCATTACCACAGTAAACAAGTCATTCTATTATAAACTGGTTACCGACATCATTACCACAGTAAACAAGTCATTCTATTATAAACTGGTTACCGACATCATTACCACAGTAAACAAGTCATTCTATTATAAACTGGTTACCGACATCATTACCACAGTAAACAAGTCATTCTATTATAAACTGGTTACCGACATCATTACCACAGTAAACAAGTCATTCTATTATAAACTGGTTACCGACATCATTACCACAGTAAACAAGTCATTCTATTATAAACTGGTTACCGACATCATTACCACAGTAAACAAGTCATTCTATTATAAACTGGTTACCGACATCATTACCACAGTAAACAAGTCATTCTATTATAAACTGGTTACCGACATCATTACCACAGTAAACAAGTCATTCTATTATAAACTGGTTACCGACATCATTACCACAGTAAACAAGTCATTCTATTATAAACTGGTTACCGACATCATTACCACATTAAACAAGTCATTCTATTATAAACTGGTTACCGACATCATTACCACAGTAAACAAGTCATTCTATTATAAACTGGTTACCGACATCATTACCACAGCAAACAAGTCATTCTATTATAAACTGGTTACCGACATCATTACCACAGTAAACAAGTCATTCTATTATAAACTGGTTACCGACATCATTACCACAGCAAACAAGTCATTCTATTATAAACTGGTTACCGACATCATTACCACAGTAAACAAGTCATTCTATTATAAACTGGTTACCGACATCATTACCACAGTAAACAAGTCATTCTATTATAAACTGGTTACCGACATCATTACCACAGTAAACAAGTCATTCTATTATAAACTGGTTACCGACATCATTACCACAGTAAACAAGTCATTCTATTATAAACTGGTTACTGACATCATTACCACAGTAAACAAGTCATTCTATTATAAACTGGTTACCGACATCATTACCACAGTAAACAAGTCATTCTGTTATAAACTGGTTACCGACATCATTACCACAGTAAACAAGTCATTCTATTATAAACTGGTTACCGACATCATTACCACAGCAAACAAGTCATTCTGTTATAAACTGGTTACTGACATCATTACCACAGTAAACAAGTCATTCTATTATAAACTGGTTACCGACATCATTACCACAGTAAACAAGTCATTCTATTATAAACTGGTTACCGACATCATTACCACAGTAAACAAGTCATTCTATTATAAACTGGTTACCGACATCATTACCACAGCAAACAAGTCATTCTGTTATAAACTGGTTACCGACATCATTACCACAGTAAACAAGTCATTCTATTATAAACTGGTTACCGACATCATTACCACAGTAAACAAGTCATTCTATTATAAACTGGTTACCGACATCATTACCACAGTAAACAAGTCATTCTATTATAAACTGGTTACCGACATCATTACCACAGTAAACAAGTCATTCTATTATAAACTGGTTACCGACATCATTACCACAGTAAACAAGTCATTCTATTATAAACTGGTTACCGACATCATTACCACAGCAAACAAGTCATTCTATTATAAACTGGTTACTGACATCATTACCACAGTAAACAAGTCATTCTATTATAAACTGGTTACCGACATCATTACCACAGTAAACAAGTCATTCTATTATAAACTGGTTACCGACATCATTACCACAGTAAACAAGTCATTCTATTATAAACTGGTTACTGACATCATTACCACAGTAAACAAGTCATTCTATTATAAACTGGTTACCGACATCATTACCACAGTAAACAAGTCATTCTGTTATAAACTGGTTACCGACATCATTACCACAGTAAACAAGTCATTCTATTATAAACTGGTTACCGACATCATTACCACAGTAAACAAGTCATTCTATTATAAACTGGTTACCGACATCATTACCACAGTAAACAAGTCATTCTATTATAAACTGGTTACCGACATCATTACCACAGTAAACAAGTCATTCTATTATAAACTGGTTACCGACATCATTACCACAGTAAACAAGTCATTCTATTATAAACTGGTTACCGACATCATTACCACAGTAAACAAGTCATTCTATTATAAACTGGTTACCGACATCATTACCACAGTAAACAAGTCATTCTATTATAAACTGGTTACCGACATCATTACCACAGTAAACAAGTCATTCTATTATAAACTGGTTACCGACATCATTACCACAGTAAACAAGTCATTCTATTATAAACTGGTTACCGACATCATTACCACAGTAAACAAGTCATTCTGTTATAAACTGGTTACTGACATCATTACCACAGTAAACAAGTCATTCTATTATAAACTGGTTACCGACATCATTACCACAGTAAACAAGTCATTCTGTTATAAACTGGTTACCGACATCATTACCACAGTAAACAAGTCATTCTATTATAAACTGGTTACCGACATCATTACCACAGTAAACAAGTCATTCTATTATAAACTGGTTACCGACATCATTACCACAGTAAACAAGTCATTCTATTATAAACTGGTTACCGACATCATTACCACAGTAAACAAGTCATTCTATTATAAACTGGTTACCGACATCATTACCACAGTAAACAAGTCATTCTATTATAAACTGGTTACCGACATCATTACCACAGTAAACAAGTCATTCTATTATAAACTGGTTACCGACATCATTACCACAGTAAACAAGTCATTCTATTATAAACTGGTTACCGACATCATTACCACAGTAAACAAGTCATTCTATTATAAACTGGTTACCGACATCATTACCACAGTAAACAAGTCATTCTATTATAAACTGGTTACTGACATCATTACCACAGTAAACAAGTCATTCTATTATAAACTGGTTACCGACATCATTACCACAGTAAACAAGTCATTCTATTATAAACTGGTTACCGACATCATTACCACAGTAAACAAGTCATTCTGTTATAAACTGGTTACCGACATCATTACCACAGTAAACAAGTCATTCTATTATAAACTGGTTACCGACATCATTACCACAGTAAACAAGTCATTCTATTATAAACTGGTTACCGACATCATTACCACATTAAACAAGTCATTCTATTATAAACTGGTTACCGACATCATTACCACAGTAAACAAGTCATTCTGTTATAAACTGGTTACCGACATCATTACCACAGTAAACAAGTCATTCTATTATAAACTGGTTACCGACATCATTACCACAGCAAACAAGTCATTCTGTTATAAACTGGTTACCGACATCATTACCACAGTAAACAAGTCATTCTATTATAAACTGGTTACCGACATCATTACCACAGTAAACAAGTCATTCTGTTATAAACTGGTTACCGACATCATTACCACAGTAAACAAGTCATTCTATTATAAACTGGTTACCGACATCATTACCACAGTAAACAAGTCATTCTATTATAAACTGGTTACCGACATCATTACCACAGTAAACAAGTCATTCTATTATAAACTGGTTACCGACATCATTACCACAGTAAACAAGTCATTCTATTATAAACTGGTTACCGACATCATTACCACAGTAAACAAGTCATTCTATTATAAACTGGTTACCGACATCATTACCACAGTAAACAAGTCATTCTATTATAAACTGGTTACCGACATCATTACCACAGTAAACAAGTCATTCTATTATAAACTGGTTACCGACATCATTACCACAGTAAACAAGTCATTCTATTATAAACTGGTTACCGACATCATTACCACAGTAAACAAGTCATTCTATTATAAACTGGTTACCGACATCATTACCACAGTAAACAAGTCATTCTATTATAAACTGGTTACCGACATCATTACCACAGTAAACAAGTCATTCTATTATAAACTGGTTACCGACATCATTACCACAGTAAACAAGTCATTCTATTATAAACTGGTTACCGACATCATTACCACAGTAAACAAGTCATTCTATTATAAACTGGTTACCGACATCATTACCACAGTAAACAAGTCATTCTATTATAAACTGGTTACCGACATCATTACCACAGTAAACAAGTCATTCTATTATAAACTGGTTACCGACATCATTACCACAGTAAACAAGTCATTCTATTATAAACTGGTTACCGACATCATTACCACAGTAAACAAGTCATTCTATTATAAACTGGTTACCGACATCATTACCACAGTAAACAAGTCATTCTATTATAAACTGGTTACCGACATCATTACCACAGTAAACAAGTCATTCTATTATAAACTGGTTACCGACATCATTACCACAGTAAACAAGTCATTCTATTATAAACTGGTTACCGACATCATTACCACAGTAAACAAGTCATTCTATTATAAACTGGTTACCGACATCATTACCACAGTAAACAAGTCATTCTATTATAAACTGGTTACCGACATCATTACCACAGTAAACAAGTCATTCTATTATAAACTGGTTACCGACATCATTACCACAGTAAACAAGTCATTCTATTATAAACTGGTTACCGACATCATTACCACAGTAAACAAGTCATTCTATTATAAACTGGTTACCGACATCATTACCACAGTAAACAAGTCATTCTATTATAAACTGGTTACCGACATCATTACCACAGTAAACAAGTCATTCTATTATAAACTGGTTACCGACATCATTACCACAGTAAACAAGTCATTCTATTATAAACTGGTTACCGACATCATTACCACAGTAAACAAGTCATTCTATTATAAACTGGTTACCGACATCATTACCACAGTAAACAAGTCATTCTATTATAAACTGGTTACCGACATCATTACCACAGTAAACAAGTCATTCTATTATAAACTGGTTACCGACATCATTACCACAGTAAACAAGTCATTCTATTATAAACTGGTTACCGACATCATTACCACAGTAAACAAGTCATTCTATTATAAACTGGTTACTGACATCATTACCACAGTAAACAAGTCATTCTATTATAAACTGGTTACCGACATCATTACCACAGTAAACAAGTCATTCTATTATAAACTGGTTACCGACATCATTACCACAGTAAACAAGTCATTCTATTATAAACTGGTTACCGACATCATTACCACAGTAAACAAGTCATTCTATTATAAACTGGTTACCGACATCATTACCACAGTAAACAAGTCATTCTATTATAAACTGGTTACCGACATCATTACCACAGTAAACAAGTCATTCTATTATAAACTGGTTACCGACATCATTACCACAGTAAACAAGTCATTCTATTATAAACTGGTTACCGACATCATTACCACAGTAAACAAGTCATTCTATTATAAACTGGTTACCGACATCATTACCACAGTAAACAAGTCATTCTATTATAAACTGGTTACCGACATCATTACCACAGTAAACAAGTCATTCTATTATAAACTGGTTACCGACATCATTACCACAGTAAACAAGTCATTCTATTATAAACTGGTTACCGACATCATTACCACAGTAAACAAGTCATTCTATTATAAACTGGTTACTGACATCATTACCACAGTAAACAAGTCATTCTATTATAAACTGGTTACCGACATCATTACCACAGTAAACAAGTCATTCTATTATAAACTGGTTACTGACATCATTACCACAGTAAACAAGTCATTCTATTATAAACTGGTTACCGACATCATTACCACAGCAAACAAGTCATTCTGTTATAAACTGGTTACTGACATCATTACCACAGTAAACAAGTCATTCTATTATAAACTGGTTACCGACATCATTACCACAGTAAACAAGTCATTCTATTATAAACTGGTTACTGACATCATTACCACAGTAAACAAGTCGTTCTATTATAAACTGGTTACCGACATCATTACCACAGCAAACAAGTCATTCTGTTATAAACTGGTTACCGACATCATTACCACAGTAAACAAGTCATTCTATTATAAACTGGTTACCGACATCATTACCACAGTAAACAAGTCATTCTATTATAAACTGGTTACCGACATCATTACCACAGTAAACAAGTCATTCTATTATAAACTGGTTACCGACATCATTACCACAGTAAACAAGTCATTCTATTATAAACTGGTTACCGACATCATTACCACAGTAAACAAGTCATTCTATTATAAACTGGTTACCGACATCATTACCACAGCAAACAAGTCATTCTGTTATAAACTGGTTACTGACATCATTACCACAGTAAACAAGTCATTCTATTATAAACTGGTTACCGACATCATTACCACAGTAAACAAGTCATTCTATTATAAACTGGTTACCGACATCATTACCACAGTAAACAAGTCATTCTATTATAAACTGGTTACCGACATCATTACCACAGTAAACAAGTCATTCTGTTATAAACTGGTTACTGACATCATTACCACAGTAAACAAGTCATTCTATTATAAACTGGTTACCGACATCATTACCACAGTGAACAAGTCATTCTATTATAAACTGGTTACTGACATCATTACCACAGTAAACAAGTCGTTCTATTATAAACTGGTTACCGACATCATTACCACAGCAAACAAGTCATTCTGTTATAAACTGGTTACCGACATCATTACCACAGTAAACAAGTCATTCTATTATAAACTGGTTACCGACATCATTACCACAGCAAACAAGTCATTCTGTTATAAACTGGTTACTGACATCATTACCACAGTAAACAAGTCATTCTATTATAAACTGGTTACCGACATCATTACCACAGTAAACAAGTCATTCTATTATAAACTGGTTACCGACATCATTACCACAGTAAACAAGTCATTCTATTATAAACTGGTTACCGACATCATTACCACAGTAAACAAGTCATTCTATTATAAACTGGTTACTGACATCATTACCACAGTAAACAAGTCATTCTATTATAAACTGGTTACCGACATCATTACCACAGTAAACAAGTCATTCTATTATAAACTGGTTACCGACATCATTACCACAGTAAACAAGTCATTCTATTATAAACTGGTTACCGACATCATTACCACAGCAAACAAGTCATTCTGTTATAAACTGGTTACTGACATCATTACCACAGTAAACAAGTCATTCTATTATAAACTGGTTACCGACATCATTACCACAGTAAACAAGTCATTCTATTATAAACTGGTTACCGACATCATTACCACAGTAAACAAGTCATTCTATTATAAACTGGTTACCGACATCATTACCACAGTAAACAAGTCATTCTATTATAAACTGGTTACCGACATCATTACCACAGTAAACAAGTCATTCTATTATAAACTGGTTACCGACATCATTACCACAGTAAACAAGTCATTCTATTATAAACTGGTTACCGACATCATTACCACAGTAAACAAGTCATTCTATTATAAACTGGTTACCGACATCATTACCACAGTAAACAAGTCATTCTATTATAAACTGGTTACCGACATCATTACCACAGTAAACAAGTCATTCTATTATAAACTGGTTACTGACATCATTACCACAGTAAACAAGTCATTCTATTATAAACTGGTTACCGACATCATTACCACAGTAAACAAGTCATTCTATTATAAACTGGTTACCGACATCATTACCACAGTAAACAAGTCATTCTATTATAAACTGGTTACCGACATCATTACCACAGTAAACAAGTCATTCTATTATAAACTGGTTACCGACATCATTACCACAGTAAACAAGTCATTCTGTTATTATAAACTGGTTACCGACATTACCACAGTAAACAAGTCATTCTATTATAAACTGGTTACCGACATCATTACCACAGTAAACAAGTCATTCTGTTATAAACTGGTTACCGACATCATTACCACAGTAAACAAGTCATTCTATTATAAACTGGTTACCGACATCATTACCACAGTAAACAAGTCATTCTATTATAAACTGGTTACCGACATCATTACCACAGTAAACAAGTCATTCTATTATAAACTGGTTACCGACATCATTACCACAGTAAACAAGTCATTCTATTATAAACTGGTTACCGACATCATTACCACAGCAAACAAGTCATTCTGTTATAAACTGGTTACCGACATCATTACCACAGTAAACAAGTCATTCTATTATAAACTGGTTACCGACATCATTACCACAGTAAACAAGTCATTCTATTATAAACTGGTTACCGACATCATTACCACAGTAAACAAGTCATTCTATTATAAACTGGTTACCGACATCATTACCACAGTAAACAAGTCATTCTATTATAAACTGGTTACCGACATCATTACCACAGTAAACAAGTCATTCTATTATAAACTGGTTACCGACATCATTACCACAGTAAACAAGTCATTCTATTATAAACTGGTTACCGACATCATTACCACAGTAAACAAGTCATTCTATTATAAACTGGTTACCGACATCATTACCACAGTAAACAAGTCATTCTGTTATAAACTGGTTACCGACATCATTACCACAGTAAACAAGTCATTCTATTATAAACTGGTTACCGACATCATTACCACAGTAAACAAGTCATTCTGTTATAAACTGGTTATGACATCATTACCACAGTAAACAAGTCATTCTATTATAAACTGGTTACCGACATCATTACCACAGTAAACAAGTCATTCTGTTATAAACTGGTTACCGACATCATTACCACAGTAAACAAGTCATTCTATTATAAACTGGTTACCGACATCATTACCACAGTAAACAAGTCATTCTATTATAAACTGGTTACTGACATCATTACCACAGTAAACAAGTCATTCTATTATAAACTGGTTACCGACATCATTACCACAGTAAACAAGTCATTCTATTATAAACTGGTTACCGACATCATTACCACAGTAAACAAGTCATTCTATTATAAACTGGTTACCGACATCATTACAAACAAGTCATTCTATTATAAACTGGTTACCGACATCATTACCACAGCAAACAAGTCATTCTGTTATAAACTGGTTACCGACATCATTACCACAGTAAACAAGTCATTCTATTATAAACTGGTTACCGACATCATTACCACAGCAAACAAGTCATTCTGTTATAAACTGGTTACTGACATCATTACCACAGTAAACAAGTCATTCTATTATAAACTGGTTACCGACATCATTACCACAGTAAACAAGTCATTCTATTATAAACTGGTTACTGACATCATTACCACAGTAAACAAGTCGTTCTATTATAAACTGGTTACCGACATCATTACCACAGCAAACAAGTCATTCTGTTATAAACTGGTTACCGACATCATTACCACAGTAAACAAGTCATTCTATTATAAACTGGTTACCGACATCATTACCACAGCAAACAAGTCATTCTGTTATAAACTGGTTACTGACATCATTACCACAGTAAACAAGTAATTCTATTATAAACTGGTTATCATTACCACAGTAAACAAGTCATTCTATTATAAACTGGTTACCGACATCATTAAACAAGTCATTCTATTATAAACTGGTTACCGACATCATTACCACAGCAAACAAGTCATTCTGTTATAAACTGGTTACTGACATCATTACCACAGTAAACAAGTCATTCTATTATAAACTGGTTACTGACATCATTACCACAGTAAACAAGTCATTCTATTATAAACTGGTTACCGACATCATTACCACAGTGAACAAGTCATTCTATTATAAAATGGTTACTGACATCATTACCACAGTAAACAAGTCGTTCTATTATAAACTGGTTACCGACATCATTACCACAGCAAACAAGTCATTCTGTTATAAACTGGTTACCGACATCATTACCACAGTAAACAAGTCATTCTATTATAAACTGGTTACCGACATCATTACCACAGCAAACAAGTCATTCTGTTATAAACTGGTTACTGACATCATTACCACAGTAAACAAGTCATTCTATTATAAACTGGTTACCGACATCATTACCACAGTGAACAAGTCATTCTATTATAAACTGGTTACCGACATCATTACCACAGTAAACAAGTCGTTCTATTATAAACTGGTTACCGACATCATTACCACAGTAAACAAGTCATTCTATTATAAACTGGTTACCGACATCATTACCACAGTAAACAAGTCATTCTATTATAAACTGGTTACCGACGTCATTACCACAGTAAACAAGTCATTCTATTATAAACTGGTTACCGACATCATTAAACAAGTCATTCTATTATAAACTGGTTACTGACATCATTACCACAGCAAACAAGTCATTCTGTTATAAACTGGTTACTGACATCATTACCACAGTAAACAAGTCATTCTATTATAAACTGGTTACCGACATCATTACCACAGCAAACAAGTCATTCTGTTATAAACTGGTTACCGACGTCATTACCACAGCAAACAAGTCATTCTGTTATAAACTGGTTACCGACATCATTACCACAGTAAACAAGTAATTCTGTTATAAACTGGTTACCGACATCATTATCACAGTAAACAAGTCATTCTATTATAAACTGGTTACCGACGTCATTACCACAGTAAACAAGTCATTCTTTCATAAACTGGTTACCGACATCATTACCACAGTAAACAAGTCATTCAATTATAAACTGGTTACCGACATCATTACCACAGTAAACAAGTCATTCTATTATAAACTGGTTACCGACATCATTACCACAGTAAAAAAGTCATTCTATAATAAACTGGTTACCGACATCATTACCACAGTAAAAAAGTAATTCTATTATAAACTGGTTACCGACATCATTACCACAGTAAACAAGTCATTCTATTATAAACTGGTTACCGACATCATTACCACAGTAAACAAGTCATTCTATTATAAACTGGTTAACGACATCATTACCACAGTAAACAAGTCATTCTATTATAAACTGGTTACCGACATCATTACCACAGTAAACAAGTCATTCTGTTATAAACTGGTTACCGACATCATTACCACAGTAAACAAGTCATTCTATTATAAACTGGTTACCGACATCATTACCACAGTAAACAAGTCATTCTATTATAAACTGGTTACCGACATCATTACCACATTAAACAAGTCATTCTATTATAAACTGGTTACCGACATCATTACCACAGTAAACAAGTCATTCTGTTATAAACTGGTTACCGACATCTTTACCACAGCAAACAAGTCATTCTATTATAAACTGGTTACCGACATCATTACCACAGCAAACAAGTCATTCTGTTATAAACTGGTTACGACGCATCATTACCACAGCAAACAAGTCATTCTGTTATAAACTGGTTACCGACATCATTACCACAGTAAACAAGTAATTCTGTTATAAACTGGTTACCGACATCATTACCACAGTAAACAAGTCATTCTATTATAAACTGGTTACCGACGTCATTACCACAGTAAACAAGTCATTCTTTCATAAACTGGTTACCGACATCATTACCACAGTAAACAAGTCATTCAATTATAAACTGGTTACCGACATCATTACCACATTAAACAAGTCATTCTATTATAAACTGGTTACCGACATCATTACCACAGTAAACAAGTCATTCTGTTATAAACTGGTTACCGACATCATTACCACAGTAAACAAGTCATTCTATTATAAACTGGTTACCGACATCATTACCACAGTAAACAAGTCATTCTATTATAAACTGGTTACCGACATCATTACCACAGTAAACAAGTCATTCTATTATAAACTGGTTACCGACATCATTACCACAGTAAACAAGTCATTCTGTTATAAACTGGTTACTGACATCATTACCACAGTAAACAAGTCATTCTATTATAAACTGGTTACCGACATCATTACCACAGTAAACAAGTCATTCTGTTATAAACTGGTTACCGACATCATTACCACAGTAAAAAAGTAATTCTGTTATAAACTGGTTACCGACATCATTACCACAGTAAACAAGTCATTCTATTATAAACTGGTTACCGACATCATTACCACAGTAAACAAGTCATTCTATTATAAACTGGTTAACGACATCATTACCACAGTAAACAAGTCATTCTATTATAAACTGGTTACCGACATCATTACCACAGTAAACAAGTCATTCTATTATAAACTGGTTACCGACATCATTACCACAGTAAACAAGTCATTCTATTATAAACTGGTTACCGACATCATTACCACAGTAAACAAGTCATTCTGTTATAAACTGGTTACCGACATCATTACCACAGTAAACAAGTCATTCTATTATAAACTGGTTACCGACATCATTACCACAGTAAACAAGTCATTCTGTTATAAACTGGTTACCGACATCATTACCACAGTAAACAAGTCATTCTATTATAAACTGGTTACCGACATCATTACCACAGTAAACAAGTCATTCTATTATAAACTGGTTACCGACATCATTACCACATTAAACAAGTCATTCTATTATAAACTGGTTACCGACATCATTACCACAGTAAACAAGTCATTCTATTATAAACTGGTTACCGACATCATTACCACAGTAAACAAGTCATTCTGTTATAAACTGGTTACCGACATCATTACCACAGTAAACAAGTCATTCTATTATAAACTGGTTACCGACATCATTACCACAGTAAACAAGTCATTCTGTTATAAACTGGTTACCGACATCATTACCACAGTAAACAAGTCATTCTATTATAAACTGGTTACCGACATCATTACCACAGTAAACAAGTCATTCTATTATAAACTGGTTACCGACATCATTACCAAATTAAACAAGTCATTCTATTATAAACTGGTTACCGACATCATTACCACAGTAAACAAGTCATTCTGTTATAAACTGGTTACCGACATCTTTACCACAGCAAACAAGTCATTCTATTATAAACTGGTTACCGACATCATTACCACAGCAAACAAGTCATTCTGTTATAAACTGGTTACTGACATCATTACCACAGTAAACAAGTCATTCTATTATAAACTGGTTACCGACATCATTACCACAGTGAACAAGTCATTCTATTATAAACTGGTTACCGACATCATTACCACAGTAAACAAGTCATTCTATTATAAACTGGTTACCGACATCATTACCACAGTAAACAAGTCATTCTATTATAAACTGGTTACCGACATCATTACCACAGTAAACAAGTCATTCTATTATAAACTGGTTACCGACATCATTACCACAGTAAACAAGTCATTCTATTATAAACTGGTTACCGACATCATTACCACATTAAACAAGTAATTCTATTATAAACTGGTTACCGACATCATTACCACAGTAAACAAGTCATTCTATTATAAACTGGTTACCGACATCATTACCACAGTAAACAAGTCATTCTATTATAAACTGGTTACCGACGTCATTACCACAGTAAACAAGTCATTCTATTATAAACTGGTTACCGACATCATTACCACAGTAAACAAGTCATTCTATTATAAACTGGTTACCGACATCATTACCACAGCAAACAAGTCATTCTGTTATAAACTGGTTACTGACATCATTACCACAGTAAACAAGTCATTCTATTATAAACTGGTTACCGACATCATTACCACAGTGAACAAGTCATTCTATTATAAACTGGTTACTGACATCATTACCACAGTAAACAAGTCGTTCTATTATAAACTGGTTACCGACATCATTACCACAGCAAACAAGTCATTCTGTTATAAACTGGTTACCGACATCATTACCACAGTAAACAAGTCATTCTATTATAAACTGGTTACCGACATCATTACCACAGTAAACAAGTCATTCTATTATAAACTGGTTACCGACATCATTACCACAGTAAACAAGTCATTCTGTTATAAACTGGTTACCGACATCATTACCACAGTAAACAAGTCATTCTATTATAAACTGGTTACCGACATCATTACCACAGTGAACAAGTCATTCTATTATAAACTGGTTACCGACATCATTACCACATTAAACAAGTCATTCTATTATAAACTGGTTACCGACATCATTACCACAGTAAACAAGTCATTCTGTTATAAACTGGTTACCGACATCATTACCACAGCAAACAAGTCATTCTGTTATAAACTGGTTACCGACATCATTACCACAGTAAACAAGTCATTCTATTATAAACTGGTTACCGACATCATTACCACAGCAAACAAGTCATTCTGTTATAAACTGGTTACTGACATCATTACCACAGTAAACAAGTCATTCTATTATAAACTGGTTACCGACGTCATTACCACAGTAAACAAGTCATTCTATTATAAACTGGTTACCGACATCATTACCACAGTAAACAAGTCATTCTATTATAAACTGGTTACCGACATCATTACCACAGTAAACAAGTCATTCTGTTATAAACTGGTTACTGACATCATTACCACAGTAAACAAGTCATTCTATTATAAACTGGTTACCGACATCATTACCACAGTGAACAAGTCATTCTATTATAAACTGGTTACTGACATCATTACCACAGTAAACAAGTCATTCTATTATAAACTGGTTACCGACATCATTACCACAGCAAACAAGTCATTCTGTTATAAACTGGTTACCGACATCATTACCACAGTAAACAAGTCATTCTATTATAAACTGGTTACCGACATCATTACCACAGCAAACAAGTCATTCTGTTATAAACTGGTTACTGACATCATTACCACAGTAAACAAGTCATTCTATTATAAACTGGTTACCGACATCATTACCACAGTGAACAAGTCATTCTATTATAAACTGGTTACCGACATCATTACCACAGTAAACAAGTCATTCTATTATAAACTGGTTACCGACATCATTACCACAGTAAACAAGTCATTCTATTATAAACTGGTTACCGACATCATTACCACAGTAAACAAGTCATTCTATTATAAACTGGTTACCGACGTCATTACCACAGTAAACAAGTCATTCTATTATAAACTGGTTACCGACATCATTACCACAGTAAACAAGTCATTCTATTATAAACTGGTTACCGACATCATTACCACAGCAAACAAGTCATTCTGTTATAAACTGGTTACTGACATCATTACCACAGTAAACAAGTCATTCTATTATAAACTGGTTACCGACATCATTACCACAGTGAACAAGTCATTCTATTATAAACTGGTTACCGACATCATTACCACAGTAAACAAGTCATTCTATTATAAACTGGTTACCGACATCATTACCACAGCAAACAAGTCATTCTGTTATAAACTGGTTACTGACATCATTACCACAGTAAACAAGTCATTCTGTCATAAACTGGTTACCGACATCATTACCACAGTAAACAAGTCATTCTGTTATAAACTGGTTACCGACATCATTACCACAGCAAACAAGTCATTCTGTTATAAACTGGTTACCGACATCATTACCACAGTAAACAAGTCATTCTGTTATAAACTGGTTACCGACATCATTACCACAGTAAACAAGTCATTCTGTTATAAACTGGTTACCGACATCATTACCACAGTAAACAAGTCATTCTATTATAAACTGGTTACCGACATCATTACCACAGTAAACAAGTCATTCTGTTATAAACTGGTTACCGACATCATTACCACAGTAAACAAGTCATTCTATTATAAACTGGTTACCGACATCATTACCACAGTGAACAAGTCATTCTATTATAAACTGGTTACCGACATCATTACCACATTAAACAAGTCATTCTATTATAAACTGGTTACCGACATCATTACCACAGTAAACAAGTCATTCTGTTATAAACTGGTTACCGACATCTTTACCACAGCAAACAAGTCATTCTATTATAAACTGGTTACCGACATCATTACCACAGCAAACAAGTCATTCTGTTATAAACTGGTTACTGACATCATTACCACAGTAAACAAGTCATTCTATTATAAACTGGTTACCGACATCATTACCACAGTGAACAAGTCATTCTATTATAAACTGGTTACCGACATCATTACCACAGTAAACAAGTCATTCTATTATAAACTGGTTACCGACATCATTACCACAGTAAACAAGTCATTCTATTATAAACTGGTTACCGACATCATTACCACAGTAAACAAGTCATTCTATTATAAACTGGTTACCGACATCATTACCACAGTAAACAAGTCATTCTATTATAAACTGGTTACCGACATCATTACCACATTAAACAAGTCATTCTATTATAAACTGGTTACCGACATCATTACCACAGTAAACAAGTCATTCTATTATAAACTGGTTACCGACATCATTACCACAGTAAACAAGTCATTCTATTATAAACTGGTTACCGACATCATTACCACAGTAAACAAGTCATTCTATTATAAACTGGTTACCGACATCATTATAAACAAGTCATTCTATTATAAACTGGTTACCGACATCATTACCACAGCAAACAAGTCATTCTGTTATAAACTGGTTACTGACATCATTACCACAGTAAACAAGTCATTCTATTATAAACTGGTTACCGACATCATTACCACAGTGAACAAGTCATTCTATTATAAACTGGTTACTGACATCATTACCACAGTAAACAAGTCATTCTGTTATAAACTGGTTACCGACATCATTACCACAGCAAACAAGTCATTCTGTTATAAACTGGTTACCGACATCATTACCACAGTAAACAAGTCATTCTATTATAAACTGGTTACCGACATCATTACCACAGTAAACAAGTCATTCTATTATAAACTGGTTACCGACATCATTACCACAGTAAACAAGTCATTCTATTATAAACTGGTTACCGACATCATTAAACAAGTCATTCTATTATAAACTGGTTACCGACATCATTACCACAGCAAACAAGTCATTCTGTTATAAACTGGTTACTGACATCATTACCACAGTAAACAAGTCATTCTATTATAAACTGGTTACCGACATCATTACCACAGTGAACAAGTCATTCTATTATAAACTGGTTACTGACATCATTACCACAGTAAACAAGTCGTTCTATTATAAACTGGTTACCGACATCATTACCACAGCAAACAAGTCATTCTGTTATAAACTGGTTACCGACATCATTACCACAGCAAACAAGTCATTCTGTTATAAACTGGTTACTGACATCATTACCACAGTAAACAAGTCATTCTATTATAAACTGGTTACCGACATCATTACCACAGTGAACAAGTCATTCTATTATAAACTGGTTACTGACATCATTACCACAGTAAACAAGTCGTTCTATTATAAACTGGTTACCGACATCATTACCACAGCAAACAAGTCATTCTGTTATAAACTGGTTACCGACATCATTACCACAGTAAACAAGTCATTCTATTATAAACTGGTTACCGACATCATTACCACAGCAAACAAGTCATTCTGTTATAAACTGGTTACTGACATCATTACCACAGTAAACAAGTCATTCTATTATAAACTGGTTACCGACATCATTACCACAGTAAACAAGTCATTCTATTATAAACTGGTTACCGACATCATTAAACAAGTCATTCTATTATAAACTGGTTACCGACATCATTACCACAGCAAACAAGTCATTCTGTTATAAACTGGTTACTGACATCATTACCACAGTAAACAAGTCATTCTATTATAAACTGGTTACCGACATCATTACCACAGTGAACAAGTCATTCTATTATAAAATGGTTACTGACATCATTACCACAGTAAACAAGTCGTTCTATTATAAACTGGTTACCGACATCATTACCACAGCAAACAAGTCATTCTGTTATAAACTTGTTACCGACATCATTACCACAGTAAACAAGTCATTCTATTATAAACTGGTTACCGACATCATTACCACAGCAAACAAGTCATTCTGTTATAAACTGGTTACTGACATCATTACCACAGTAAACAAGTCATTCTATTATAAACTGGTTACCGACATCATTACCACAGTGAACAAGTCATTCTATTATAAACTGGTTACCGACATCATTACCACAGTAAACAAGTCGTTCTATTATAAACTGGTTACCGACATCATTACCACAGTAAACAAGTCATTCTATTATAAACTGGTTACCGACATCATTACCACAGTAAACAAGTCATTCTATTATAAACTGGTTACCGACGTCATTACCACAGTAAACAAGTCATTCTATTATAAACTGGTTACCGACATCATTAAACAAGTCATTCTATTATAAACTGGTTACCGACATCATTACCACAGCAAACAAGTCATTCTGTTATAAACTGGTTACTGACATCATTACCACAGTAAACAAGTCATTCTATTATAAACTGGTTACCGACATCATTACCACAGTGAACAAGTCATTCTATTATAAACTGGTTACCGACATCATTACCACAGTAAACAAGTCGTTCTATTATAAACTGGTTACCGACATCATTACCACAGCAAACAAGTCATTCTGTTATAAACTGGTTACTGACATCATTACCACAGTAAACAAGTCATTCTGTCATAAA
Organism: Brachymystax lenok tsinlingensis; assembly: GCA_030435695.1. Taxonomy (NCBI): domain Eukaryota; kingdom Metazoa; phylum Chordata; class Actinopteri; order Salmoniformes; family Salmonidae; genus Brachymystax; species Brachymystax lenok. The sequence continues at coordinate 2,591,027 of CM059780.1, forward strand.
CTGGTTACCGACATCATTACCACAGTAATCAAGTCGTTCTATTATAAACTGGTTACCGACATCATTACCACAGCAAACAAGTCATTCTGTTATAAACTGGTTACCGACATCATTACCACAGTAAACAAGTCATTCTATTATAAACTGGTTACCGACATCATTACCACAGTAAACAAGTCATTCTGTTATAAACTGGTTACCGACATCATTACCACAGTAAACAAGTCATTCTATTATAAACTGGTTACCGACATCATTACCACAGTAAACAAGTCATTCTGTTATAAACTGGTTACCGACATCATTACCACAGTAAACAAGTCATTCTATTATAAACTGGTTACCGACATCATTACCACAGTGAACAAGTCATTCTATTATAAACTGGTTACCGACATCATTACCACATTAAACAAGTCATTCTATTATAAACTGGTTACCGACATCATTACCACAGTAAACAAGTCATTCTGTTATAAACTGGTTACCGACATCTTTACCACAGCAAACAAGTCATTCTATTATAAACTGGTTACCGACATCATTACCACAGCAAACAAGTCATTCTGTTATAAACTGGTTACTGACATCATTACCACAGTAAACAAGTCATTCTATTATAAACTGGTTACCGACATCATTACCACAGTGAACAAGTCATTCTATTATAAACTGGTTACCGACATCATTACCACAGTAAACAAGTCGTTCTATTATAAACTGGTTACCGACATCATTACCACAGTAAACAAGTCATTCTATTATAAACTGGTTACCGACATCATTACCACAGTAAACAAGTCATTCTATTATAAACTGGTTACCGACATCATTACCACAGTAAACAAGTCATTCTATTATAAACTGGTTACCGACATCATTACCACATTAAACAAGTCATTCTATTATAAACTGGTTACCGACATCATTACCACAGTAAACAAGTCATTCTATTATAAACTGGTTACCGACATCATTACCACAGTAAACAAGTCATTCTATTATAAACTGGTTACCGACGTCATTACCACAGTAAACAAGTCATTCTATTATAAACTGGTTACCGACATCATTAAACAAGTCATTCTATTATAAACTGGTTACCGACATCATTACCACAGCAAACAAGTCATTCTGTTATAAACTGGTTACTGACATCATTACCACAGTAAACAAGTCATTCTATTATAAACTGGTTACCGACATCATTACCACAGTGAACAAGTCATTCTATTATAAACTGGTTACTGACATCATTACCACAGTAAACAAGTCGTTCTATTATAAACTGGTTACCGACATCATTACCACAGCAAACAAGTCATTCTGTTATAAACTGGTTACCGACATCATTACCACAGTAAACAAGTCATTCTATTATAAACTGGTTACCGACATCATTACCACAGCAAACAAGTCATTCTGTTATAAACTGGTTACTGACATCATTACCACAGTAAACAAGTCATTCTATTATAAACTGGTTACCGACGTCATTACCACAGTAAACAAGTCATTCTATTATAAACTGGTTACCGACATCATTAAACAAGTCATTCTATTATAAACTGGTTACCGACATCATTACCACAGCAAACAAGTCATTCTGTTATAAACTGGTTACTGACATCATTACCACAGTAAACAAGTCATTCTATTATAAACTGGTTACCGACATCATTACCACAGTGAACAAGTCATTCTATTATAAAATGGTTACTGACATCATTACCACAGTAAACAAGTCGTTCTATTATAAACTGGTTACCGACATCATTACCACAGCAAACAAGTCATTCTGTTATAAACTGGTTACTGACATCATTACCACAGTAAACAAGTCATTCTATTATAAACTGGTTACCGACATCATTACCACAGCAAACAAGTCATTCTGTTATAAACTGGTTACTGACATCATTACCACAGTAAACAAGTCATTCTATTATAAACTGGTTACCGACATCATTACCACAGTGAACAAGTCATTCTATTATAAACTGGTTACCGACATCATTACCACAGTAAACAAGTCATTCTATTATAAACTGGTTACCGACATCATTACCACAGTAAACAAGTCATTCTATTATAAACTGGTTACCGACATCATTACCACAGTAAACAAGTCATTCTATTATAAACTGGTTACCGACATCATTACCACAGTAAACAAGTCATTCTATTATAAACTGGTTACCGACATCATTAAACAAGTCATTCTGTTATAAACTGGTTACTGACATCATTACCACAGTAAACAAGTCATTCTGTCATAAACTGGTTACCGACATCATTACCACAGTAATCAAGTCATTCTGTTATAAACTGGTTACCGACATCATTACCACAGTAAACAAGTCATTCTATTATAAACTGGTTACCGACATCATTACCACAGTAAAAAAGTCATTCTATAATAAACTGGTTACCGACATCATTACCACAGTAAACAAGTAATTCTATTATAAACTGGTTACCGACATCATTACCACAGTAAACAAGTCATTCTATTATAAACTGGTTACCGACATCATTACCACAGTAAACAAGTCATTCTGTTATAAACTGGTTACCGACATCATTACCACAGTAAACAAGTCATTCTATTATAAACTGGTTACCGACATCATTACCACAGTAAACAAGTCATTCTGTTATAAACTGGTTACCGACATCATTACCACAGTAAACAAGTCATTCTATTATAAACTGGTTACCGACATATTACCACAGTAAACAAGTCATTCTATTATAAACTGGTTACCGACATCATTACCACATTAAACAAGTCATTCTATTATAAACTGGTTACCGACATCATTACCACAGTAAACAAGTCATTCTGTTATAAACTGGTTACCGACATCTTTACCACAGCAAACAAGTCATTCTATTATAAACTGGTTACCGACATCATTACCACAGCAAACAAGTCATTCTGTTATAAACTGGTTACCGACATCATTACCACAGCAAACAAGTAATTCTATTATAAACTGGTTACCGACATCATTACCACAGTAAACAAGTAATTCTGTTATAAACTGGTTACCGACATCATTACCACAGTAAACAAGTCATTCTATTATAAACTGGTTACCGACATCATTACCACAGTAAACAAGTCATTCTTTTATAAACTGGTTACCGACATCATTACCACAGTAAACAAGTCATTCAATTATAAACTGGTTACCGACATCATTACCACATTAAACAAGTCATTCTATTATAAACTGGTTACCGACATCATTACCACAGTAAACAAGTCATTCTGTTATAAACTGGTTACCGACATCATTACCACAGCAAACAAGTCATTCTGTTATAAACTGGTTACCGACATCATTACCACAGTAAACAAGTCATTCTTTTATAAACTGGTTACCGACATCATTACCACAGTAAACAAGTCATTCAATTATAAACTGGTTACCGACATCATTACCACATTAAACAAGTCATTCTATTATAAACTGGTTACCGACATCATTACCACAGTAAACAAGTCATTCTGTTATAAACTGGTTACCGACATCATTACCACAGTAAACAAGTCATTCTATTATAAACTGGTTACCGACATCATTACCACAGCAAACAAGTCATTCTATTATAAACTGGTTACCGACATCATTACCACAGTAAACAAGTCATTCTATTATAAACTGGTTACCGACATCATTACCACAGTAAACAAGTCATTCTGTTATAAACTGGTTACCGACATCATTACCACAGTAAACAAGTCATTCTATTATAAACTGGTTACCGACATCATTACCACAGTAAACAAGTCATTCTATTATAAACTGGTTACCGACATCATTACCACAGTAAACAAGTCATTCTATTATAAACTGGTTACCGACATCATTACCACAGTAAACAAGTCATTCTATTATAAACTGGTTACCGACATCATTACCATAGTAAACAAGTCATTCTGTTATAAACTGGTTACCGACATCATTACCACAGTAAACAAGTCATTCTGTTATAAACTGGTTACCGACATCATTACCACAGTAAACAAGTCATTCTATTATAAACTGGTTACCGACATCATTACCACAGTAAACAAGTCATTCTGTTATAAACTGGTTACCGACATCATTACCACAGTAAACAAGTCATTCTGTTATAAACTGGTTACCGACATCATTACCACAGTAAACAAGTCATTCTATTATAAACTGGTTACCGACATCATTACCACAGTAAACAAGTCATTCTATTATAAACTGGTTACCGACATCATTACCACAGTAAACAAGTCATTCTATTATAAACTGGTTACCGACATCATTACCACAGTAAACAAGTAATTCTATTATAAACTGGTTACCGACATCATTACCACAGTAAACAAGTCATTCTATTATAAACTGGTTACCGACATCATTACCACAGTAAACAAGTCATTCTGTTATAAACTGGTTACCGACATCATTACCACAGTAAACAAGTCATTCTATTATAAACTGGTTACCGACATCATTACCACAGTAAACAAGTCATTCTGTTATAAACTGGTTACCGACATCATTACCACAGTAAACAAGTCATTCTATTAGAAACTGGTTACCGACATCATTACCACAGTGAACAAGTCATTCTATTATAAACTGGTTACCGACATCATTACCACATTAAACAAGTCATTCTATTATAAACTGGTTACCGACATCATTACCACAGTAAACAAGTCATTCTGTTATAAACTGGTTACCGACATCATTACCACAGCAAACAAGTCATTCTATTATAAACTGGTTACCGACATCATTACCACAGCAAACAAGTCATTCTGTTATAAACTGGTTACCGACATCATTACCACAGCAAACAAGTCATTCTGTTATAAACTGGTTACCGACATCATTACCACAGTAAACAAGTCATTCTGTTATAAACTGGTTACCGACATCATTACCACAGTAAACAAGTCATTCTATTATAAACTGGTTACCGACATCATTACCACAGTAAACAAGTCATTCTATTATAAACTGGTTACCGACATCATTACCACAGTAATCAAGTCATTCTATTATAAACTGGTTACCGACGTCATTACCACAGTAAACAAGTCATTCTTTCATAAACTGGTTACCGACATCATTACCACAGTAAACAAGTCATTCAATTATAAACTGGTTACCGACATCATTACCACATTAAACAAGTCATTCTATTATAAACTGGTTACCGACATCATTACCACAGTAAACAAGTCATTCTGTTATAAACTGGTTACCGACATCATTACCACAGCAAACAAGTCATTCTATTATAAACTGGTTACCGACATCATTACCACAGCAAACAAGTCATTCTGTTATAAACTGGTTACCGACATCATTACCACAGCAAACAAGTCATTCTGTTATAAACTGGTTACCGACATCATTACCACAGCAAACAAGTCATTCTGTTATTAACTGGTTACCGACATCATTACCACAGTAAACAAGTCATTCTATCATAAACTGGTTACCGACATCATTAAACAAGTCATTCTATTATAAACTGGTTACCGACATCATTACCACAGTAAACAAGTCATTCTATTATAAACTGGTTACCGACATCATTACCACAGTAAACAAGTCATTCTGTTATAAACTGGTTACCGACATCATTACCACAGTAAACAAGTCATTCTATTATAAACTGGTTACCGACATATTACCACAGTAAACAAGTCATTCTATTATAAACTGGTTACCGACATCATTACCACATTAAACAAGTCATTCTATTATAAACTGGTTACCGACATCATTACCACAGTAAACAAGTCATTCTGTTATAAACTGGTTACCGACATCTTTACCACAGCAAACAAGTCATTCTATTATAAACTGGTTACCGACATCATTACCACAGCAAACAAGTCATTCTGTTATAAACTGGTTACCGACGTCATTACCACAGCAAACAAGTAATTCTATTATAAACTGGTTACCGACATCATTACCACAGTAAACAAGTAATTCTGTTATAAACTGGTTACCGACATCATTACCACAGTAAACAAGTCATTCTATTATAAACTGGTTACCGACGTCATTACCACAGTAAACAAGTCATTCTTTCATAAACTGGTTACCGACATCATTACCACAGTAAACAAGTCATTCAATTATAAACTGGTTACCGACATCATTACCACATTAAACAAGTCATTCTATTATAAACTGGTTACCGACATCATTACCACAGTAAACAAGTCATTCTGTTATAAACTGGTTACCGACATCATTACCACAGCAAACAAGTCATTCTGTTATAAACTGGTTACCGACATCATTACCACAGTAAACAAGTCATTCTTTCATAAACTGGTTACCGACATCATTACCACAGTAAACAAGTCATTCAATTATAAACTGGTTACCGACATCATTACCACATTAAACAAGTCATTCTATTATAAACTGGTTACCGACATCATTACCACAGTAAACAAGTCATTCTGTTATAAACTGGTTACCGACATCATTACCACAGTAAACAAGTCATTCTATTATAAACTGGTTACCGACATCATTACCACAGCAAACAAGTCATTCTATTATAAACTGGTTACCGACATCATTACCACAGTAAACAAGTCATTCTATTATAAACTGGTTACCGACATCATTACCACAGTAAACAAGTCATTCTGTTATAAACTGGTTACCGACATCATTACCACAGTAAACAAGTCATTCTATTATAAACTGGTTACCGACATCATTACCACAGTAAACAAGTCATTCAATTATAAACTGGTTACCGACATCATTACCACAGTAAACAAGTCATTCTATTATAAACTGGTTACCGACATCATTACCATAGTAAACAAGTCATTCTATTATAAACTGGTTACCGACATCATTACCATAGTAAACAAGTCATTCTGTTATAAACTGGTTACCGACATCATTACCACAGTAAACAAGTCATTCTGTTATAAACTGGTTACCGACATCATTACCACAGTAAACAAGTCATTCTATTATAAACTGGTTACCGACATCATTACCACAGTAAACAAGTCATTCTGTTATAAACTGGTTACCGACATCATTACCACAGTAAAAAAGTAATTCTGTTATAAACTGGTTACCGACATCATTACCACAGTAAACAAGTCATTCTATTATAAACTGGTTACCGACATCATTACCACAGTAAACAAGTCATTCTATTATAAACTGGTTACCGACATCATTACCACAGTAAACAAGTCATTCTATTATAAACTGGTTACCGACATCATTACCACAGTAAACAAGTAATTCTATTATAAACTGGTTACCGACATCATTACCACAGTAAACAAGTCATTCTATTATAAACTGGTTACCGACATCATTACCACAGTAAACAAGTCATTCTGTTATAAACTGGTTACCGACATCATTACCACAGTAAACAAGTCATTCTATTATAAACTGGTTACCGACATCATTACCACAGTAAACAAGTCATTCTGTTATAAACTGGTTACCGACATCATTACCACAGTAAACAAGTCATTCTATTAGAAACTGGTTACCGACATCATTACCACAGTGAAACAAGTCATTCTATTATAAACTGGTTACCGACATCATTACCACATTAAACAAGTCATTCTATTATAAACTGGTTACTGACATCATTACCACAGTAAACAAGTCATTCTGTTATAAACTGGTTACCGACATCTTTACCACAGCAAACAAGTCATTCTATTATAAACTGGTTACCGACATCATTACCACAGCAAACAAGTCATTCTGTTATAAACTGGTTACCGACATCATTACCACAGCAAACAAGTCATTCTGTTATAAACTGGTTACCGACATCATTACCACAGTAAACAAGTCATTCAGCAAGTCATTCTGTTACCGACATCATTACCACAGTAAACAAGTCATTCTATTATAAACTGGTTACTAGTAAACAAGTCATTCTATTATAAACTGGTTACCGACATCATTACCACAGTAAACAAGTCATTCTATTATAAACTGGTTACCGACATCATTACCACAGTAAACAAGTCATTCTATTATAAACTGGTTACCGACATCATTACCACAGTAAACAAGTCATTCTATTATAAACTGGTTACCGACATCATTACCACAGTAAACAAGTCATTCTGTTATAAACTGGTTACCACATCATTACCACAGTAAACAAGTCATTCTTTCATAAACTGGTTACCGACATCATTACCACAGTAAACAAGTCATTCTATTATAAACTGGTTACCGACATCATTACCACATTAAACAAGTCATTCTATTATAAACTGGTTACCGACATCATTACCACAGTAAACAAGTCATTCTGTTATAAACTGGTTACCGACATCTTTACCACAGCAAACAAGTCATTCTATTATAAACTGGTTACCGACATCATTACCACAGCAAACAAGTCATTCTGTTATAAACTGGTTACCGACGTCATTACCACAGCAAACAAGTCATTCTGTTATAAACTGGTTACCGACATCATTACCACAGTAAACAAGTCATTCTGTTATAAACTGGTTACCGACATCATTACCACAGTAAACAAGTCATTCAATTATAAACTGGTTACCGACATCATTACCACAGTAAACAAGTCATTCTATTATAAACTGGTTACCGACATCATTACCACAGTAAACAAGTCATTCTATTATAAACTGGTTACCGACATCATTACCACAGTAAACAAGTCATTCTTTCATAAACTGGTTACCGACATCATTACCACAGTAAACAAGTCATTCAATTATAAACTGGTTACCGACATCATTACCACATTAAACAAGTAATTCTATTATAAACTGGTTACCGACATCATTACCACAGCAAACAAGTCATTCTGTTATTAACTGGTTACCGACATCATTACCACAGTAAACAAGTCATTCTATCATAAACTGGTTACCGACATCATTAAACAAGTCATTCTATTATAAACTGGTTACCGACATCATTACCACAGTAAACAAGTCATTCTATTATAAACTGGTTACCGACATCATTACCACAGTAAACAAGTCATTCTGTTATAAACTGGTTACCGACATCATTACCACAGTAAACAGGTCATTCTGTTATAAACTGGTTACAGACATCATTACCACAGTAAACAAGTCATTATGTTATAAACTGGTTACCGACATCATTACCACAGTAAACAAGTCATTCTTTATAATACTGGTTACCGACATCATTACCACAGTAAACAAGTCATTCAATTATAAACTGGTTACCGACATCATTACCACATTAAACAAGTCATTCTATTATAAACTGGTTACCGACATCATTACCACAGTAAACAAGTCATTCTGTTATGAACTGGTTACCGACATCATTACCACAGCAAACAAGTCATTCTATTATAAACTGGTTACCGACATCATTACCACAGCAAACAAGTCATTCTGTTATAAACTGGTTACCGACGTCATTACCACAGCAAACAAGTCATTCTGTTATAAACTGGTTACCGACATCATTACCACAGCAAACAAGTCATTCTGTTATTAACTGGTTACCGACATCATTACCACAGTAAACAAGTCATTCTATCATAAACTGGTTACCGACATCATTAAACAAGTCATTCTATTATAAACTGGTTACCGACATCATTACCAAAGTAAACAAGTCATTCTATCATAAACTGGTTACCGACATCATTAAACAAGTCATTCTATTATAAACTGGTTACCGACATCATTACCACAGTAAACAAGTCATTCTGTTATAAACCGGTTACCGACATCATTACCACAGTAAACAAGTCATTCTATTATAAACCGGTTACCGACATCATTACCACAGTAAACAAATCATTCTATTATAAACTGGTTACCGACATCATTACCACAGCAAACAAGTCATTCTATTATAAACTGGTTACCGACGTCATTACCACAGTAAACAAGTCATTCTATTATAAACTGGTTACCGACGTCATTACCACAGTCAACAAGTCATTCTATTATAAACTGGTTACCGACATCATTACCACAGTAAACAAGTCATTCTATTATAAACTGGTTACCGACATCATTTATTATGGATCCCCATTAGTTCCTGCCAAGGCAGCATCTACTCTTCCTGGGGTTTATTATGGATCCCCATTAGGTCCTGCCAAGGCAGCAGCTATTCTTCCTGGGGTTTATTATAGATCCCCATTAGTTCCTGTCAAGGCAGCAGCAGCTACTCTTTCTGGGGTTTATTATGGTTCCCTATTAGTTCCTGCCAAGGCAGCAGCTACTCTTCCTGGGGTTTATTATAGATCCCCATTAGTTCCTGCCAAGGCAGCAGCTAGTCTCCCTGGGGTTTATTATGGATCCCCATTAGTTCCTGCCAAGGCAGCAGCTACTCTTCCTGGGGTTTATTATGGATCCCCATTAGTTCCTGCCAAGGCAGCAGCAGCTACTCTTCCTGGGGTTTATTATGGATCCCCATTAGTTCCTGCCAAGGCAGCAGCAGCTACTCTTCCTGGGGTTTATTATGGATCCCCATTAGTTCCTGCCAAGGCAGCAGCAGCTACTCTTCCTGGGGTTTATTATGGATCCCCATTAGTTCCTGCCAAGACAGCAGCTACTCTTCCTGAGGTTTGTTATGGATCCCCATTAGTTCCTGCCAAGACAGCAGCTACTCTCCCTGGGGTTTATTATGGATCCCCATTAGTTCCTGCCAAGACAGCAGCTACTCTCCCTGGGGTCCAGCAAAGTTAAGGCAGTTTATCCCCTTAGGCCCCTACATCCACCACGACCACATATCTACAGTACTAAATCCATGTGTATGTGTGTGTATAGTGTGTATGTTACCATGTGTGTGTATAGTGCGTATGGTATCATGTGTGTGTATAGTGCGTATGTTACCATGTGTGTGTATAGTGCGTATGTTACCATGTGTGTGTATGGTGCGTATGGTATCATGTGTGTGTATAGTGCGTATGGTATCATGTGTGTGTATGGTGCGTATGGTATCATGTGTGTGTATGGTGCGTATGGTATCATGTGTGTGTATAGTGCGTATGGTATCATGTGTGTGTATAGTGCGTATGGTATCATGTGTGTGTATAGTGCGTATGGTATCATGTGTGTGTATAGTGCGTATGGTATCATGTGTCTGTGTTTGTGTTGCACCCCGCTGTTCCATAAGGTGTTTTTTTAATCTTTTTTTTTTATCAAATTCTACTTCTAAATTCTAATTCTAAATTCTAATTCTAAATCTGATTCTACTGCTGCATCAGTTACCTGATCTGGAATTGAGTTCCATGTAGTCATGGCTCTATGTAGTACTGTGTACCTCCCATAGTCTGATCTGGACTTGGGGACTGTGGAGAGACCTCTTGTGGCATGTCTTGTGGGGTATGCATGGGTGTCTGAGCTGTGTGCCAGTAGTTTAGACAGACAGCTCGGTGCATTCAACATGTCAATACCTCTCATAAATACAAGTAGTGATGAAGTCAATCTCTCCTCCACTTTGAGCCAGGACAGATTGACATGGATATTATTAATGTTAGCTCTCTGTGTACATAGAAGGGCCAGCCGTGCTGCCCTGTTCTGAGACAATTGTAATTTTCCAAGGTCCCTCTTTGTGGCACCTGACCACTTGACTGAACAGTAGTCCAGGTGCGACAAAACTAGGGCCTGTAGGACCTACCTTGTTGATAGTGTTGTTAAGAAGGTAGAGCAGTGCTTTATTATGGACAGACTTCTCCCCATCTTAGCTGCTGTTGTATCAATATGTTTTGACCATGACAGTTTACAATCCAGGGTTACTCCAAGCAGTTTAGTCACCTCAACTTGCTCAATTTCCACATTATTTATTTCAAGATTCAGTTGAGGTTTAGGATTTAGTGAGTGTTTTGTCCCAAATACAAGGCTTTTAGTTTTTGAAATATTTAGGACTAACTTATTCCTTGCCACCCACTCTGAAACTAACTGCAGCTCTTTGTTAAGTGTTGCAGTCATTTCAGTCGCTGTAGTAGCTGACGTGTATAGTGTTGAGTCATCCGCATACATAGACACTCTGGCTTTACTCAAAGTCAGTGGCATGTCATTAATAAAGATTGAAAAAAGCAAGGGGCCTAAACAGCTACCCTGGGGAATTCCTGATTCTACCAGAATTCTGTTGAAAATGCTTCCATTAAAGAACACCCTCTGTGTTCTGTTAGACAGGTAACTCCTTATCCACATTATAGCAGGGGGTGTAAAGCCATAACACCTACGTTTATCCAGCAGCAGACTATGATCGATAATGTCAAAATCTGCACTAAAGTCTAACAAGACAGACCCCACAATCATTTTATCATTAATTTCTCTCAGCCAATCATAAGTCATTTGTGTAAGTGCTGTGCTTGTTGAGTGTCCTTCCCTATAAGCGTGCTGAAAGTCTGTTGTCAAATTGTTCACTGTGAAATAGTGTTGTATCTGGTCAAACACAATTTCTTCCAGAAGTTTACTATGGTTTGGGTTAACAGGCTGATTGGTCGGCTATTTGAGCCAGTTAAGGGGGGTTTTACTATTCTTAGGTAGGGGAATGACTTTTGCTTCCCTCCAGGCCTGAGGGCACACGTTCTCTAGTAGGCTTAAATTGAAGCTGTGTCTGCTATTATCCTCAGTAATTTTCCATCCAAGTTGTCAGACCCCGGTGGCTTGTCATTGTTGATAGACAACAATACTTTTTTCACCTCTTCCACACTTGTCCTGTGTGAATTTAAGTATGCTCCCTCTAATTCTCTCTCTCCCTCCCCTCCCGGAGGACCTGGGACCATGCCTCAGGACTACCTGGCCTGATGACTCCAGGCTGTCCCCAGTCCACCTGGTCTGCTGCTGCTCCAGTTTCAACTGTTCTGCTTGCGGCTATGGAACCTTGACCTGTTCACCAGACGTGCTACCTTGTCCCGGACCTGCTGTTTTCGACTCTCTCTCTACCGCACTGGCTGTCTCTAACTCTGAATGATCGGCTATGGAAAGTCAACTGACATTTACTCCTGAGGTGCTGACCTGTTGCACCCTCTACAACCACTGTGATTATTATTATCTGACCCTGCTGGTCATCTATGAACGTTTGAACATCTTAGCCATGTTCTGTTTTAATCTCCACCCGGCACAGCCAGAAGAGGACTGGACACCCCTCACAGCCTGGTTCCTCTCTAGGTTTCTTCCTAGGTTCTGGCCTTTCTAGGGAGTTTTTCCTAGCCACCGTGCTTCTACACCTGCATTGCTCGCTGTTTGAGGTTTTAGGCTGGGTTTCTGTACAGCACTCTGTGACATCGGCTGATGTAAAAAGGGCTTTAAAAATACATTTGACTGATATAAACACAGCAGCAATATAAGCAAAAACCTAAACATGAACCTCATGCTGGAGAAACTAAATGATTGAGATTGACAAACGGGACAAGATGGCAGCCTCTCTCTCTCTATCTCTCTGGCCTGGTGAAGCTGTCATCTGAACTTGCAGGCTGAAGATCCAAAAAGGGTAATAAATTACTAACATATAAATTAAATAAATGACTCTGCACATGCTGGATGAATTGTAGAAGCCCATGGCAGCGTAAAAAGACACTAGTAAAGGCCACTATGCTGCGATAGCGTTCTCGTACAACAGATAACTTAGACAAATAAGCAATTTAACACAGTGTGCTGATGCTGCTTTGCATATTAGCATTTAGAATAGCAACAGCTGGACAGTAAGTAGGGCATTACACTGAGCAAAAATCTAAACGCAACACGTAAAGTTTTGGTCCCTGAAATAAAAAGACATTTTCCATACCCACCAGAATGTTGTGCACGAAAATGTACATCCCAGCTAGTGAGCGGTTCTCCTTTGCCAAAATAATCCATCCACCTGACAGGTGTGGCATATCAAAGATGATGATTAAACAGCATGATCATTACACAGGTGCACCTTGTCCAACGCTCTGATCAACTCTATGTGAGAAGGAGATGGAGGTCACACCAGATATGGACAGGTTCTCTGAGTCACAGGTATAGGTGACCAAGAGATCCATATCTGTATTCCCAGTCATGTAAAATCCCAAGATTAGGGATTTCCTTTAATTTACTCAAGTATCAAAGTATAAATCATTTAAAATGTATTTTATTAAATCAAACCAGACAACACGATTTCTAGTTTTTTTAATTTACGGATTTCCAGGGTCACAGTTCAACACTCAGACATAATTTACAAACGAAGCATGTGTGTTTAGTGAGTCCTCCAGATCAGAGGCAGTAGGGACGACCAGGGATGTTGTGTGTTTAGTGAGTCCTCCAGATCAGAGGCTGTAGGGATGACCAGGGATGTTCTGTTTAGTGAGTCCTCCAGATCAGAGGCTGTAGGGATGACCAGGGATGTTCTCTGTTTAGTGAGTCCTCCAGATCAGAGGCAGTAGGGATGACCAGGGATGTTCTCAGTTTAGTGAGTCCACCAGATCAGAGGCAGTAGGGATGACCAGGGATGGGACCGAGAGACTGAAAAACAGCTTCTACCTCAAGGCCATCAGACTGTTAAACAGCCATCACTAACATTGAGTGGCTGCTGCCAACATACTGACTTAAATCTCTAGCCACTTTAAATAATAGGATTGGATGTAACAAATGTATCACTAGCCACTTTAAACAATTTTGTATATAATGTTTACATATCCGACATTACTCATCTCATATGTATATACTGTACTCCATACCATCTACTGCATCTTGCCTACGCCGGTCGGCCATCGCTCATCCATATATTTATGTACATACTGTATTCATTCCTTTACTCTTGTGTGTATAAGGTAGTTGTTGTGAATTTGTTAGATTACTTGTTAGATACTACTGCATGGTCGGAACTAGAAGCACAAGCATTTCACTACACTCGCATTAACATCTGCTAACCATGTGTATGTGACAAATAAAATTTGATCTCTGTTTAGTGAGTCCACCAGATCAGAGGCAGTAGGGATGACCAGGGATGTTCTCCTGTCCTACTAAGCATTCAAAATGTAACCTTTATTTAACCAGGCAAGTCGGTTAAGAACAAATTCTTATTTTCAATGGACGGCCTAGGAACAGTGGGTTAACTGCCTTGTTCGGGGGCAGAACGACAGATTTTTACCTTGTCAGCTCGGGGATTCGATCCAGCAACCTTTCGGTTACTGGTCCAACGCACTAACCTCTAGGCTACCTGCCGCCCCTTTTGGGTGTCAGGGAAAATGTAAGGAGTAAAAAGTACTTTAAAAAAAAATTCAGGTATTTGTGTTAATGTCCTCAGAAACCGCGCAACGACGAGAACACTCTGACCCGAGAGGGAGGGTGCAGTGTTTCCAAGCGTGCTGATTGGTTGGGAATGGCAGCGCTATGATGGATGACTAACTAGTTTTCAGACTGTGAAGGGGGAAGTTGGGTAGAGAGGAGCGGAGCAGGATGGCCTGTTTTTAGATATATTTTACCTTATGATCGCTGGAGACGAACGTGAAACCAGTCCTATCACACGGAAGCATATCAACTTTCCCCACAGTGAACTTTATGAAACGCTGCCATTATGCAGAATAAAAAATAAATAAAATCTATGGCCTTTTAACGTGAAGGGATGAAACTTGGAGATGCCAAAATGGGTACATATACGAGCATGTGCTGACGATGCAAAGCATTGCAATGAAAATTATACCAAATTTTCCCTTTAAGGCACTCTCCAACGTTTTAAATGATATACCCTGACTCTCTGTTACCTATTTCTATCATGTTAAATATTACCCACTATTAGTAGACTGTTGGTAGGCCTATTAACCACACATACTTAATCGAACATTATGGCAAAGTTTAGATTTCTGCCTAAATAGACCCAATTGTAATTATTTTTCATTAGATTGCCATAAACCGTAACTGGTAATGTTGCATATGTTTTGAAAGGTCTGGAACTCACCTTTCTGGTGAACATAGTTATAAATTACTAAGCTGTACTCACTTGAGTGCACCTTACATAATGAAAAAAAAAAATGTTTCCCCCCCTGTTCAACAAAAAAAGTGGGCCAATAGGGCTTGAAATGACAGTTACTATAATTTGGAAAGCATTTCAGTCACATTATCAAAAACATCATAAGATTTCACATTATAACAAAAATACATGTCATAATACTTAGTGACAGTACAATATTCACGAGAAAATCTGTTGGCCATCAAGTGGGAGGGTTTTTCGGCAGTTGAATTAAATTTATTCAGGGCGTAAAAAGGAGCCACACCTGCAAAGCCCGTTACGCACCTGCATAAGGTGCCTACTGAGAAGTGTGAAGGAAAGGCGTACATTTCCCAAGTCTGAATCGGGCCCTTTGTGACTAGCCCCTTAAGATGCCACTTGGGACCCAGACCCCTAGCCTGGTATAGCAGGATCCCTGAGAGGATCCCTGGAAAACAGTAGCAGGTGTTAGAGACGACTATCCTGGCAAAGGGATGGATTAAAATTAGTATTTCCGATTAAGCCAACATGCAGAGTTAATCGTGTAAGCAGTCTCTACATACGTGGGAACATGGATTCAAATGTAAAAAACAGCGATAAGGATTTAATCCAGCCCAAAATAAATGAAATGCCATTTGTCAAAAAAAAAAAGGTTTTATTCAATAAATTCATGTTTGTTACATACGAGCCATATGCACTGTACAGTATCAACGTAAATAACTAATAAAAATCGAGAACATGCTGTGTTGCAGGTGAAAAATCTGGAGACACTGAGGCATAGCGTTGAACCAGATACACTTCACCTTTAGGTTATTGTCTGCTACCTTCACCTAACACATTCGTAGAACAGAGCATCCATTCGTTCATCTAATATGTTTCCCAAACATCACTCTGGCAGTATCATCCTCAGAAATCTGACCTCATACTTTTCTTCTACACCTCATTGACACTTGGCATTTAATAAAAAACACTAACGCCGGAACCAATTTCAATTTAGTATTGAAATATTTTTTATTTTAAAAAGTAAAACTTTTGTAAGCTGCAAAGCAAGACTTACATTTTTCAAGTTTGTTTGTAGAGACCGTTCTTCTGACAAGCCACGTGCTGTGATGAACAGATCTCCTCTTCGCCATATTTATAATGATGTGTATGTGCCGTGTTCGACATTTGTCTAGAGTACTAGAAAGACCAGGTTTGTGAAGCTGTGAGTTCTTGGTTTGGTATAGTTGTCATGCTCAGGGGGACTGTAATAATCCAGCTGTGTGACAGTGTGGTGAGTATGATGTCGGTGTTCTGTGTGGCTCGACTGTGACCCTGACCCCTGGCTCAGGCTCATGTTTGACAGTTGTGTAACTGTTTGGTAGAAGTGTACGAGATGGGTGTGGTCAGTCTACTTCAGGGCCAGCCTTTGTCTCAGGCTCCCTAAACATCTTACTGAGGTGCTTCACTAACCCCTCCAGCTCAGGGTTTCCCCCCAGATCTGTGATAAGGCGGTATGCCTCGGCCTCCAGCCCTCTCAGGGTCTCTCTGGTGTAGGCGAAGGAGCCCACTTTCTCCAGATAGTCCACACAGTACTTCTTAATGTCCACGTTCTCCGTCCTCTGTCTCAGGATGTTCTGGACCTGAGTGCTCTCAGGACGGGACCAGATGGCGTGGATGGTGGGGAAAGAGAATTTCCCCTCGGTCAGGTCCTCACAGAAGGACTTGTTCTCACTGTACTCTGCCGAGTTCAGGTTGGCGTAGTCGTCTCTGATCTGGAAGAAGAGTCCTAACGTATCCAGGAGGGGCTGGAGGGGTCAAAGGGCAAAACACATGAAAAAGTTTAAATTATAAAGCCCTTTTAAAAATCAGCAGTTGTCACAAAGTGCTTAACAGATATCCCGCCTAAAAACACCAAAGAGCAAGCAACGAAGATGCAAAACCCTATAGGAACCAGGCTCCGAGGGGTGGCCTGTCAATCCAATACACACGGGATAGAGCACACAGTACAATGGAATGCTTAACTGCATTACAAGCTGTCCTCTAATCATTTTGCTATAAAAAGTAAAATAAGTCACTCGTTGTCAATATTGGATTGACAAGCCACCGAAACTATTATTTTTTAATCGAGAGCCAAATAAGTTTAGAAGATGAAATTGCTAGTATTGAAACATTAACAGCAACATAGAAAATAAACACGCAGGGAATAAAACAATAATAAAATAGTCAATATAATTTAAAAAAAATGTTTACCTTAAGGTCTCGTTTCCAGCCAGAGAACAGCTGCATGAGCCCTACGGCCAGGCCAAACAGGCCCCCTGTCTTCTGGAGCACCATGATACGGTACTGGCTCTCTGTAGGACAGGTGTAGGTGTCTCTCCAGTGGATGTCTAGGCCCTGGCCGCGGTGCAGCTCCAACAGCTGTCTGGTGAACACGTGCACCGCCTCGGGGTGGTCCAGGGTTAGGACCTAATAATACCGACAATACGTAGGTTACACACACACACACACACACACACACACACACACACACCGCTGTCTGGTGAACACGCTGATCAATCAATCAACGAATCACCTTCTCCAGTCCCAGGAAGTAGACGTAGTTGGCAGAGTTGATAACCGAGGGGACTCCATAGATGCTGTGGGCTACTGGGAAACCTCTCCTCAGGGTAGAACTGTCCTCAATGTCATCAATCAGGAGACTGGCGTTGTGTAGCATCTCGGTCACTTCTATGATCACCTAAAACACAGAGACATTCTCATTTGGTTTCTCACAGCTGTTTAACCTGTGTAATCGTACATTTCATTCATAGTTTGTGTGTACACACACACACACACAACTAGTCAAACATTTTAGAACAGCTACTCATTCCAGGGTTTTTCTTTATTTTGACTATTTTCTACATTGTGGAATAATAGTTAGGACAAACTATGAAATAACACATATGG
Organism: Brachymystax lenok tsinlingensis; assembly: GCA_030435695.1. Taxonomy (NCBI): domain Eukaryota; kingdom Metazoa; phylum Chordata; class Actinopteri; order Salmoniformes; family Salmonidae; genus Brachymystax; species Brachymystax lenok. Next base: position 2,609,914 of record CM059780.1, read on the forward strand.
AGTCATGTAGAAACCCCCAAAAAAGTGTTAAACAAATTCTATTGAGATTCTTCAAAGTAGCCACCCTTTGCCTTGACAGCTTGTAAAAAATAAAATAAAAACCCTTGAATGAGTAGGTGTCCAAACCTTTGACTGGTACGGTTATGTATGTTTGTTATTTCTTCCCCCAGAGGAACAGGACACAAGCGGAAAACAATATCATCCTCTATGGTTGATGGCATCTCAAGAGGTGTCCCCATCTGGTCTATTCATGTCAAGATATTATACTGTTTTTTTTTATAAAACCATTTTTACATCAGCAGTTTTCAAAGTGCTTTACAGATACACAGACAAAAACACAGCAACGAGCAAGCAATGCAGAAGCACAGTAGCTAGGAAAAACTCCTTGTAGTCACAGGTCAGAAGCGACTTTACAGGTCTCCACAGCAGAGTTACCGTCTAGCCACGCTCAGTCCTGCTGTGCTACAGCTATTCTCCAGTAGGGGGAGCTAGCTGACAAGGCTGCACTGTGGGGGTGTGAATGTATGTGGAGAGAGATTCACTGAGTAGGCAGGCAGACAGTGAATATGGAGCTCTGCTCTGTAGGGTGAAGCTAAGAACAACAGACCTCTTTCTCCCCCTCTCTCGCCTCATCCTCCTTGATCTATCCTCTGCCTTGGACACCGTGAACCATCAGATCCACCTCTCCACCCTGCGACCTGTATGCTCTCGTCACCTAGCCACCTAGCGGTGCCGCCTCACCTAGCGGTGCCGCCTCACCTAGCGGTGCTCTCGTCACCTAGCCACCTAGCGGTGCTCTCGTCACCTAGCCACCTAGCGGTGCTCTCGTCACCTAGCCACCTAGCGGTGCTCTCGTCACCTAGCGGTGCTCTCGTCACCTAGCGGTGCTCTCGTCACCTAGCGGTGCTCTCGTCACCTAGCCACCTAGCGGTGCCGCCTCACCTAGCCACCTAGCGGTGCCCTCGTCACCTAGCGGTGCCGTCTCACCTAGCCATTGGTAGAACACCTTTTTCCCCCATCCCAAGTTAACACAGCGGATTCATCAAATTGCATTCTAAACTGAAGATCATGATGAGGTGATTATTGAAGTCAGGTGTGTTAGCTGGGGTTGGGGCAAAACACTGACACCAATCAGACCCCAGAGGACTGGAATTGCCCCCCCCCAGATTTCAAATGAGTAAATGGCAGTGACTTGTACAAGTAGAGGGCAGCCGGTCAGCCCAGAACCAGGCATGTCTCTCTGCCACAGCCAGGGGGCGCATAGTCAGAAAACAGCTCCAGGCAGGGAATAGACGTGTCATGTCTCTCTGCCACAGCCAGGGGGCGCATAGTCAGAAAACATCTCCAGGCAGGGAATAGACGTGTCATGTCTCTCTGCCACAGCCAGGGGGCGCATAGTCAGAAAACAGCTCCAGGCAGAAAGAAAAAGTGTCTGTATAATGCCTGTTTTTTCTTAACCTCTTATGAAAAAAAGTAACTTTGGTATGGAAGTGGCGTGAAGAGACTGTTTCCCTTATTCCCTATGTAGTGCACTACTGTTGTCCAGGGCCCTATTCCCCTATGTAGTGGTCAAACCATAGGGCTCTGGTCAAAAGTAGTACACTACAGTTGAAGTTTACATACACCTTAGCCAAATACATTTAAACTCAGTTTTTCACAATTCCTGACATTTAATCCTAGTAAAAATTCCCTGTTTTAGGTCAGTTAGGATCACCACTTTATTTTAAGAATGTGAAATGTCAGAATAATAGTAGAGAGAATGATTTATTTCAGCTTTTATTTCTTTCATCACATTCCCAGTGAGTCAGAAGTTTACATGCATTTGGTAGCATTGCCTTTAAATTGTTTAACTTGGGTCAAATATTTCAGGTAGCCTTCCACAAGCTTCCCACAGTAAGTTGGGTGAATTTTGGCCCATTCTTCCTGACAGAGCTGGTGTAACTGAGTCAGGTTTGTAGGCCTCCTTGCTCTCACACGCTTTTTCAGTTCTGACCACAAATGTTCTATAGGATTGAGGTCAGGGCTTTGTGATGGCCACTCCAATACCTGGACTTTGTTGTCCTTATGCCATTTTGCCACAACTTTGGAAGTATGCTTGGGGTCATTGTCCATTTGGAAGACCCATTTGCGACCAAGCTTTAACTTCCTGACTGATGTCTTGAGATGTTGCTTCAATATAGCCACATATTTTCCTTCCTCGTGATGCCATCTATTTTGTGAAGTGCACCAGTCCCTCCTGCAGCAAAGCACCCCCACAACATGATGCTGCCACCCCCGTGCTTCACGGTTGGGATGGTGTTCTTCGGCTTGCAAGCATCCCCCCACGTGGTACCTTCACTGGCCTCACTACTAGCCCACAGAGCTCCTACACTACAGAGCTTCCCTTACCCCTAGCCTACACTACAGAGCTTCCCTTACTACTAGCCTACCAAGCTTCCCTTACCCTTACACTGACCCCTACACTACTAGCCAACCGTTCTCCCCTGACCCCTACACTACTAGCCTACCAAGCCACCCTGACCCCTACAGAGCTTCCCTGACCCCTAAACTACAGAACATTCCTGACTCACTGTACACCCACAGACCACTAGAATAATTACTAGCTGCAGTTCGCAGACAGGGCCACAGTACAGAGAACCTCAAGTCAGTCAATATTCTATTGCCAGCTCTCGGCTGTAGGCTGCTAGAGAGGCTGTAGCTGGTAAAGGGTTTTCAGGAGGCAGGTGTCTACAGATGGAAGCTCTGTGTCATAGAACTAGTAACATGTAAAGAGGTGTGCGTTTACTGATGGAGAATGAACAAACAGCCGGACAGATGACAGAGCCATGGGTGAACCAGTCACTGGCTGGCTGTATCGGTGCTGTTTCCATGGTGTTGAGGCGACGGACTACACTGCCATGGGTGAACCAGTCACTGGCTGGCTGTATCGGTGCTGTTTCCATGGTGTTGAGGCGACGGACTACACTGCCATGGGTGAACCAGTCACTGGCTGGCTGTATCGGTGCTGTTTCCATGGTGTTGAGGCGACGGACTACACTGCCATGGGTGAACCAGTCACTGGCTGGCTGTATCGGTGCTGTTTCCATGGTGTTGAGGCGACGGACTACACTGCCATGGGTGAACCAGTCACTGGCTGGCTGTATCGGTGCTGTTTCCATGGTGTTGAGGCGACGGACTACACTGCCATGGGTGAACCAGTCACTGGCTGGCTGTATCGGTGCTGTTTCCATGGTGTTGAGGCGACGGACTACACTGCCATGGGTGAACCAGTCACTGGCTGGCTGTATCGGTGCTGTTTCCATGGTGTTGAGGCGACGGACTACACTGCCTGACAGCCGATTGTTAATGATGGCGGCAAGCACGCTCAGTCTGTTTGCCGGGTTCAGGGAGAGTTTACTGCCAAATAAACCGCCTGCCACACAGAGATGAAGAGAGAGGGGGGGAGAGATGGAGCAGAGAGAGAAGAGCGCAGAGAGAGAGAGAGAGAGCGAGCGCAGAGAGAGAGAGAGCATAGGGCTTACTAGAATATCAAAAGAGCCCAGGAGTTGTGCTGCCCGCGAGGGGACCGGAGTTCAAATCAAATTTTATTGGTAAAATACAGATATTTAGCAGATGTTAAGGGTGTAGTGAAATGCTCCAACAGTGCAGTAGTATCTAACTAAATGCTTGTGTTCCTAGCTCCAACAGTGCACTGGTATCTACCTAAATGCTTGTGTTCCTAGCTCCAACAGTACAGTAATATCTAACTAAATGCTTGTGTTCCTAGCTCCAACAGGGCAGTAGTATCTAACTAAATGCTTGTGTTCCTAGCTCCAACAGTGCAGTAGTATCTAACTAAATGCTTGTGTTCCTAGCTCCAACAGTACAGTAGTATCTAACTAAATGCTTGTGTTCCTAGCTCCAACAGTACAGTAGTATCTAACTAAATGCTTGTGTTCCTAGCTCCAACAGTGCAGTAGTATCTAACTAAATGCTTGTGTTCCTAGCTCCAACAGTGCAGTAATATCTAACTAAATGCTTGTGTTCCTAGCTCCAACAGTGCAGTAGTATCTAACTAAATGCTTGTGTTCCCAGCTCCAACAGTGCAGTAGTATCTAACTAAATGCTTGTGTTCCCAGCTCCAACAGTGCAGTAGTATCTAACTAAATGCTTGTGTTCCCAGCTCCAACAGTGCAGTAGTACCTAACTAAATGCTTGTGTTCCCAGCTCCAACAGTGCAGTAGTATCTAACTAAATGCTTGTGTTCCCAGCTCCAACAGTGCAGTAGTATCTAACTAAATGCTTGTGTTCCCAGCTCCAACAGTGCAGTAGTATCTAACTAAATGCTTGTGTTCCTAGCTCCAACAGTGCAGTAGTATCTAACTAAATGCTTGTGTTCCCAGCTCCAACAGTACAGTAGTATCTAACTAAATGCTTGTGTTCCCAGCTCCAACAGTACAGTAGTATCTAACTAAATGCTTGTGTTCCCAGCTCCAACAGTGCAGTAGTATCTAACTAAATGCTTGTGTTCCCAGCTCCAACAGTGCAGTAGTATCTAACTAAATGCTTGTGTTCCTAGCTCCAACAGTGCAGTAGTATCTGACTAAATGCTTGTGTTCCCAGCTCCAACAGTGCAGTAGTATCTAACTAAATGCTTGTGTTCCTAGCTCCAACAGTGCAGTAGTATCTGACTAAATGCTTGTGTTCCCAGCTCCAACAGTGCAGTAGTATCTAACTAAATGCTTGTGTTCCTAGCTCCAACAGTACAGTAATATCTAACTAAATGCTTGTGTTCCTAGCTCCAACAGTACAGTAGTATCTAACTAAATGCTTGTGTTCCTAGCTCCAACAGTGCAGTAGTATCTAACTAAATGCTTGTGTTCCCAGCTCCAACAGTGCAGTAGTATCTAACTAAATGCTTGTGTTCCTTTTCTGGAATTTTCCAAGCTGTTTAAAAAGGCACAGTCAACTTAGTGTATGTAAACTTCTGACCCACTGGAACTGTGATACAGGGAATTATAAGTGAAATAATCATGCACAAAGTAGATGTCCTAACCGACCTGCCAAAACTATAGTTTGTTAACAAGAAATGTGGAGTGGTTGAAAAACAAAAAGTTTAATGACTCCATCCTAAGTGTATGTAAACTTCCGACTTCAACTGTACTAACCAGTAAGGTCTCCACCTGTTGTATTCAGCATTTCACTGTGAGGTCTACACCTGTTGTATTCAGCATTTCACTGTAAGGTCTACACCGGTTGTATTCAGCATTTCACTGTAAGGTCTACACCTGTTGTATTCAGCATTTCACTGTGAGGTCTACACCTGTTGTATTCGACATTTCACTGTAAGGTCTACTACACCTGTTGTATTCAGCATTTCACTGTAAGGTCTACTACACCTGTTGTATTCAGCATTTCACTGTAAGGTCTACACCTGTTGTATTCAGCATCTCACTGTAAGGTCTACACCTGTTGTATTCAGCATTTCACTGTGAGGTCTACACCTGTTGTATTCAGCATTTCACTGTAAGGTCTACACCTGTTGTATTCAGCATTTCACTGTGAGGTCTACACCTGTTGTATTCAGCATTTCACTGTGAGGTCTACACCTGTTGTATTCAGCATTTCACTGTGAGGTCTACACCTGTTGTATTCAGCATTTCACTGTAAGGTCTACACCTGTTGTATTCAGCATTTCACTGCAAGGTCTACACCTGTTGTATTCAGCATTTCACTGTAAGGTCTCCACCTGTTGTATTCAGCATTTCACTGCAAGGTCTACACCTGTTGTATTCAGCATTTCACTGTAAGGTCTACACCTGTTGTATTGGGCACATGTGACTAATAACATTTGATTTGATGAGTTTCTCCCAGTCTTCTCTGCAGATCCTCTCAAGCTCTGTCAGGTTGGATGGGGAGCGTCGCTGCACAGCTATTTTCAGGTCTCTCCAGTGATGTTCGATCGGGTTCAAGTCCGGGCTCTGGCTGGGCCACTCAAGGACATTCAGAGACTTGTCCCGAAGCCACTCCTGCGTTGTCTTGGCTGTGTGCTTATGGTCGTTGTCCTGTTGGAAGGTGAACCTTCACCCAAGTTTGAGGTCCTGAGAGCTCTGGAGCAGGTTCTCATCAAGGAGATCTTTCCCCTCGATCCTGACTAGTCTCCCAGTCCCTGCCGCTGAAAAACATCCCCACAGCAGGATTCTGCCACCGCCATGCTTCACCGTAGGGATGGTGCCATGTTTCCTCCAGACGTGACGCTTGGCATTCAGGCCAAAGAATTCAATCTTGGTTTCATCAGAGCAGAGAATCTTGTTCCTAATGGTCTGAGAGTCCTTTAGGTGCCTTTTGGCAAACTCCAAGGGGGCTGCCATGTGGCTTTTACTGAGGAGTGGCTTCCATCTAGCCACTACCATAAAATGTCTGATTGGTGGAATGCTGCAGAAATGTTTTGGTACCCTTCCCCAGATCTGTGCCTCGACACAATCCTGTCTCGGAGCTCTACGGACAATTCCTTCGACCTCATGACTTGGTTTTTGCTCTGATATGCACTGTCAACTGTGGGACCTTATATAGAGAGGTGTGTTCCTTTCCAAATCATGTCCAAACAATTGAATTTACCACAGGTGGACTCCAAATAAAGTTGTAGAAACATCTCAAGGATGATCAATGGAAACAGGATACACCAGACCTCAATTTTGAGTCTCATAGCAAAGGGTCTGAATACTTATGTAAATAAGGTCTTTAACAGTTTAGACATTTTTGCAAATCTGTTTTCGGTTTGTCATTATGGGGTAATTTGTATTCAATATTTCATAGAATAAGGCTGTAACGTAACAAAATGTGGAAAAAGTCAAGCGGTCTGAATACTTTCCGAAGGCTCTGTATCTAGTTAGGGTCTGTTGTTTATCATAGTTTTATACGGTGACCTGCTGTTGCAATGTCTCTCTCTGTGACCCACTCGCATTGGCACACATACGCAGGTGGTGCCAGATTTGTAAGTGGTTAATATATATATATTTTTTAACTGTGTCTAAATGAATTACATGAACCAGAATGTAACTAAGTTCCATGACTTTTATAGGCCTGGAACACAACATTTTATAATTACATTACTTTTTCAGGATTTTCGTACAAACCCGTAGGGTGCATCACAAAACACATCCTATTCCCTATATAGTGCACTACTATGGCACCCTATTCCCTATATTAGGGCTCTGGTCTAAAGTAGTGCACTATGGGACCCTATTCCCTATATAGTGCACTACTTTAGACCAGAGCCCTATAGAACCCTATATAGGGCACTACTTTAGACCAGAGCCCTATATAGGGCACTACTTTAGACCAGAGCCCTATGGGACCCTATATAGTGCACTACTATGGCACCCTATTCCCTATATAGTGCACTACTTTAGACCAGAGCCATATGGGACCCTATTCCCTTTGTAGTGCACTACTTTTAACCAGAGCCCTATGGGACCCTATTCCCTATATAGTGCACTACTTTAGACCAGGTCCCCCATTTGGGAAATAGGCTCATTGAAACATGCTGGTCCTTACCTGAAGTTTGTCCTCGGGAACATTAAGCCAGTGGTTAAACGCCTGAGAGAGTTTAGTCCGGACTTGTTTTCCTGAAAAAGTCCAAAAGGAAAAGTTTTTTTAAATAAACAAAAAATAAACTGACAGAGTGTGGAGTACTATGGACACAAACAAAGACCACTACCTTGCTTGCATCCCAAACGGAACCCTATTCCCTATAGAATGCACTACTTTTGACCAGACCACATGTTGGTGTCTCAAATGGAACCTTATTCTCCGTAGTGGTCAAAAGTAGTGCACTACATAAAGAATAGGGTGCCATGTGTGACACAAACATGTTTCAAAGCTCAACAGGAAGCTAAAAAGTATTTCCTATGAGGCCCCACTTCTTTGCTTTGAACAACCAGGACTATATCCCAAACGGCACTCTATGCCCTATATAGTGCACTACTATAACGTATATAAACATGGACCTGGTCAAAAGTTACTTCTCTATTGTTTCTCAAGCAAGGGTGGAGGCCGATAACACCATGGAATAGAGTACTATTTTGGGACACACCCAGAAAACATCCCATTGAATCTGGAGTATGATGAAAACCTTCTACAGTATAAACCAGGTGTATTAGAAGATGAAAAAAAACCTTCTATAAACCGGAATAGGTTTACTAGGAAAGATAAAAGGAATTTCTCCATTTATTTTGTCAGCATTGTTTAGTAGAGAAGGTTCTGGAGGAGGTGTGAACACTAATGAATTGACACTCTCCTCGACTACTTTTTTCCAGGTCATGGACGAGAGAGGACGGAAAAGTTGAGGAGCTGACAGACTTCTGGCCAATTGAAAACATCCTACCCATATAGGAACACATCACTGAAGCTGAGCTGCCTGCCATCCAGGACCTCTATACCAGGCGGTGTCAGAGGATAGCCCCCCCCAAAAAAAATTAATTGCCAGTGCAAACATGAGGGGGGAGAGAGAGGACATCCCTGTCGTGTCTTTCTTTAGCAATTTTATCTGATAATGTATTATTTGTGTATATCTTTGCTTTAGGACATTTATATAAATATTTATTACATTTATTTTTTTGTAAGTGTGTATTTTTAATAAACCCTGTTTGACTAATATGTATAAAGTCTTACCAGACTTTTGCCATTGATTGTATATAAGCTTTGTTATTATTTTGTCACAATTTATTAAACTTAAGGGACTATGATCAGCAGGGGACATTTCAGATTTTCCCGGTTTTAATAGAACTGAAATAACTGTTTTGATACATGGAACTAGGAAGTACTGAATTGAGTGACGAGTCTTGTCATTTCTGTAAATAGGGGTGCCACTTTGTCCCAAAACGTTAAATAGATTTCTACGTGAAAGCCATCCATTCCTGGTTCTTTTCTCCATGTGAATGTTTTAAACCGTGTCTAATATTTATTTCTGGGGGTGATCTGTGTTTAGTGATTATGTTTGTGTCAATGGTGTTGGTCTACGAAGACTGTAGGTCCAATCCAACTGGTTAATTCTGACTTACATAGATTTTAATAGAAGCTTTTCAAAATTGTCATTAATTGCACTGTTTCAAATTAATGTATTTGTAGTATTCTGAGTTTAAACCTGTAGTTGTTGTCTCTCTTCAGAAAGTAAAAGACCATATTCCTGCTAAAGTTCAGACATTTTCTTTTATGGCCTTTTTCTAAAATAGTTATTAATTTCTAACTCCGATTTAACTTGAGATTATCATTCACCTAATGAACGCCTTAAAAGCATTCCAAATTATACCAGGGGTCGGTTTCTTTGTCCTCTGTCTACATTTGTAATGATGAAAGGTAAAAAAATAAATAAAAAAAATACCTTTACAGTCTTGATGGATGCGGTTCATTCTTTATATTCTGTGTATTTTCTGTTGTAATTAAGCATGATACCGGGAACACAACTGTGGGACTTTATATAGACAGGTATTGTGCCTTTTCAAATCATGTCCAATCAATTGAATTTACCACAGGTGGACTCCAAATCAAGTCCAATCAATTGAATTTACCACAGGTGGACTCCAAATCAAGTTGTAGAAACATCTCAAGGATGATCAATGGAAACAGGAATGCACCTGAGCTCAGCTTCGAGTCTCATAGCAAAGGGTCTGAATACTTATGTAAATAAGGTGTCTTAACCTGTTTTCGCCTTGTCATTATGGGGTATTGTGTGTAGATTGATGAGGGGGGAAAAAAAGTACGTAATCAATGTTAGAATAAAGCTGTAACGTAACAAAATGTGGAAAAAGTCACGGGGTCTGAATACTTTGACTGCACACACTAAACCACGTGTCACTCATTCCATGGAGGTTCACTCCTGCCTTGTACTTGATTGTTGAATCAACGTCACATAATTAGTGAGGGACTCCCCTCGCCTGGTTGTCCAGGTCTCAGTGAGGGACTCCCCTCGCCTGGTTGTCCAGGTCTCAGTGAGGGACTCCCCTCGCCTGGTTGTCCAGGTCTCAGTGAGGGACTCCCCTCGCCTGGTTGTCCAGGTATTAATTGAAAGGAAAAACCAAAAACCAGTAGACACTAGGCCCTCCGTGGAATGAGTTCTTCAATACTGCACTAAAGGGTAAAGGAGTAGGTTACTGAAGGATTTGGTCTGATCCATGTTATCGGCCTCCACCCTTGCTTGAGAAGAAAAAAATAGAGAACTAAAAAGGAAAGTGGCTTTTGTTAAGTAAATCAGGTGTTAAATGGGAGGTGAAAGGGAGACAGCAGTGCCGTTTTAAGGCAGACGGTCATAGTGATCAATACCTCAAGGGGCCGTTCCCAACAGCTTGATGTTCTGCTCACTGGGCCATTCAAATTACATGATGACGGCATCTCCAGAAAACCTAATGTCATCCTATTCCTTTAGGGCTCTGATCCAAAGGAGGATCTATAGGGAAATAGGACTAAGATAACTATCAGAGCTGAAAGACGGGAGGACATTTGTAGGCTGTGTGAGTTTAATGAAAACCACACAGCCAAGGACCACCAGCTGTTTCCGACATGTTGGCATCATGGCTGTAGGGCCTTCCTTACCTGGCATCTACACAGTGTGTGTGTGTGTGTGTGTGTGTGTGTACCTGGCAGCAACACAGTGTGTGTACCTGGCAGCGACACAGTGTATGTGTGTGTGTGCGCGTGTGAGTATATGTACCTGGCAGCTACAGTGTGTGTACCTGGCAGCTACAGTGTGTGTGTGTGTGTGTGTGTGTGTGTACCTGGCAGCTACAGTGTGTGTGTGTGTACCTGGCAGCTACAGTGTGTGTGTGTGTGTGTGTGTGTGTGTGTGTGTGTACCTGGTAGCTGCAGCAGGTACTTGTAGGGCTCCAGCAGAATCCTCTCCGGCCCTGCTGAGTCCATGTCTCCATCCATCACTTGCGGTTTCCACCAAATCAATGAACCTGCAGCAGGAGAGAGCTGAGAAATAAAACAAAAATCAACAGGAAACAAAAGTAAAACAGCCCCCTATTCCATAAACATAGTTCACTACCTTTAACCCTGGTCTAAATGTGTGCCCTACTTAGGGCATGGGTTCCTAAAACCTTAGATCAACATTTTCACGTATAAATCTGTGGACACGCTAGGTCCTACTGCACGCCTGTGTGGCGTAGGATGTGAAATCTGACACCACTTGAAGGTGGGGATGTCCCTCCCTACCATTTCATTCGGCTCTTCCGACTGTCCATCAACTCCTATCTGAACCCTACGTCACCGCCAATGACATGCCTGATCAAAGTAAATCTAAAAAAAAAAAAAAAAAAAAAAAAATGTCACACAAATTTGAAACATCAAATTCTCATCAGTATTCACACCCGTTTGCTATGACACTCCAAATTGAGCTCAGGTGCGTCACATTTTTTATTTGATCATCCTTGAGACGTCACTACAACTTGGAGTCCACTTGTGGCCAATTCAAATTGTTCGGGCATGAAAAGAAGAAACACACCTGTCTATATAAAAAAAAAAAAATTAAAAAAAAAAATCCCACAGTTGTCATGTCAGAGAGACTGAGGGAGTACAGGTCTCAGCAGGTCTCTCCAGGAGGATAAAAATAGATTTTGGCTTGGAAAAGTTGAACCTTTTCAAAAAAAAAAAAAAAAAAAAAAAAGAGTTGGGTATTTGGTTAAGAGAGGAGGATTGGAGGGAAAAGATAAGAGGTTGAAAAGACTGAGGGAGGCAGGAGGTTCTGACTCTGTAGGAAGCAATAACAGGGTCTGTCGAGGAAGACGAATTTCAAGCAGAGACAGGTTGATACTGTATCAGTTGACAAGTCAAGTAGAAAAGGTGATCTTGTACAAATGTTGCAAGGGACAGAAATGGTGCTACATTTTTCTGAGAGTGCTGAGAGCAATAGTAGGTTCAACACAATAGTAGAAAAGTGTTCCTAATGTTCTGTACGTAGCCTTAGGAATAAGGTGAATGAAATCAAAGACTTGCTTACATCAGATACACTGAGTGAAAAAAAGTATTTGATCCCCTGCTGATTTTGTACGTTTGCCCACTGACAAAGAAATGATCAGTCTATAATTTTAGTGGTAGGTTTATTTGAACAGTGAGAGACAGAATAACAACAAAAATCCAGAAAAACGCATGTGAAAAATGTTATAAATTGATTTGCATTTTAATGAGGGAAATAAGTATTTGACCCCTCTGCAAAACATGACTCAGTACTTGGTGGCAAAACCCTTGTTGGCAATCACAGAGGTCAGACGTTTCTTGTAGTTGGCCACCAGGTTTGCACACATCTCAGGAGGGATATTGTCCCACTCCTCTTTGCAGATCTTCTCCAAATCATTAAAGGTTTCGAGGCTGATGTTTGGCAACTCGAACCTTCAGCTCCCTCCACAGATTTTCTATGGGATTAAGGTCTGGAGACTGGCTAGGCCACTCCAGGACCTTAATGTGCTTCTTCTTGAGGCACTCCTTTGTTGCCTTGGCCGTGTGTTTTGGGTCAATGTCATGCTGGAATACCCATCCACGACCCATTTTCAATGCCCTGGCTGAGGGAAGGAGGTTCTCACCCAAGATTTGACGGTACATGGCCCCGTCCATCGTCCCTTTGATGCAGTGAAGTTGTCTTGTCCCCTTAGCAGAAAAACACACCCAAAGCATAATGTTTCCACCTCCATGTTTGACGGCGGGGATGGTGTTATTGGGGTCATAGGCAGCATTCCTTCTCCTCCAAACACGGCGAGTTGAGTTGATGAAGAGCTCCATTTTGGTCTCATCTGACCACAACACTTTCACCCAGTTGTCCTCTGAATCATTCAGATGTTCATTGGCAAACTTAAGATGGGCAAGTATATGTGCTTTCTTGAGCAGGGGGACCTTGCGGGCGCTGCAGGATTTCAGTCCTTCACGGCGTAGTGTGTTACCAATTGTTTTCTTGGTGACTATGGTCCCAGCTGCTTTGAGATCATTGACAAGATCCTCCGTGTAGTTCTGGGCTGATTCCTCACCGTTCTCATGATCATTGCAACTCCACGAGGTGAGATCTTGCATGGAGCCCCAGGCCGAGGGAGATTGAAAGTTCTTTTGTGTTTCTTCCATTTGCGAATAATCGCACCAACTGTTGTCACCTTCTCACCAAGCTGCTTGGCTATGGTCTTGTAGCCCATTCCAGCCTTGTGTAGGTCTACAATCTTGTCCCTGACATCCTTAGAGAGCTCTTTGGTCTTGGTGGAGAGTCTGGAATCTGATTGATTGATTGCTTCTGTGGACATGTCTTTTATACAGGTAACAAACTGAGATTAGGAGCACTCCCTTTATGAGTGTGCGCCTAGTCTCAGCTTGTTACCTGTATAAAAGACACCTGGGAGGCAGAAATCTTTCTGATTGAGATGGGGTCAAATACTTATTTCCCTCATTAAAATGCAAATCAATTTATAACATTTTACACATGCGTTTTTCTGGATTTTTGCTGTTATTCTGTCTCTCACTGTTAAAAATAAACCTACCATTAAAATTATAGACTGATCATTTCTTTGTCAGTGGGCAAACGTACAAAATCAGCAGGGGATCAAATACTTTTTTCCTCTCACTAAGTTACTGAAAAAAAGTTGAGACAGAATAACAAAATCAAAATGGGGGACCACTGGAGGTCTAGGCACGTGGCCATGTGCCCTTCTTGCCCAGTCAGAATATGTTCATGATTACTTTAGATAGCTGGCTAGTCTAACTTACCAATATAAACATTGTTAGCTGACATGGCTAATTGAGTGACCGAATTCAAAAGGATTTACACACCGGTCACTTTTTGACAGTATCTCTTTCGATTTAAACAACAAACGTTGGGCAAAAAGTCACTTTTTTGGCAAAACATTCAGGAGATAAAAGGCGCTCAAAGTTGACCCATTACTCATACCCCACCACACCATGACATCCGTGTCTGGAAAAGACAAAAACGCTGAGTTTGATATAATTGTAAAGCCTACAAACAATATTGTCACACTATGCTAAATGGTAGGTTGTGGCATGTCAGAGTAAAAATAAAAAAAAAAACACAAAACGCAACCTGTAAAGTTTTGTTTCACGGGCCAAAATAAAAATATACCAGAAATTTGGTTACATCCCTGTTAGTGAGCATTTCTCATTTGCCAAGACAATTCATCCACCTGACAGGTGTGGAATATCAAGAAGCTGATTAAACAGCATGATCATTACACCAGTGCACCTTGTGCTGGGGACAATAAAAGGCCACTCTAAAATGTGTCACAAAACACAATGCTACAGATGTCTCGTGTTTTCAGGAAGTGTGCAATTGGCAGAAATGTTGCCAGACAATTGAATGCTCATTTCTCTACCATAAGCCACCAACATGGTTTTAGAGAATTTGGTAGTACGTCCAACCAGCCTCACAATCGCAGATCCGCCTGTTTGGGATGCTCTGGATCGATGTGTATGACAGCATGTTCCAGTTCCCGCCAATATACAGCAACTTGACAGAGCCATTGAAGAGGAATGGGACAACATTTCACAGGATACTGACTGTTTTTTTTAACCTGTGAACAACAGATGCTATTATAGATATCTATTTTCCCAGTCATGTGAAAGACATAGATTTGGGCCTAATTAATTTCAATTGACTGATTTCCTTATATGAACTGTAACTCAGTAAAGTCTTAAGATGCTGAAGATGCTGTAAGAAACCGGTACAAAAGTATCTATATCCACAGTAAAAACGGGTCCTATATCGACATAACCTGAAAGGCCGCTCAGCAAGGCAGAATCCACTGCTCCAAAACTGCAATAAAAAAGCCAGACTATGGTTTGCAGCTGCACATGGGGACAAAGATTGTACTTTTTGGAGAAATGTCCTCAGGTCTGATGAAACAAAAAAAAATAGAACTGTTTGGCCATAATGACCATCGTTATGTTTGGAGGAAAAAGGGGGAGGCTTGAAAGCCGAAGAACACCATCCCAACCGTGAAGCACGGGGGTGGCAGCATCATGTTGTGGGGGTGCTTTGCTGCAGGAGGGACAGGTGCACTTCACAAAATAGATGGATTCATGAGGAATGAAGTCAAACAGCGTTTCTAATCAATACTCAGATACCCTAAATTGAATATGAACTATAATAATTCAGACGGAATATAGCCTGATGAAGAGAAGAGAAGAGAAAGAGAGCGCGTTGACTGTTACGTGCGAAATCCATAACAGGACACTTGATAAGAGATAAAAGCCTGAAACCTTTTTCTAAAGACTGACATCTAGTGGAAGCCATAGGAACTGCAATCCCTTATATAACCAATAGGCCTTCAATTGAAAACTGGTCACCTCAAAAGAATCTCACTTCCTGGATGGATTTTGTTTTAAATGCAAATCAATTTATAACATTTTTCACATGCGTTTTTCTGGATTTTTGTTGTTGTTACGCTGTCTCTCACTGCTCAAATAAACCTACCAATAAAATTATAGACTGATCATTTCTTTGTCAGTGGGCAAACGTACAAAATCAGCAGGGGATCAAATACTTTTCCCCCCCTCACTGTATAGAGTCATGTCATCATGGAATGCGCTGTTACCAGAGGTTACTCAGTTATGTATAGAGCAATGTAATCGTGGAATGATCTGCCCCTCTGCCAAAAAGTACATTTAGATTTAATAAACATATAGTATCAGTGACTCTCCTCTCTCTAAAGATCTAATTTGACTGTTCTGTACAGCAATATGAATAGTATTCGCTGTCTCTCCAATATAGAACTGTGAATTCAAACTAATAAAAACCCAATATCTTGTGTTGTTGTTGTCTATAGCTGTTCAGTACTTAGGCATGTATTTCTATGCTTTTATGTGGAGCCCAGGAAGAGAAGCTGCTGCATGTGCAGTATCTAATGGGGATCCTAATGAACTAAACTGCAGAGTGAACAGCGCGGAAGTGACTGTGGTTGAGCAACTGCTCTCTCCTTGAGTGGCAGCGGGGCAGGGGCTTGGTGTAGTTAGTGGCATGCGGGAGAGAGAGAGAGAGGATTCAAGTAGCAAACAGAGCAAACTATTTTTTTTTAAACGGACATTTAACAAACCAAACATAAAAAATATTTATACAAAAAAACCCAAACCGGTCCATGCATTAATACCAGAATATAGTAAAAGCGTAAACCACCCATCCCTAGCGGGAACACTAACCCTCTTTAGCTAGCTAGCTATAAAACGAACCCCCCTTCATCTGTTCTTTAGCTAGCTAACTAGCTATACAACTAACCCCCATTCATCTGTTCTTTAGCTAGCTAGCTAGCTAGCTAGCTATGCAACTAACCCCCATTCATCTGTTCTTTAGCTAGCTAGCTAGCTAGCTATGCAACTAACCCCCATTCATCTGTTCTTTAGCTAGCTAACTAGCTATACAACTAACCCCCATTCATCTGTTCTTTATCTAACTAGCTATACAACTAACCCCCATTCATCTGTTCTTTAGCTAGCTAGCTATGCAACTAACCCCCATTCATCTGTTCTTTAGCTAGCTAGCTAACTAGCTATACAACTAACCCCCATTCATCTGTTCTTTAGCTAACTAGCTATACAACTAACCCTCATTCATCTGTTCTTTAGCTAGCTAGCTATACAACTAACCCTCATTCATCTGTTCTTTATCTAGCTAGCTATACAACTAACCCTCATTCATCTGTTCTTTAGCTAGCTAGCTATACAATGAACCCCCATTCATCTGTTCTTTATCTAGCTAACTAGCTATACAACTAACCCCCATTCATCTGTTCTTTAGCTAGCTAACTAGCTATACAACTAACCCCCATTCATCTGTTCTTTAGCTAACTAGCTATACAACTAACCCTCATTCATCTGTTCTTTAGCTAGCTAGCTATACAACTAACCCCCATTCATCTGTTCTTTAGCTAACTAGCTATACAACTAACCCTCATTCATCTGTTCTTTATCTAGCTAACTAGCTATACAACTAACCCCCATTCATCTGTTCTTTATCTAGCTAACTAGCTATACAACTAACCCCCATTAATCTGTTCTTTATCTAACTAGCTATACAACTAACCCCCATTCATCTGTTCTTTAGCTAGCTAGCTAGCTAGCTAGCTATGCAACTAACCCCCATTCATCTGTTCTTTAGCTAACTAGCTATACAACTAACCCTCATTCATCTGTTCTTTAGCTAGCTAGCTAGCTATACAACTAACCCCCATTCATCTGTTCTTTAGCTAACTAGCTATACAACTAACCCTCATTCATCTGTTCTTTAGCTAGCTAGCTATACAACTAACCCTCATTCATCTGTTCTTTAGCTAACTAGCTATACAACTAACCCTCATTCATCTGTTCTTTATCTAGCTAGCTATACAACGAACCCCCATTCATCTGTTCTTTATCTAGCTAACTAGCTATACAACTAACCCCCATTCATCTGTTCTTTAGCTAGCTAACTAGCTATACAACTAACCCCCATTCATCTGTTCTTTAGCTAACTAGCTATACAACTAACCCTCATTCATCTGTTCTTTAGCTAGCTAGCTATACAACTAACCCCCATTCATCTGTTCTTTATCTAACTAGCTATACAACTAACCCTCATTCATCTGTTCTTTATCTAACTAGCTATACAACTAACCCCCATTCATCTGTTCTTTAGCTAGCTAACTAGCTATACAACTAACCCCCATTCATCTGTTCTTTAGCTAGCTAACTAGCTATACAACTAACCCCCATTCATCTGTTCTTTAGCTAGCTAACTAGCTATACAACTAACCCCCATTCATCTGTTCTTTAGCTAGCTAACTAGCTATACAACTAACCCCCATTCATCTGTTCTTTAGCTAGCTAACTAGCTATACAACTAACCCCCATTCATCTGTTCTTTAGCTAACTAGCTATACAACTAACCCCCATTCATCTGTTCTTTAGCTAACTAGCTATACAACTAACCCTCATTCATCTGTTCTTTAGCTAGCTAGCTATACAACTAACCCCCATTCATCTGTTCTTTAGCTAGCTAGCTATACAACTAACCCCCATTCATCTGTTCTTTAGCTAGCTAGCTATACAACTAACCCCCATTCATCTGTTCTTTAGCTAGCTAGCTATACAACTAACCCCCATTCATCTGTTCTTTATCTAGCTAGCTATACAACTAACCCCCATTCATCTGTTCTTTATCTAGCTAGCTATACAACTAACCCTCATTCATCTGTTCTTTAGCTAGCTACCTGAGAAGCTAATGTGTGTTGAATCTGTGGTGACAGTTTGAATTTGAAACAAATCCACCAGCAGGTGCCTGGGGCCTCATTGATAACCGGTGTGTAAATGTCACGCTCAAGTCCTGCACGATTTCTGAAAATCCTGTGCACATACAAAAAACATGAACATTTATAAACTTGGTGCACACCATACATACGCATTTTTCGCGTATATAAAAATCAGACTGGAAGTAAAACTGTGTGCGAGTGAACGGGAATTAAAACTCCACCTGCAAAATGACCTCCACACACTTGTTATGGTGACAATAACCCCTCTTCTTGTTGCAACAGTCTCTCTAAAAGAAAGAGCAAAGGAAACTTATCACGTCGCTGTAGAGGAGTGGGCAGAAAGCATGGATATATTATGCAGTGATTTTTTCCCCCCAACCTAAACAAAAAGTATTCTGCACGTTTGAGTGTATATTCAGAAATATTTAAAATAAAAAGTAGGGTAATTTGTACAGCCCACACTTCTCTGCAAAATAAGAATTGTTGCTTAATATTGTTCTTATCAATAGAGCGTTTTTTTTTGACGTTCTGCCTTTTTGATAGGCTCTGAGATGAAACAGGCATTGATGTCACAGCAATACTGTAGACTACCCATATACTGTCATATTTTACATATGCTACGGGTCCATTTACTCTGTTGGCAGAATGTTTACATCTCTTGCAGCAATTGATGCTGTATCTGGCAAAGGACTGTCAGTTTCTGAAAGAGAAAAATTGTTGTGGACCGGTCAGCAAAAAGTTTGAATTCTAAAAATGGTATATAATGGACTGCCCACGAATTCTGAAACGTTGTCTAGGGCAAGCTACCAAAATATATCAACTTACAGCCGCATACATAGTAGGGCTGGGAATGACCAGGGACCTCACCATACCATCACCACACCAAGGGACTTCACCATACCATCACCACACTGAGGGACCTCACTATCACCACAATGAGGGACCGCACTATATCGTCACCATACTGAGGGCCTCCCCATACCATATTATAACCATACTGAGGGACCTCACCATACCATATTATCACCATACTGAGGGACCTCACCATACCATATTATCACCATACTGAGGGACCTCACCATACCATATTACCACCATACTGAGGGACCTCACCATACCATATTACCACCATACTAAGGAACCTCACCATACCATATTACCACCATACTAAGGAACCTCACCATACCATATTACCACCATACTGAGGGACCTCACCATACCATATTATCACCATACTGAGGGACCTCACCATACCATATTATCACCATACTGAAGGACCTCACCATACTGAGGGACCATACCATATTATCACCATACTGAGGGACCTCACCATATTATCACCATACTGAGGGACCTCACCATATTATCACCATACCATATTGCCCTCAATCTCACAAATGATCAAGGAACCCACCAGGTACAACCTAAAATCTGTAAAAATGGGCACCCTCATAGATATTATCCTGACCAACTTGCCCTCCAAATACACCTCTGATGTCTTCAACCAGGATCTCAGCGATCACTGCCTGCATCCGCTATGGGTCTGCGGTCAAACGACCACCCCTCATCACTGTCAAACGCTCCCTAAAACACTTCAGTGAGCAGGCCTTTCTAATCGACCTGGCCCGGGTATCCTGGAAGGATATTGACCTCATCCCGTCAGTCGAGGATGCCTGGTTATTCTTTAAAGGTAATTTCCTCACCATCTTAAACAAGCATGGCCCTTTCAAAAAATGTAAAACTAAGAACAGATATAGCCCTTGGTTCACTCCAGACCTGATGGCCCTTGACCAGCACAAAAACACCCTGTGGCGGACTGCAATAGCGTCGAATAGTCCCTGCGATATGCAACTGTTCAGGGATGTCAGAACCAATACACGCAGTCAGTCAGGAAAAGCAAAGGCTAGCTTTTTCAAACAGAAATGTGCATCCTGTAGCTCTAACTCCAAAACATTTTGCGACACTGTAAAGTCCATGGAGAATAAGAGCACCTCCTCCCAGCTGCCCACTGCACTGAGGCTAGGAAACACTGTCACCACCGATAAATCCACGATAATTTCAATAAGCATTTACAGCTGGCCATGCTTTCCTCCTGGCTGCCCCTACCCAGGTCAACTGCTCCGCACCCCCTGCAGCTACTTTCCCAAGCCTCCCCAGCTTCTCCTTCACCCAAATCCAGATTGCAGATGTTCAGAAAGATCTGCAAAACCTGGACCCGTACAAATCAGCTGGACTAGATAATCTGGACCCTCTCTTTTTAAAATTATGCACCTCAGCCACGCTCAAGGTACTAAACGATATCATAACCACTATCGATAAAAGACAGTACTGTGCAGCCGTCTTCATCAACCTGGCCAAGGGTTTCGACTCTGTCAATTACCGTATTCTTATCGGCAGACTCAATAGCCTTGGTTTCTCAAATGACTGCCTCGCCTGGTTCACCAACTACTTCTCAGACAGAGTTCAGTGTGTCAAATCGGAGGGCCTGTTGTCCGGACCTCTGGCAGTCTCTATGGGGGTGCCACAGGGTTCACTCCTCGGGCCGACTCTTTTCTCTGTATACATCACCCCCAAAACAAATTCCTCCTTCGGCCGCCTTTCCTTCTAGTTCTCTGCTGCCAATGACAGTTATCTTGCTCCTTTGCACCCCAGTATCTCTACTCGCACATCATCTTCTGCACATCTATCACTCCAGTCTTAATTTCTATATTGTAATTGTTTCACCACTATGGCCTATTTATTGCCTTACCTCCTTTTTCATACCTCATTTGTACACACTGTGTATATATACACACATACACTTTTCTATTGTATTATTGACTGTATGTTTGTTTATTCCATGTGTAACTCAGTTGTTTGTGTTGAACTGCTTTGCTTTATCTTGGCCAGGTCGCAGTTGTAAATGATAACTTGTTCTCAACTGGCCTACCTGGTTAAATAAAGGGGAAATACATTTTTTAAAAATGGGACCAACACTTTACATGTTGCGTTTATATTTTTTGTTCAGTATAATAGAATCATGTTCTAGTCTAATTGTATGTGAAACCGACAAACGGCCTCCTCATTGTGGTTTTACGGTTGTTGAGAATCCAACTGCAAAACGTTTACGAATGTAACCCAAGAGATAGACATACATTTCTATGAACAATGAGGGCGCACATGATAGCGCTGCTTATAGTGCTGCAACTAAAATGCCCACAAGCCACTAGCTAACAAAACAAAAAGGAGGAGAACAAGTCACCACAACATTAAAACAACAATTGAACGGTTTCAGCTTAGTTGCTCCTCTTTCTTCTGTTGTCTAGTGATATTTCCCAAAGAACCAACTTTTATGTTGCAGTCGGTAAACACATAGATCCACCCACCTTGTCAGCCGGTAACCGGAAACTTCTCCTCTCCCGTTTTCAGACCCTTTTCTTAGCTAGACAATCTGCTAACATCAGCGCCCAGGTCAACAAGCTTTTCCACATTCATTTCATTTAAAAAAAACACCCCCTCCCCCCCAAAAAACAAATATGAAGATCATAATTGATCAGTATGAACTTACGAATAGACGCCAAGTAAGTATAGAATCAACTATTGTCCTAGTTCTCCAAAAGCCCCACCGTGATGGGGAGACAGCCAGGCAGCAATAAGAGGAGGAGGCCACAGAGGAGGAGGAGGCCACAGTGCGCCAGCAATAAGAGGAGGTGGAGGCCAGATGACTGGGTGGAAGAAGCGCTCCTCCTGCTCGCTATATACGCCACGGCTCCTTCACGGAGCAAGCGCAGGAGTAGCAGGGGCCACTCGACAAAACCCCATTTCTCCAGGACGCCTGTCCACGCTGGGAACTCTGGCTCTAGTAGTTTTTTACATCGTTTCTAGTCTCGTCTCTGTCCAGCCTATTGTAGGGTGTAGATAAATCCTCGAAGACTACATCTCCCACGTTTACCATCGCCTTGCTGTTTCCATGCCGTCATTTGAAACATATATATATATATATATATATAAATAAATAAATATATCGGAACCACTTTTATCTTGAAACCAGCCAATCGTTATAAGCCAAAGGGGCGGTAACTCCAAGGTGTTGTCCAATGAGCGAGCGTATCGCTGTCGGTGGGCGGTGTTATCTGTCAGTCCGTTTCCGACGCGGAGAGAGCGGATCACAGCGGAGAGAGAGAAAAAAAAGGACTTTTGTCCAATTCACATACCAACATCAAACCCGAACCGGGGTCAGCGGACAAAACGCTACAACAACAACACACAAACTGGACAATTGTAGGATTTAAATGAGTTTATGGATTAATCTTGAACCCCTTTTCTTTCGTCGAAAGAAAACATTTTTCAAGTTGACTTGATTAGGTAAGGGATCGTGCTTTTTGCATGCCTTTAGGACGGTGAAGGGAAGGGGGGGGGAAATCACCGACTTGACTACGTTCAATTTCGATGCCTGGAAAAACAAAACAAAAAAACGGATTGTAAATGTGATCAAAATGTATCTAGTGGAATGAATGAAACATAAACCGTGAACAATGGAATCGTAACTCTTAAATGCACACGTTAACCTAACATTAAAAAAAAAAAAAATCGGTGAATCATTAGATTTTTTTTTTTAATGAATAGTGTAACAGCTAGGGTAACCTATTTCCTCGTTTAGAAAAAAAATGTCCTACTTTTTTAAAAATGTATTTGAACAATGCGACTTGCACACCGTCGGTCATTGTAACCTGCCGTGTTGTCGACTCGTTTCATAAGGGTACTGAATGGATCACTTTCTGCTGGGCTGTTGTGGTGGAATTCTTTAAACACGACGAAACACTGTGTGGACTGGTGCGTCCGCCTGCTAGGCATCGACTGGCTCACGGTAACCGATTGGGATAAAATGCTGCCTTGTTGGAGTCAGACCTAGTCCTTACGTAAGACTTGTGCCTACATCAGTGTATATTCTGCTTTTTTTATTTATTTAAAAAGGTCCCCTCGCCTTTCAATACGGGAACGTTATAGCTCCGTTTATATTATAGAGTTTTTCACACGTCGATTTGCGAATCTGAACTAGGCTACATTTTTCTTTTGTTGCTTAGATTTTGTATTTTTTTTGTAGGCCAGCAACAATGTTGCAATTGAGTCAGAACTCGCTCCTTCTAGTGGCGGTAGTAGTTGTTCTTTCTGCAGCTTGACACATTTCGATGCCCCCCTCCTCCCCCTGCTCCTCGGAAGATTTCGTCGTAGTTTTTGTTGTTGTTGCCTGATAATTGCCTGATAATTCCTGATAAAACACTATTTCTAGTCGGTGGGGGCATTGACTGGACCAGCGGAGTTGTCTGGGGGTGACATTGTAGCCACGGAGATCTGCAACTCGTCGACAGCTATTTCGCTACTACGTTATAACCTCCAAGTGAAACGTCTCCTAAGCAAGGATGTCATTCTTGGCGATTATTATTTGTTAAGAATTCTGTGTTTGATAAACGACTTTATTGGTCTCGACCTTGTTTGCCAAGTGTTTTAGTCAATTTGCTTCTTTGTCAGAGAGGCACACTTGGATGTAGTCGACCGTCAGCAAATTTGTAGAACAACTGCTTGCTGCTCGTATAAGACGAGACGAGGGGGTGAATCAATCTGTTTTCAATCGTCCTGCAGCAGTCTTACTTTATGTAACTTTGCATTGTTTTGCTCTTTTATAGAATTAACGTTATAATGATACGTGTTCGTGTTAGATCTTGGTTAGGGTTGTCGAGTGGAGTTTTATCGCACTATTTGCTTACCGAGCCTCTGTGGAGATAGCCAGCAGATTCCGACCCTACTGTTATGCTTCGAGCTGGCACTGAGCTGCACTGGGGTCTGAATTTGCCATCATGATCAGATTTTATCCCTATTCGGTACAGGATTAGTTTAAAGGGGGAGGCTGGTTAACGTAATTATGTGCACGAGCATAAAAAAGCCACATCTGTAATTGTAGGACTGTCCGAATCTACCATCTCTATAATTTTTACATGGCAGGAGAGTAACAATTCTCAAGTTTGATAGGTGTTGCTCACAGTTTGAGCAAGAAAACAGTAACATTCAATAAATTGAACGAAGTGCTGCACATAACCAGGCAAGTCAGCTAAGAACAAATTGTTATTTTCAACGACGGCCTAGGAACAGTGAGTTAACTGCCTTGTTCGGGGATTTGATCTAGCAACCTTTTGGTTACTAGTCCAACGCTCTAACCACTAGACTACCCTCCCACCCCATATATATGAATGACCTACATGTATCAACTTTCACAGTGAATGCTTTTATTTATATGTTTTGTGCGTATGAATTGAAAAAAAATATCACCCCTTTTTAACCCTTTGCTGTTAAACAGATGGCAAAGCAGCAGTATTCAACTGACCTAAACGTTTGGAAATGATAAGTTAACTTCCTCATCCAGTGCAAGTGCACTGATTGGCTCCCATCTCAAAGTCACCATTATTAGTCAGTTGTACAACCGAATGCCTTCAACTGAAATGTGTCTTCCGTTACTCAATTCAAATGTTACGGCTACACTATTACCAAAGATTGTGTGGTATCGTTTAAAAACTTGTGAACCAAGTTGGAGTTATGAGTGTGGCACTATCGCCTGGACATGTTGAAATATCTTCACTCCTAGAATACAAACCTTCAGGCTTCGATAATAACTGGCCATTTATTTGTGGGAAAAAAAGCATCAATTACAGGGGGCGGTTTTGGGGAAAAAACGAAATTCCGTCTGAAACGTCCTTTGGAATAACAGACATTCAGGAGTAATAACTAGATAACCAACATTCTCTAGTAATAGTAGTCCCGTGTGAATAAGGCTTAAGACAGGAGATATGGGTTGGAAAAAATTTGTCTCAAGACCATTCGTTTTTCCATAAAGCTGCCATTTTCATCCCCATGCTAGCTAGCAGTAGCCACAGCAGCCGTTGTGGAATGGCACTTTGCGTTGAACAACAAAGGAGTTTGTCTGACACTGCCATTCCACAATGGCAGAGGTGGCTAACTGCTAGCTCGCATGAGAACGAAAATGGCAGTTTTCAGGAAAACGACCAGTATTTCAATCTTCTCGGGTTGTCAGTTTGGATATAGGCAACATTTGGAGTACAGTGGCACATCCCTGCATTGAGGTATGTTTTCCGATCCATATCTGCAATGTGAACACAGCTCCCCGGGACGACTTTCCATTATTCCCACCACACACTAGACTACTGCAAAACCACTTCCCCTTCCATTATTCCCACCACACACTAGACTACTGCAAAACCACTTCCTCTTCCATTATTCCCACCACACACTAGACTACTGCAAAACCACTTCCTCTTCCATTATTCCCACCACACACTAGACTACTGCAAAACCACTTCCTCTTCCATTATTCCCACCACACACTAGACTACTGCAAAACCACTTCCCCTTCCATTATTCCCACCACACACTAGACTACTGCAAAACCACTTCCTCTTCCATTATTCCCACCACACACTAGACTACTGCAAAACCACTTCCTCTTCCATTATTCCCACACCACACACTAGACTACTGCAAAACCACTTCCTCTTCCATTATTCCCACACCACACACTAGACTACTGCAAAACCACTTCCTCTTCCATTATTCCCACCACACACTAGACTACTGCAAAACCACTTCCTCTTCCATTATTCCCACCACACACTAGACTACTGCAAAACCACTTCCTCTTCCATTATTCCCACCACACACTAGACTACTGCAAAACCACTTCCTCTTCCATTATTCCCACCACACACTAGACTACTGCAAAACCACTTCCTCTTCCATTATTCCCACCACACACTAGACTACTGCAAAACCACTTCCTCTTCCATTATTCCCACCACACACTAGACTACTGCAAAACCACTTCCTCTTCCATTATTCCCCCACCACACACTAGACTACTGCAAAACCACTTCCTCTTCCATTATTCCCACCACACACTAGACTACTGCAAAACCACTTCCTCTTTCATTATTCCCACCACACACTAGACTACTGCAAAACCACTTCCTCTTCCATTATTCCCACCACACACTAGACTACTGCAAAACCACTTCCTCTTCCATTATTCCCCACCACACACTAGACTACTGCAAAACCACTTCCTCTTCCATTATTCCCCACCACACACTAGACTACTGCAAAACCACTTCCTCTTCCATTATTCCCACCACACACTAGACTACTGCAAAACCACTTCCTCTTCCATTATTCCCACCACACACTAGACTACTGCAAAACCACTTCCTCTTCCATTATTCCCCCACCACACACTAGACTACTGCAAAACCACTTCCTCTTCCATTATTCCCACCACACACTAGACTACTGCAAAACCACTTCCTCTTCCATTATTCCCACCACACACTAGACTACTGCAAAACCACTTCCTCTTCCATTATTCCCACCACACACTAGACTACTGCAAAACCACTTCCTCTTCCATTATTCCCACACCACACACTAGACTACTGCAAAACCACTTCCTCTTCCATTATTCCCACACCACACACTAGACTACTGCAAAACCACTTCCTCTTCCATTATTCCCACCACACACTAGACTACTGCAAAACCACTTCCCCTTCCATTATTCCCACCACACACTAGACTACTGCAAAACCACTTCCTCTTCCATTATTCCCCCACCACACACTAGACTACTGCAAAACCACTTCCTCTTCCATTATTCCCCACCACACACTAGACTACTGCAAAACCACTTCCTCTTCCATTATTCCCCACCACACACTAGACTACTGCAAAACCACTTCCTCTTCCATTATTCCCACCACACACTAGACTACTGCAAAACCACTTCCTCTTCCATTATTCCCACCACACACTAGACTACTGCAAAACCACTTCCTCTTCCATTATTCCCACCACACACTAGACTACTGCAAAACCACTTCCTCTTCCATTATTCCCACCACACACTAGACTACTGCAAAACCACTTCCTCTTCCATTATTCCCACCACACACTAGACTACTGCAAAACCACTTCCTCTTCCATTATTCCCACCACACACTAGACTACTGCAAAACCACTTCCTCTTCCATTATTCCCACCACACACTAGACTACTGCAAAACCACTTCCTCTTCCATTATTCCCACCACACACTAGACTACTGCAAAACCACTTCCTCTTCCATTATTCCCACCACACACTAGACTACTGCAAAACCACTTCCTCTTCCATTATTCCCACCACACACTGGACTACT
>CM059780.1:2642389-2754889 GCA_030435695.1 Brachymystax lenok tsinlingensis
TGCTAGTCAGATGGCAGACGCTAGTCAGATGGCAGAGATGCTAGTCAGATGGCAGACGCTAGTCAGATGGCAGAGACGCTAGTCAGATGGCAGACGCTAGTCAGATGGCAGAGATGAGTAGGAGTAGGTGTGTCAACTTTTGACTGGTACTGTATATGAAAATGTTTGCACTCACGACTGTAAGTTGCTATTGATCAGAGCATGATGGGCCTGGGGACTACTGTAATGTGACTGGCCTGGGGACTACTGTAATCTGGGGACTACTGTAATGTGACGGCCTGGGGACTACTGTAATCTGGGGACTACTATAATGTGATGGGACTGGGGACTACTGTAATGTGACTGGCCTGGGGACTACTGTAATCTGGGGACTACTGTAATGTGACTGGCCTGGGGACTACTGTAATCTGGGGACTACTGTAATGTGATGGGACTGGGGACTACTGTAATGTGACTGGCCTGGGGACTACTGTAATCTGGGGACTACTATAATGTGATGGGACTGGGGACTACTGTAATGTGATGGGCCTGGGGACTACTGTAATGTGACTGGCCTGGGGACTACTGTAATCTGGGGACTACTGTAATGTGATTGACCTGGGGACTACTGTAATGTGATTGACCTGGGGACTACTGTAATGTGATTGACCTGGGGACTACTGTAATGTGATTGACCTGGGGACTACTGTAATGTGATGGGACTGGGGACTACTGTAATGTGATGGGACTGGGGACTACTGTAATGTGACTGGCCTGGGGACTACTGTAATCTGGGGACTACTATAATGTGATGGGACTGGGGACTACTGTAATGTGATGGGCCTGGGGACTACTGTAATGTGACTGGCCTGGGGACTACTGTAATCTGGGGACTACTGTAATGTGATTGACCTGGGGACTACTGTAATGTGATTGACCTGGGGACTACTGTAATGTGATTGACCTGGGGACTACTGTAATGTGATTGACCTGGGGACTACTGTAATGTGATGGGACTGGGGACTACCGTAATGTGATGGGACTGGGGACTACTGTAATGTGATTGACCTGGGGACTACTGTAATGTGATGGGACTGGGGACTACTGTAATGTGATGGGACTGGGGACTACCGTAATGTGATTGACCTGGGGACTACTGTAATCTGGGGACTACCGTAATGTGATGGGACTGGGGACTACTGTAATGTGATGGGACTGGGGACTACTGTAATGTGATTGACCTGGGGACTACCGTAATGTGATGGGACTGGGGACTACTGTAATGTGATTGACCTGGGGACTACTGTAATGTGATTGACCTGGGGACTACTGTAATGTGATTGACCTGGGGACTACTGTAATGTGATTGACCTGGGGACTACTGTAATGTGATGGGACTGGGGACTACTGTAATGTGATTGACCTGGGGACTACTGTAATGTGATGGGACTGGGGACTACTGTAATGTGATTGACCTGGGGACTACTGTAATGTGATGGGACTGGGGACTACTGTAATGTGATTGACCTGGGGACTACCGTAATGTGATGGGACTGGGGACTACCGTAATGTGATGGGACTGGGGACTACCGTAATGTGATGGGACTGGGGACTACTGTAATGTGATTGACCTGGGGACTACCGTAATGTGATGGGACTGGGGACTACCGTAATCTGGGGACTACCGTAATGTGATGGGACTGGGGACTACTGTAATGTGATGGGACTGGGGACTACCGTAATGTGATGGGACTGGGGACTACCGTAATGTGATGGGACTGGGGACTACTGTAATGTGATGGGACTGGGGACTACTGTAATGTGATGGGACTGGGGACTAGCGTAATGTGATGGGACTGGGGACTACCGTAATGTGATTGACCTGGGGACTACTGTAATGTGATGGGACTGGGGACTACTGTAATGTGATTGACCTGGGGACTACTGTAATGTGATGGGACTGGGGACTACTGTAATGTGATGGGACTGGGGACTACCGTAATGTAATGTGATGGGACTGGGGACTACTGGTTTGTGATTGACCTGGGGACTACTGTAATGTGATGGGACTGGGGACTACCGTAATGTGATGGGACTGGGGACTACTGTAATGTGATGGGACTGGGGACTACCGTAATGTGATGGGACTGGGGACTACCGTAATGTGATGGGACTGGGGACTACTGTAATGTGATTGACCTGGGGACTACTGTAATGTGATGGGACTGGGGACTACTGTAATGTGATTGACCTGGGGACTACTGTAATGTGATGGGACTGGGGACTACTGTAATGTGATGGGACTGGGGACTACTGTAATGTGATGGGACTGGGGACTACCGTAATGTGATGGGACTGGGGACTACCGTAATGTGATTGACCTGGGGACTACTGTAATGTGATTGACCTGGGGACTACTGTAATGTGATGGGACTGGGGACTACTGTAATGTGATTGACCTGGGGACTACTGTAATGTGATGGGACTGGGGACTACCGTAATGTGATGGGACTGGGGACTACTGTAATGTGACTGGCCTGGGGACTACTGTAATCTGGGGACTACTGTAATGTGATGGGACTGGGGACTACCGTAATGTGGGGACTACTGTAATGTGATGGGACTGGGGACTACCGTAATGTGGGGACTACTGTAATGTGATGGGACTGGGGACTACTGTAATGTGATGGGACTGGGGACTACTGTAATGTGGGGACTACTGTAATGTGATGGGACTGGGGACTACCGTAATGTGGGGACTACTGTAATGTGATGGGACTGGGGACTACCGTAATGTGATGGGACTGGGGACTACCGTAATGTGATGGGACTGGGGACTACCGTAATGTGATGGGACTGGGGACTACCGTAATGTGACGGGCCTGGGGACTACCGTAATGTGATTGACCTGGGGACTACCGTAATGTGATGGGACTGGGGACTACCGTAATGTGATGGGACTGGGGACTACCGTAATGTGACGGGCCTGGGGACTACCGTAATGTGATGGGACTGGGGACTACCGTAATGTGATGGGACTGGGGACTACCGTAATGTGACGGGCCTGGGGACTACCGTAATGTGATGGGACTGGGGACTATTTCACCAGCCACGTTGGCGGGTGGTCAGGGATCCACAGTGGGGGCATTTCACTCATATTTGTGAATAAAAACAGTCAAGTACGATCACATTTTATAGTCAAATAAATGTGCCAGTCGCTGTTTTCACAGTGTTTCTGCCGTTTTGTTTCACAACTGGTAAATGAATCACACAAAGTCAAAGAACTACGAATCCTATATTAGCCTATTCCACATTACGCTGCAACATTACCTGGATAGGGTCTGTGCGCATATGAAGAGCTGTTTTATGTGGTGTAATTTTAACGGGGAACATTTTTTAAAACTCTGCCTGCCACTGTGGCTAGTGGCCCGAAAAGTAACATGTATTCCCTGGCGACAGGTGAAATAGAGATAACGATGTTCTATATTCTCCTGACGTATTGCACAAGTTGACTGCTGATATTTACTTAATAAAAAAAGTAGCTACAACTATTCACATGTGTTATTTAAAAAAAAAAAAAGAAAGTCTAAGAAATAGTTTGAACCCGATACCATGGTATACTGCCCAAGTCTTTTTTGACAAATCGGGAAGTTTCAGAAATAACGTACTTTTTAGTTATTGACAAGCATGCATATCAACTATGTGTTTTGGATTAAAATGCTTTATGCATTTCTGATTTGCAGTGAGTGTGACACCTCTTTTTTTAATTAAAAACGCGATTCAAAGAAACCGTACCAACATTGTCCCAGTTGAGTGATTTTGTTTTTAGGGAGGTAACGTCAACACCTCAAACACCGTGTTTCCTGACATGCCTCTTCCACGCCTCTATCACAGCTTGCCGTGTAGGCAAAGACTGTGTGATTGCGTCCACCCTAATGTTGGATTGTGTAAACTAGCCAGAGTGTCAGTGTTCTTGTGGCATAATGACAACCATGTTTGGCATGCCGATGAGTGAAGGATTTGGCATGATGGCTGACTGGCACTCAGGGGCTTGTGCACACAGTCCTACCTAACACAGAAAGCTATTATGCAGAATGTATTATACACAGTTATGGTGGAGTCGGGTCATAAACTGATGTGAGATGACTTGACGCTATTTATTTTTTTTTCTTTTCCAAAAAACGTCAATTTTCATCCACAGAATCGTTCCACCGGTCACTCAAGAGGAGCCCGGAGGACTCTGAAGAGATGAAGGTAAAGCATTCCTATACTTTACACATTTATTTTATTTTGTTATTTTTAACTCGTTTACTATGGAGAAGCAACTTGCCGTGTCCTCACAGATGATTTTTCATGTCTGAAAATACTTTTTTGTGTATTTGAAGTTGGATGAAAAATGTATGCTATGGGCAGTCATTCATGAAGTAAAAGCCTTTTTAAACACT
Organism: Brachymystax lenok tsinlingensis; assembly: GCA_030435695.1. Taxonomy (NCBI): domain Eukaryota; kingdom Metazoa; phylum Chordata; class Actinopteri; order Salmoniformes; family Salmonidae; genus Brachymystax; species Brachymystax lenok. The sequence continues at coordinate 2,646,814 of CM059780.1, forward strand.
GTAGACTGAAGTCAGTAGTCTGAAATTCATGAAATATATGAGATTTTCTGTACATTTTGGAACTTTTTTAACCATTTTAGTTCTGAAAGCCAAGAGCCTGAAAGGGTCCCCGGAAATGGTGCACAACGTCATCACGTCGTTGCTCTCCAGTAGCTGTGCACAAAGACAGTACAAAAATAAACACTCTGGTTGTGGGTTCACCCTACAACCTCATTGGACAATGCTGCGCCGATCTAATCCTGCCTCCCGTTTTAACCTTGCAACCTCATTGGACATCGTTCTACCCGGCCAATCAGCAATGTGTCTGGTTGTTTTTTGGTTGTGGCTAGTTCCTGTTGTGCAAGACAGGTAGGGGAAAGAAATTGCAGCCTCTTGCGTTATGGATGTGCAATTTCAATTAAAAATGTAATTAATAATTATAATTAAATGTAATTGTGGAGCCCTACATCAAATGTTGTGTAATGATTTATATTCAGACCACTTTTTCCCCCTTATTCTAAAATTAATGAAATTGTTTTTTTCCCCCTCTCTACACGCAATACCCGTAATGACAAATCAAAAAACTGTTTTTTAGTTTTGTTTATGTATGCACATTTATTTAAAAACCTGGAAATATGACATTTACATAAGTATTCAGACCCTTTACCCTTGAAGCGCCTCTGGCAGCGATTACAGCCTCCAGTCTTCTTGGGTTTGACGCTACAAGCTTGGCACACCTGCATTTGGGCAGTTTCTCCCACTCTTCTCTGCAGATCCTCTCAAGCTCTATCAGGTTGGGATGGGGAGCGTCGCTGCACAGCTATTTCCAGAGTTGTATAACCACACTATTTGTGATGTAAATTGAGTATGTAGTATGCTTATTGGTAATAGTTTGGATATACAGTGGGGAAAAAAAGTATTTAGTCAGCCACCAATTGTGCAAGTTCTCTCACTTAAAAAGATGAGAGAGGCCTGTAATGTTCATCATAGGTACACTTCAACTATGACAGACAAAATGAGGACAAAATCCAGAAAATCACATTGTAGGATTTTTAATGAATTTATTTGCAAATTATGGTGGAAAATAAGTATTTGGTCACATACAAAGAAGCAAGATTTCTGGCTCTCACAGACCTGTAACTTCTTCTTTAAGAGGTTCCTCTGTCCTCCACTCATTACCTGTATTAATGGCACCTGTTTGAACTTGTTATCAGTATAAAAGACACCTGTCCACAACCTCAAACAGTCACACTCCAAACTCCACTATGGCCAAGACCAAAGAGCTGTCAAAGGACACCAGAAACAAAATTGTAGACCTGCACCAGGTTGGGAAGACTGAATCTGCAATAGGTAAGCAGCTTGGTTTGAAGAAATCAACTGTGGGAGCAATTATTAGGAAATGGAAGACATACAAGACCACTGATAATCTTCCTCGATCTGGGGCTCCACGCAAGATCTCACCCGTGGGGTCAAAATGATCACAAGAACGGTGAGCAAAAATCCCAGAACCACACGGGGACCTAGTGAATGACCTGCAGAGAGCTGGGACCAAAGTAACAAAGCCTACCATCAGTAACACACTACGCCGCCAGGGACTCAAATCCTGCAGTGCCAGACGTGTCCCCCTGCTTAAGCCAGTACATGTTCAGGCCCGTCTAAAGTTTGCTAGAGAGCATTTGGATGATCCAGATGAGGATTGGGAGAATGTCAGATGAAACCAAAATAGAACTTTTGGTAAAAACTCAACTCGTCGTGTTTGGAGGACAAAGAATGCTGAGTTGCATCCAAAGAACACCATACCTACTGTGAAGCATGGGGTGGAAACATCATGCTTTGGGGCTGTTTTTCTGCAAAGGGACCAGGACGACTGATCCGTGTAAAGGAAAGAATGAATGGGGCCATGTATCGTGAGATTTTGAGTGAAAACCTCCTTCCATCAGCAAGGGCATTGAAGATGAAACGTGGCTGGGTCTTTCAGCATGACAATGATCCCAAACACACCGCCCGGGCAACAAAGGAGTGGCTTCAGAAGAAGCATTTCAAGGTCCTGGAGTGGCCTAGCCAGTCTTCAGATCTCAACCCCATAGAAAATCTTTGAAAGTCTGTGTTGCCCAGCGACAGCCCCAAAACATCACTGCTCTAGAGGAGATCTGCATGGAGGAATGGGCCAAAATACCAGCAACAGTGTGTGAAAACCTTGTGAAGACTTACAGAAAACGTTTGACCTCTGTCATTGCCAACAAAGGGTATATAACAAAGTATTGAGATAAACTTTTGTTATTGACCAAATACTTATTTTCCACCATAATTTGCAAATAAATTCATAAAAAATCCTACAATGTGATTTTCTGGATTTTCTTCCTCATTTTATCTGTCATAGTTGAAGTGTACCTATGATGAAAATTACAGGCCTCTCTCATCTTTTTAAGTGAGAGAACTTGCACAATTGGTGGCTGACTAAATACTTTTTTTCCCCACTGTAGTTAGTGTGCCAAAAGTCTCCGGATGTCGTACTAAATTCGCCAGAAGATGAAGTATACGAGCAGTGGGCGCTATTTCTGTGCTTTTAGTGAACATAATACAATTCTTCCGAAAATGGGCGTGCCTTCAACATTTTTGAAATTTTAAGAAAATGACGGAAAATATGCATCCGAAGTCCGACGAGAGCGGATACAATTTCATTGCTCAACAATTTGTCATAATTAGATAAAGCAATGTAATAAAGTAATGACTTTTCAACCGTTTGTTAGCTACGCTGTCCTTATGAACCACAGCATATCATTACAGCAGTAATCAGTATGTACATTACCCGGTATGTTAGCTACGCTGTCCTTATGAACCACAGCATATCATTACAGCAGTAATCAGTATGTACATTACCCGGTATGTTAGCTACGCTGTCCTTATGAACCACAGCATATCACTACAGCAGTAATCAGTATGTACATTACCCGGTATGTTAGCTACGCTGTCCTTATGAACCACAGCATATCATTACAGCAGTAATCAGTATGTACATTACCTGGTATGTTAGCTACGCTGTCCTTATGAACCACAGCATATCACTACAGCAGTAATCAGTATGTACATTACCCGGTATGTTAGCTACGCTGTCCTTATGAACCACAGCATATCATTACAGCAGTAATCAGTATGTACATTACCCGGTATGTTAGTTGTCTACTAATACATTGAACTTGCCAGTATATTAACTATATACTATCTAACTAACTACCCAAAGAAACAGCATCAACTACAGCATCAACTTCCCGGTAGAGGGGCGCTAGCACACTCAACTGAAAGGATACTGTTTGTTTACAGCATACTAAAATGAACGAATAGTATGTAGTCATTAAGTACAGTTGAAGTCGGAAGTTTACATGCACTTAGGTTGGAGTCATTGAAACTCGTTTGTTCAACCACTCCACAAATTTCTTGTTAACAAACTATAGTTTTGGCAAGTCGGTTAGGACATCTACTTTATGCATGACACAAGTAAAGTTTCCAACAATTGTTTACTGACAGATTATTTCACTTATAATTCACTGTATCACAATTCCAGTGGGTCAGACATTTACATACACTAAGTTGACTATGCCTTTTAAACAGCTTGGAAAATTCCAGAAAATGATGGCTTTAGAAGCTTCTGATAGGCTAATTGACATAATTTGAGTCAATTGGAGGTGTACCTGTGGATGTATTTCAAGGCCTACCTTCAAACTCTGTGCCTCTTTTCTGGACATCATGGGAAAATCAAAAGAAATCAGCCAAGGCCTCAGAATAAAAATTATAGGCCTTCACATGTCTGGTTCATCCTTGGGAGCAATCTCCTAATGCCTGAAGGTACCACTTTAGGGGATGCTTGCAAGCCGAAGAACACCATCCCAACCGTGAAGCACGGGGGTGGCAGCATCATGTTGTGGGGATGCTTTGCTGCAGGAGGGACTAGTGCACTTCACAAAATAGATGGCATCATGAGGAAGGAAAAGTATGTGAATATATTGAAGCAACATCTCAAGACATCAGTCAGGAAGTTAAAGCTTGGTCGCAAATGGGTCTTCCAAATGGACAATGACCCCAAGCATACTTCCAAAGTTGTGGCAAAATGGCATAAGGACAACAAAGTCAATGTATTTGAGTGGCCATCACAAAGCCCTGACCTCAATCCTATAGAAAATCTGTGGGCAGAACTGAAAAAGCGTGTGCGAGCATGGAGGCCTAAAAACCTGACTCAGTTACACCAGCTCTGTCAGGAGGAATGGGCCAAAATTCACCCAACTTATTGTGGGAAGCTTGTGGAAGGCTACCTGAAATATTTGACCCAAGTTAAACAATTTAAAGCCAATGCTACCAAATACTAATTGAGTGTATGTAAACTTCTGACCCACTGGGAATGTGATGAAAGAAATAAAAGCTGAAATAAATCATTCTCTCTACTATTATTCTGACATTTCACATTCTTAAAAAAAAGTGGTGATCCTAACTGACCTAAGAGAGGGAATTTTTACTAGGATTAAATGTCAGGAATTGTGAAATACTGAGTTTAAATGTATTTGGCTAAGGTGTATGTATTCTTCCGACTTCAACTGTATGTAGTATACAGTATGTTAGTATGGGTATTCAAACACATCTCAGGTCTCTCCATAGATGTTCGATCAGGTTCAAGTCTGGGCTCTGGCTGGACTTTTTTATCATTGTTTTAGCCTTTTAGTTCATGGCCTGATTTTAACCCTCGTTCTATATTATTCAAATGTATTCTTAATTTTGGAGTGAAACTGTTCCTTACGTCAATGAGTCTTTTTTTTTTTGTGCACAAGGTAACGGCCAACATCTTCATACATTCTTTCAAGACTGGGCTGTTTGTGGGGGTGGGGAGGATCTGGGAGATTCTACTGTATTTTCTAGTTTCTATACCACTCTGTTGTAGCTTTTACTTTGTGTTGTGACTGACAGCCTCTCCTGTTGTTTCTATGGTAACCATCTCTGCAGACTTTTGCCTACCTGCAGGATATGTCCCAGTTTCTTGTTGGTGTCTGATTTGAGAGTAAAAGAGTGAGTTTTTAATATGGAGAATGATAAGTTGTTGATTTGCCCCCCCAGGACAGACCTATGTGACATGTATGATGTGAGTAGAGCTGCTCTGTTTCTTTTCTCAGTGTGAAATAATGTTGACACGGTTCTCCGTTCTCTCAAGATGCTCACATGGAACAGAAAACAGTAGGACTAAGTACCGTTGCTGAATTCATTGGATTCCATTTCAAGCATCATACCAGCGTTTTTAATGAAATTTAATGAATTAAATAAAGGTTAAGTACAATTTAAAAAAATTATGAAATGAATTACACATTTTCTGCATTTCTTATCATGTGGGGGGAAAAAAAGTCTGGACATTAGTCATGTCATTGCCAAAGTAACCCCTGGTGGGTTTATTCGTAGTGAGTGGTGTTGAAGTGATTCCAGCCTGGCCTAGTGGACAACTTCTATGGAATGGAAGGAGGACTTCATTTAGGGCTGTGTTGGTCACGATATTTTGTCAGCCGGTGATTGTCAATCAAATTACTGACGGTCTCACGTTAATTGACCGTTAATTAACAAAGACATTTAGCATCTCCTGGCTTCCACCACAGCCTCCAAGCCACTGACGCAGACCTTTGGAACATCTACTTTTTAAAAGCCTAACAAATCCATGTAATATAGCCTACACCTTCACAATAAATCCATGTAATATAGTCTACACCTTCACAATAAATCCATGTAATATAGTCTACACCTTCACAATAAATCCATGTAATATAGCCTACACCTTCACAATAAATCCATGTAATATAGCCTACACCTTCACAATAAATCCATGTAATATAGCCTACACCTTCACAATAAATCCATGTAATAAAGCCTACACCTTCACAATAAATCCATGTAATATAGCCTACACCTTCACAATAAATCCATGTAATATAGCCTACACCTTGACAATAAATCCATGTAATATAGTCTACACCTTCACAATAAATCCATGTAATATAGCTTACACCCCTTCACAATAAATCCATGTAATATAGTCTACACCTTCACAATAAATCCATGTAATATAGTCTACACCATCACAATAAATCCATGTAATATAGCTTACACCCCTTCACAATAAATCCATGTAATATAGCCTACACCTTCACAATAAATCCATGTAATATAGTCTACACCTTCACAATAAATCCATGTAATATAGCCTACACCTTCACAATAAATCCATGTAATATAGCCTCCACCTTCACAATAAATCCATGTAATATAGTCTACACCTTCACAATAAATCCATGTAATATAGCCTACACCTTCACAATAAATCCATGTAATATAGCCTACACCTTCACAATAAATCCATGTAATATAGTCTACACCTTCACAATAAATCCATGTAATATAGCCTACACCTTCACAATAAATCCATGTAATATAGCCTACACCTCCACAATAAATCCATGTAATAAAGCCTACACCTTCACAATAAACCCATGTAATATAGCCTACACCTTCACAATAAACCCATGTAATATAGCCTACACCTCCACAATAAATCCATGTAATATAGCCTACACCTTCACAATAAATCCATGTAATATAGTCTACACCATCACAATAAATCCATGTAATATAGCCTACACCTTCACAATAAATCCATGTAATATAGCCTACACCTTCACAATAAATCCATGTAATATAGCCTACACCTTCACAATAAATCCATGTAATATAGCCTACACCTTCACAATAAATCCATGTAATATAGCCTACACTTTCACAATAAATCCATGTAATATAGCCTACACCTTCACAATAAATCCATGTAATATAGCCTACACCTTCACAATAAATCCATGTAATATAGCTTACACCCCTTCACAATAAATCCATGTAATATAGTCTACACCTTCACAATAAATCCATGTAATATAGCTTACACCATCACAATAAATCCATGTAATATAGCTTACACCCCTTCACAATAAATCCATGTAATATAGTCTACACCTTCACAATAAATCCATGTAATATAGTCTACACCATCACAATAAATCCATGTAATATAGCTTACACTCTTCACAATAAATCCATGTAATATAGCCTACACCTTCACAATAAATCCATGTAATATAGTCTACACCTTCACAATAAATCCATGTAATATAGCCTACACCTTCACAATAAATCCATGTAATATAGCCTCCACCTTCACAATAAATCCATGTAATATAGTCTACACCTTCACAATAAATCCATGTAATATAGCCTACACCTTCACAATAAATCCATGTAATATAGCCTACACCTTCACAATAAATCCATGTAATATAGTCTACACCTTCACAATAAATCCATGTAATATAGCCTACACCTTTCACAATAAATCCATGTAATATAGCCTACACCTCCACAATAAATCCATGTAATAAAGCCTACACCTTCACAATAAACCCATGTAATATAGCCTACACCTTCACAATAAACCCATGTAATATAGCCTACACTCTCCACAATAAATCCATGTAATATAGCCTACACCTTCACAATAAATCCATGTAATATAGTCTACACCATCACAATAAATCCATGTAATATAGCCTACACCTTCACAATAAATCCATGTAATATAGCCTACACCTTCACAATAAATCCATGTAATATAGCCTACACCTTCACAATAAATCCATGTAATATAGCCTACACCTTCACAATAAATCCATGTAATATAGCCTACACTTTCACAATAAATCCATGTAATATAGCCTACACCTTCACAATAAATCCATGTAATATAGCCTACACCTTCACAATAAATCCATGTAATATAGCTTACACCCCTTCACAATAAATCCATGTAATATAGTCTACACCTTCACAATAAATCCATGTAATATAGCTTACACCCCTTCACAATAAATCCATGTAATATAGCCTACACCTTCACAATAAATCCATGTAATATAGTCTACACCATCACAATAAATCCATGTAATATAGCCTACACCTTCACAATAAATCCATGTAATATAGCCTACACCTTCACAATAAATCCATGTAATATAGCCTACACCTTCACAATAAATCCATGTAATATAGCCTACACCTTCACAATAAATCCATGTAATATAGCCTACACCTTCACAATGAACCCATTATTTATTTTAGACAGGTCTAAAGAAGCATGATAAGAAAATGTAGTCCTAATTCAGATGAACAGAATAGCATAGTCTGAGTTGTCCTGTTGTGGCTATGCCAACAGGCTGTTGCCTACGCTAGTTCATTATGCAGACAAACTGATTCACGGCATGAACCTTATTCTCACACCAACGAGATCTAGGATCCAAAGTCACCGCGTGTCTGCCTTGACGTTCATAACACCAACGAGATCTAGGATCCGACTTCACCGCGTGTCTGCCTTGCCGTTCATAACACCAACGAGATCTAGGATCCGAATTCACCGCGTGTCTGCCTTGCCGTTCATAGCACCAACGAGATCTAGGATCCGAATTCACCGCGTGTCTGCCTTGCCGTTCATAGCACCAACGAGATCTAGGATCCGAATTCACCGCGTGTCTGCCTTGCCGTTCATAACACCAACGAGATCTAGGATCCGAATTCACCGCGTGTCTGCCTTGCCGTTCATAACACCAACGAGATCTAGGATCCGAATTCACCGCGTGTCTGCCTTGCCGTTCATAGCACCAACGAGATCTAGGATCCGAATTCACCGCGTGTCTGCCTTGCCGTTCATAACACCAACGAGATCTAGGATCCGAATTCACCGCTGTCTGCCTTGCCGTTCATAACACCAACGAGATCTAGGATCCGAATTCACCGCGTGTCTGCCTTGCCGTTCATAGCACCAACGAGATCTAGGATCCGAATTCACCGCGTGTCTGCCTTGACGTTCATAACACCAACGAGATCTAGGATCCGAATTCACCGCGTGTCTGCCTTGCCGTTCATAGCACCAACGAGATCTAGGATCCGAATTCACCGCGTGTCTGCCTTGCCGTTCATAACACCAACGAGATCTAGGATCCGAATTCACCGGCGTGTCTGCCTTGCCGTTCATAACACCAACGAGATCTAGGATCCGATTCACCGCGTGTCTGCCTTGCCGCTCATAGCACCAACGAGATCTAGGATCCGAATTCACCGCGTGTCTGCCTTGCCGTTCATAACACCAACGAGATCTAGGATCCGAATTCACCGCGTGTCTGCCTTGCCGTTCATAACACCAACGAGATCTAGGATCCGAATTCACCGCTGCGTGTCTGCCTTGCCGTTCATAGCACCAACGAGATCTAGGATCCGAATTCACCGCGTGTCTGCCTTGACGTTCATAACACCAACGAGATCTAGGATCCGAATTCACCGGCGTGTCTGCCTTGCCGCTCATAGCACCAACGAGATCTAGGATCCGACTTCACCGCGTGTCTGCCTTGCCGTTCATAACACCAACGAGATCTAGGATCCGAATTCACCGCGTGTCTGCCTTAGGGCTGGGCAGTGTATTGTATTTTACTATAGACCGGTATTGATGCAGGGACCGGTTTCGTTTTTTTGACTTTACCTTCTATACCGGTATTTGAATGTTTGGTTTGTTAAATGTGATACGACAGTTTACTATAGTTTACTTCGCTACTTGAGTCATCTCTCTCTCTCACCGCTCTTTCTCTCCGTGCAGCTTTCCACAGTGACCCCCCCCCCGTCACTCAAGGAGCGCATATGATGTTCCTTATTGCGTTCAGTCTGCATGGTCAATGCAGCACATGTAACAATGTTGATGACAACAATGCTGTTTCCACTTTGCTTCTTAATATAAATCCACTAGCGCTCTATAATGACACTATTAGTTTGTATTTCTTACTTCAGCAAACAGCTAGTTTTGTCTTTTCTTAGCAAGTTGCCCTAAATCTTGTGAGATGCTAATTGTTAGCTGCTAATGCTAATAGCTAGCTAGCTAATAAATGTACTGAGTCAGAGCAAACGTAGCTAGCTAATACAGCCTGGTAATACCAGTGACGGTGTAGACCTAAATCAGCCGGATAATACCAGTGATGGTGTAGACCTAAATCAGCCGGATAATACCAGTGACGGTGTAGACCTAAATCAGCCTGATAATACCAGTGACGGTGTAGACCTAAATCAGCCGGATAATGCCAGTGACGGTGTAGACCTAAATCAGCCGGATAATACCAGTGACGGTGTAGACCTAAATCAGCCGGATAATACCAGTGACGGTGTAGACCTAAATCAGCCGGATAATACCAGTGACGGTGTAGACCTAAATCAGCCGGATAATACCAGTGACGGTGTAGACCTAAATTAGCCTGATAATACCAGTGACGGTGTAGACCTAAATCAGCCTGATAATACCATTGATGGTGTAGACCTAAATCAGCATGTTGTTTGTGCAACAGTATCTTCTAAATCAAAGAGGAATATGCGAAGCAAGAATATGTTAGCTACATGAAGTAGCTAAGAGAGAACATGAAATGTACCCAAAGCTTATAGGGTCCCCTAGGAAACACTTACCAACACTTTGGTTCCTACCCTGTCACAATAACTCCTCCCTGGCATTTTAATTTGTTGACATCTCAAACAACACTATTCAAAAGTGCCCGCTATTATATTCTAACTATAGAATTAGAATAGTCATTCTATTTCCATGATTCCAACAGTTTTGCTCTAATTCACAAGTCAAATCGCAATTGCAACATTTGGTTAAAATAAGTCCTAGATGATTTGCCCATATCGTGCAGCCCTACACGGCAGTGTGGATATTATCTCAACTGAGCAGTGGTGTAAAGTACTTAAGTAAAAATACTTTCAAGTACTACTTAAGTCATATTTTTGGTATCTGTACTTTACCGTACAATTTTAATTTGGACAACTTTTACTTCGCTACATTCCTAAAGAAAATACTATACCTTTTACTCGATACATTTACCTGACACCGAAAAGTACTCGTTACATGCTTAGCAGGACAGGAAAATGGTCCAATTCACACACTTGTCAAGAGAACATCCCTGGTCATCCCTACTGCCTCTGATCTGGAGGACTCACTAAACACACATGCTTTGTTTGTAAATTATGTCTGAGTTTGTGTGCCCCTGGCTATCCGTAAATAAAAAGAAAAAATGGTGCCATCTGGTTTGCTTAATAGAAGCAATTAGAAATTATTTATACTTTGATACTTAAGTATATTTTATCAATAACATTTACTTTTGATACTTAAGTGTATTTAAAACCAAATACTTGTAGACTTTTAATCAAGTAGTATTTTACTGGGTGACTTTTACTTGAGTAATTTTCTACTAACGTATCTTTACTTTTAATCAAGTATGACAATTGGGTGCTTTTTCCACCACTGCAAACTGAGTGCAGGAATTGCAGAAATGATGAAAGTGCTGAAATGTGTCAATGGTTGAAGTAGAAATTGAACAGTTATAAACCAATCAGAATGGAGAAAGACTCATTGAAATCACTTAAAATCTATGTGTTGCCACCCTAGGATCACTCACTACTCTTAAAATGTAGAACTTTTATTATTCAAAAACTAAAAATAACGTAACTTTTTTTTATTTAAATACCGTGATATAATATTTAGCCCATATCACCCTAGTCTGCCTTGACGTTCATAACTCCATCGAGATCTAGGATCCAAATTCACCGCGTGTCTGCCTTGACGTTCATAACTCCATGGAGATCTAGGATCCGAATTCACTGCGTGTCTGCCTTGACGTTTATAAAACTCCACGGAGATCCTCTTGTGCAGAGGACCCCAGAATGATATGTAATCACTTGGTTACGCTGCTGTCCTTTCAGCACTACGATTTAGAAGGGTGCTCAAATAGCTTAAAATAACTCTCACGTTCTGTTGCCTACACCTAATAGTCCTCCTCGTTTATTAGTGTTACTATTATGATTATTATTATGATTCTTATTATGATTATTATTATGATGATTTAATATTATTAATATGATTATGATTATTAATATTATTATGGTTATTATTGTTAATGTTATTATGATGATTACTATTATTATTATGATTCTTATTAATATTATGATTATTTTGATGAATATTATTATTATTATGATTATTAATATGATTATGACTATTAATATGATTATTAATATTATTATGATTATTAATATTATTATGATTATTAATATGATTATTAATATTATTATGATTATTAATATTATTATGATTATTAATATGATTATTAATATTATTATGATTGTTAATATTATGATGATTATTATTGTTATTATTATGATGATTATTAATATTATTATTATTATGATTATTATTACTATTAATATTATTATGATTGTTATTATTATTATTATTATTATTATTATTATTATTATGATGATTATTAATATTATTATTATGATGATGATGATGATTATTAATATTATGATTAATATTATGATGATTATTAATATGATTATGATTATTAATTATTATTATTATGATGATGATGATGATTATTAATATTATGATGATTATTAATATTATGATGATTATTAAAGTTATTATTATTATGATGATTATTAATATTATGATTATGATTATTATTACTATGATTATTAATATTATGATGATTATTAATATTATTGTGATTATGATTATTATTATTGTTATTATTATTATTATTGTTATTATGATGATTATTAATCTTATTATCATTATTAATATTATTGTGATTATTATTTATATTATTAATATTATTATTATTATTATTATTATGTTGATTATTCATATTATTAACACTTCCGCGCCGACAGAGATGGCAGCCTCGCTTCACGTTCTCAGGAAACCATGCAGTATTTTGTTTTTTTATGTTTTACTTCTTACATTGTTACCCCGGAAAATATTAAGTTTTATTACATACAACCGGGAGGAACTATTGGATATAAGAGCAACGTCAACTTACCAACATTACGACCAGGAATACGACTTTCCCAAAGAGGATTCTCCTTTCGTTAACCCAAACACAACAATAGACTGGATAGCACGTGGCTACTCAAAACAACGGCGGCGCCGGAGAAGAGGGAAACGGGCGGTCTTTGGTCAAGCTACGTCGACGGGCGCATCGTGCACCTCTCCAGTATTTTAATCGCCAATGTACAGTCTCTTGACAACAAAGTAGACGAAATCAGATCAAGGGTTGCCTTTCAGAGAGACATCCGAGACTGCAACATTCTTTGCTTCATGGAAACATGGCTCACTCAGGACACGTTATCTGAGTCGGTACAGCCACCTGGTTTCTCCACGCATCGCGCCGACAGAAACAAACATCTCTCTGGTAAGAAGAAGGGCGGGGGTGTGTGTCTTATGATTAACGAGACGTGGTGTGATCATAACAACATACAGGAACTCAAGTCCTTTTGTTCACCTGACACAGAATTCCTTACGATCAAATGCAGACCGCATTATCTACCAAGAGAATTCTCCTCGATTATAATCACAGCCGTGTACATCCCCCCTCAAGCTGATACATCTACGGCACTGAAAGAAATTCATCGGACTCTATGTAAACTGGAAACCACATATCCTGAGGCTGCATTTATTGTGGCTGGGGATTTTAATAAGGCAACTTTAAGAACAAGGCTCCCGAAATTTTACCAGCATATCGAATGTGCCACCCGGGCTGGTAAAACCCTGGACCACTGTTATTCCAACTTCCGTGATGCATACAAGGCTATTCTCCGCCCTCCTTTCGGCAAGTCTGACCATGACTCCATTTTGTTGCTCCCAGCCTACAAACAGAAACTAAAACAGGAAACGCCCGTTCTCAGGTCTGTTCAACGCTGGTCCGATCAATCTGATTCCATGCTGCAAGATTGCTTCGAGCACGTGGACTGGGATATGTTCCGGATAGCATCTGACAACAACATTGATGTATACGCTGATTCGGTGAGCGAGTTTATTAGCAAATGCATTGGTGATGTTGTACCCATAGCAAATATCAAAACCTTCCCCAACCAGAAACCGTGGATTGATGGCAGCATTCGCAAAACTGAAAGCGCGAACCACTGCTTTTAACCAGGTAAAGGCTACCGGAAACATGACTGAATACAAACAGTGCAGCTACTCCTCCGCAAGGCAATCAAACAAGCTAGCGTCAATATAGAGACAAAGTAGAGTCACAATTCAACGGCTCAGACACAAGAGGAATGTGGCAGGGTCTACAGTCAATCACGGACTACAAAAAGAAAACCAGCCCGTCGCGGACCATGACGTCCTGCTCCCAGACAAACTAAACAACTTCTTTGCTCGCTTTGAGGACAATACAGCGCCACCGACACGGCCCGCTACCAAAACCTGCGGGCTCACCTTCACCGCAGCCAATGTGAGAAAAACATTTAAATGTGTTAACCCTGCAAGGCTGCCGGCCCAGATGGCATCCTGGCCGTGTCCTCAGAGCATGCGCAGACCAGCTGGCTGGTGTGTTTACGGACATATTCAATCAGTCCCTATCCCAGTCTGCTGTTCCCACATGCTTCAAGAGGGCCACCATTGTTCCTGTTCCCAAGAAAGCTAAGGTGACTGAGCTAAATGACTATCGCCCCGTAGCACTCACTTCCGTCATCATGAAGTGCTTTGAGAGATTAGTCAAGGATCATATCACCTCCATCCTGCCAGACACCCTGGACCCACTCCAATTTGCTTACCGTCCCAATAGGTCCACAGACGACGCAATCGCAATCACACTGCATACTGCCCTAACCCATCTGGACAAGTGGAATACTTATGTAAGAATGCTGTTCATCGACTACAGCTCAGCATTTAACACCATAGTTCCCTCCAAGCTCGTCATTAAGCTCGAGACCCTGGGTCTCGACTCCAGCCCTGTGCAACTGGGTCCTGGACTTCCTGACGGGCCGGTCCCAGGTGGTGAGGGTAGGAAACAACATCTCCACCCCGCTGATCCTCAACACTGGGGCCCCACAAGGGTGCGTTCTCAGCCCTCTCCTGTACTCCCTGTTTACCCATGACTGCGTGGCCAAGCACGCATCCAACTCGATCATCAAGTTTGCTGACGACACTACAGTGGTAGGCTTGATTACCAACAACGACGAGACGGCCTACAGAGAGGAGGTGAGGGCCCTCGGAGTGTGGTGTCAGGAAAATAACCTCTCACTCAATGTCAACAAAACAAATGAGATGATCGTGGACTTCAGGAAACAGGAGAGGGAGCACCCCCCTATCCACATCGAGGGGACAGTAGTGGAGAAGGTGGAAAGTTTTAAGTTCCTCGGCGTACACATCACGGACAAACTGAATTGGTCCACCCACACAGACAGCGTGGTGAAGAAGGCGCACAGCGCCTCTTCAACCTCAGGAGGCTGAAGAAATTTGGCTTGTCACCAAAATCACTCACAAACTTTTACAGATGCACAATCGAGAGCATCCTGTCGGGCTGTATCACCGCCTGGTACGGCAACTGCTCCGCCCACAACCGTAAGGCTCTCCAGAGGGTAGTGAGGACTGCACAACGCATCACCGGGTTAAACTACCTGCCCTCCAGGACACCTACACCACCCGATGTCACAGAAAGGCCAAAAAGATCATCAAGGACAACAACCACCCGAGCCACTGCCTGTTCACCCCGCTATCATCCAGAAGGCGAGGTCAGTACAGGTGCATCAAAGCTGGGACCGAGACACTGAAAAACAGCTTCTACCTCAAGGCCATCAGACTGTTAAACAGCCATCACTAACATTGAGTGGCTGCTGCCAACATACTGACTTAAATCTCTAGCCACTTTATACATAGGAATTGGATGTAACAATGTATCACTAGCCACTTTAAACAATTTTGTATATAATGTTTACGTATCCGACATACTCATATCAAATGTATACACTGTACTCTAAACCTTCTACTGTATCTTGCCTATGCCGTTCGGTCATCGACCCAAATCTCTAGCCACTTTAATAATTATAATTGGATGAAATAATGTATCACTAGCCACTTTAAACAATGCCATTTATATAATGTTTACATATCCTACATTACTCATCTCATATGTGTGTGTGTGTATGTATGTATATATATATGTATATATGTATATGTATATATATGTGTGTATATACTGTACTCCATACCATCTACTGCATCTTGCCTATGCCGGTCAGCCATCGCTCATCCATATATTTATATGTACATACTCGTATTCATTCCTTTACTCTTGTGTGTATAAGGTAGTTGTTGTGAATTTGTTAGATTACTTGTTAGATACTACTGCATGGTCGGAACTAGAAGCACAAGCATTTCGCTACACTCGCATTAACATCTGCTAACCATGTGTATGTGACAAATAACATTTGATTTGATTTGATTTATTATGATTATTATAATTATTATGATGATGATTATTCATATTATTATTATGATTATTATTGTTATTATTATTATTACTACAAATAAAAGATAATAAAATAAAAGATGTATTATTATTAAAGATTAAGATTACTCACAATGGTTCTGGTTTTGTAAAGTTAGATCAAGGCTGAATCAATGTCTGGCAAGATCATAATGATTCATTAGTATTTTACATTACAGAACCAAATATAATAGCATAGGCCTACCTGTAGCATAGTAGGCCTATGTTACACCAAAAACTCAGTAATTTCTTATCTGTAGCTGAATAGTAAAACAAACCAAAAATCCTCATGCACCCAAAACTCAACAGCGCGCCCCACTAGGCAGGAGATATGCTTTAATTAAAACAACATATGCAAGAAAGGCTACTAGTTAACATCGTCTGATCTGATCACTAAACTGATTGCGATCGAATGATTGTCACGCAGACGCAGTTTGGACATAATTCTTCACGTTTTAGCAGAATGATCATTCACAATTGACAGTGATGGGCTATTTTGAAGTGAGGTATGCTTAACTTGGTATTTTGAGGGTAAAACAAATAAAAAATGTTTGAGCATAGGCAGACGTTGCTAATTGGTGGATGAATTTAATGCATAGGCATTCAATAGGCAATGGTATTCAATAGGCTACATCTGTCGGTACAAACTTTAAGAAATTATGTCATAATACATTTTTATTTGTGCTACCTCACCTAAAAAAAGAAAAAATATCATTACACCATTAAAGGGAAAGTTGGAGCGTGAACAGTGCACCTTTTGGCTGCTGGGATTATTTTGGACGGAACGTGCAAAGATAAACAAATCACTTCAAAAAGTAGGTTCAAGCATGCCACATAAAAATGTTATTCAATTTTACAGTTAAATTATGTCTTTACTATAAAATATAGAAAAAACGTGTGCCCCCCCCATAGAAATTAAATGCCTGGCCAACTGATTCGTTCTGGCGCTAGCCCTGGCTAAGGCCAAAAATTACATCTAGATTACATCTACAGGGGAGTCAAATATCAACATAATATTGTCCAGAAATAATATTGTGATGTGTAACTGTATACCCCCAGACTGCTTTACAGACTAACAAGGGTCCGGAGGCCAGACAGACAGACTGCTTTAAAGACTAACAAGGGTCCGGAGGCCAGACGGACAGACTGCTTTACAGACTAACAAGGGTCCGGAGGCCGGACGGACAGACTGCTTTACAGACTAACAAGGGTCCGGAGGCCGGACGGACAGACTGCTTTACAGACTAACAAGGTGTTGATCTGAGAGGTGGAGTAGTGTAGGGTTGGGTGATGTCAACCTTTGTCCTATCGTGATTATGAACTCATAGAAGAAGAAAATATATATATATATATACAGGTCTGTTTCTTTCCAAATTATTTCCAATCAATTAAGTTTACCACAGGTGGACTCCAATCAAGTTGTAGAAACATCTCAAGGATGATCAATAGAAACAGGATGCACCTGAGCTAAATTTTGAGTCTCATAGCAAAGGGTCTGAATACTTATGTAAATAAGGATTTTTTTAAATTTGTATTTCTTTTAACCTGTTTTCGCTCTGTCATGGTGCGGTATTGTGTGTGGATTGCTGAGGATTTTAAATTTATTTTAGTCCATTTTAGAATAAGGCTGTAAAGTAGCAAAATTTGGAAAAAGTCAAGGGGTCTGAATTATTTCCGAAGGTACTGCATATAATGGGCTGGAGGGAGGCAGTGTTCAGTCTTCAGAACTGGATAATAATTACTTCCGGCCTTGTTCCCTCATCCTCTCTTAATATTGTTTGTTCTGTCTCTGTGATTGAGAATACCCTATGCCTAGGGCCTTATAGAGTCCCACTTTTTTCATTCTTGGTCTTTTTTTGAAAGCGGCAGCTTTAGGAAAGCACCTTCTTAAGCTTTTCGAATATTTAGAAAATAGGCTACTGTTTAATAAATGTAACTTGATTTTAAAGTCTGTTATTATTTGGTTTTCAACCTCTTTTGTGCCCTGCAGGATAATTTCTTTCTTAATACGTTTAAACTTAAATAATGTCATTAGATCTTTTCTGTATTGATGCTGTTTGTTTTCTTTATTATTAATCACCTTGCACTGTTTATAAATTACTTTTAAGATTGAACTCCATGCATGAGAGAGAGAGAGAGAGAGAGAGAGAGAGAGAGAGAGAGAGAGAGAGAGAGAGAGAGAGAGAGAGAGAGAGAGAGAGAGAGAGAGAGAGAGAGAGAGAGAGAGAGAGAGAGAGAGAGAGAGAGAGAGAGAGAGAGAGAGAGAGAGAGAGAGAGAGAGAGAGAGAGTCAGTCTTCTGACTGGACATTGTGCGCTGCTTTGGTGGAATTCTCCGCTCTGTCTAGACTACATTCCTCTCTTGCGTTCTGTATACATCCAGCCAGGCTGTCAATCACCGTCGATAGATGACACTATCATAATATCGCCCAACCCTAGTGGGGAGTACGGCGCGCCCCCCTCCTTCATCCCTGAAGCCCATCTGGGTCGTTCTACCTCACAGAGCACAAGAAAGAGGATTTCAACCCCCACAATCTCAGATTATTATGAAATCGTTTCTGTTAGAATGTAATAAGATTAGCATTCCTGCAGCATTATTTTGTTGAATACAAGTAAGCTAATTGGTTGCATCCAAATTCACCATTTTAATTTTCCTAACAATGAGTTAAACATATTGTCGAAAGCCACCCATGCACACCCCACGCCAAGTAGTATGGAGCTGCAGCTTGGAGTATTGTTTCTTTATCTTATGTAATGTATTCTCTTTGAATTTGGTGATGTTTTTAACCCCCTGTTCATAGTAATTAGTAATTGAAGTTATTTTTGTACCATCCAACATCTTGATATTACCCGGTTCTGACCACTAGATGATGCTGTTCCTGCTATTAGGTGTATCATGGCTTGCTGAAATGACATGTAATGACCCATCTGTCAGACCCTTCTACCAGTGTGATTCTGACAGAGGTCTGACAGCTGTAGAGAATGTGATTTAAGATGATAAACGACAGGTAGCAGTTGTCAGTCACAGGCAGGTTGGACACTGATACTGCGAGGTTTGTGCTTTACTATGTAAAGTTGTGAAAGTTGTCAGGATGTTAATGGATGAGTGTGTGATTGTGTCTGTCTGGATGACATTGGATTGTGTCTGAGTTGTCAGGGTTGGGGCAGTAGGTAGGTGTCAGGTGTGTGTTTTATGTGATGCTAATGAACATCTGTGCCACTCCATGACAAACAGGACACCCGATTCCCTATATAGTGCATTCCTTGTGGCCACGGCGACCAGTAGCGTACTATATAGGCAATAGGGTGTGGACTCGGGTCAAAAGTATTGTAAAGTCCGCTGTAAAGTTCCCTATTTAGAGGACCTGCGTGGTTCTGGTACCGGTTCCGAGTAACATATTCGCTTATAAAATGGTCTGTGGACACTGTAGAGGAAATGGCTTGCATTGAGCGATAGCCCTGGTTCCCACAGACAGAGTATATTTCATGAGCCTTTGTGACGTAGGATGTGAAATCTGAAACCACTTGAAGCTAGGATGGCCCTCTTACTATTTAATTTGCTCTTCCGACTGTCCATCAACTCCTGGCTAAACTCTACATCCCAGCCACTGACAAAGCACATGCCTGCAAACATTACACAGTAGCGCAGCAGGAGAGAGTGGTTTCATCACGGTAGCACATTCAGAGATCGATTTATAGCCATTACTCTAAAATAATTTGTAGATTTTAAACAAAACACACTTTCTGATTGTCATAGACGCACAATAGTAATATGTGATGAAATGTGAGTTCCTAACGAGTTCAGGAAGCCAAGCTAGAGCTCTGTGTGATGTTCACAGCTGTGGGGGCAGATGTTTTGATCAAGAGAGACCTTAAGAAAATATGCACATGTTCTCTAACACTAAACATACAAATATATATTTCACAGTTATAAGGAAGGTGATATCTATTAGTTAGTTATTTTTTAATTGGATTATACTATATTTGGAAAGCATATGTCATTTCAAGCCTTATTTATACAGTTTTGTTGAATAGGAATTATACTGAACAAAAATATAATGTAAAGTGTTGGTCCCATGTTTCATGAGCTGAAATAAAATGTCCCAGAAATGTTCCATACGCACAAAAATATTATTTCTCTCAAACTTTGTTCTCAAATGTGTTTACATCCCTGTTAGTGAGCATGTCTCCTTTGCCAAGATAATCCATCCACCTGACAAGTGTGGCATATCAAAGAAGCTGATTTAAACAGCATGATCATTACACGGGTGCACCTTGTGCTGGGGACAATAAAAACTCTAAAATGTGCAGATTTTTCACACAACACAATGCCACAGATGTCTCAGGTTTTGAAGGAAGTGTACAATGTTCTGACCATCAAATACCAGGGAGAGGCAGTTTTGGTTTAGAACACATTCAGACAATGGCTCTTCTTAATTATAATCTTAATACTATTCAAGAAATACCTGTCTAAATACAGGCCTCGATATGTAATATCTGCAGCTCTTCTGTTTGTGGGAAATTGTCAGTCTGCTAATATCAGGGCTATGTTCAGTATCCGAACTATGCAGATAGTGATTCCTTATTCTACATTTCAGAGGTATGTTCGCTCTACATAGCATAGGCTATTTCTATCTGAAGGTTTCAAAACGTTTGGTCCTGATGAGCACGCCCCTCCCCAGTCTCTCTTGATCTCTCCCTCGCTCTCTTTCAATCTCTCGACTACAGACTGCAGCTACAGTCAGTGTTTTCCGTAAGTATATTGCCTTCAGAAATTATTAATACCCCTCCCTTGATGAGTTGCTTCTACATAGTATTGACTCGGGTGTGAATATGAGATGTTTGTATTTTTAGTTCCAATAAATTAGTATTTAGTCATTATGGTGTATTGCTTCTCACCCATTTACACACAAATATTTAATCCATTTTGAATTCAGATGTAACACAACAAAATTTGGAAAATAAATCAAGGGGTGAGAATACTTTCTCAAGGAGCTTAGACAAAATGTCTGATTTTCAATCCCGGATATTCCAAGATGACTGAATTGTACAACTTGGATATTAAAACATGACTTTGAACTTTTGGAATAGCCATTCTTGCCTTAGCATGTACCGGTAGACATCATCAGTTGGAACATCTTTTGTACCCCTACTGCTGTCGGTCTCCCCTACTGCTGTCGGTCTCCCCTACTGCTGTCGGTCTCCCCTACTGCTGTCGGTCTCCCCTACTGCTGTCGGTCTCCCCTACTGCTGTCGGTCTTCGCTGAGCTGCTCCACACAGCTGTTTCAGACCTGCTCTCTACCTGACAGATTTTCTAGAGGCTATATGTGTGCGGCGCGCGTGTGATAAATCGGCATAACGAACAGCTTCGGGGATCCATCTGTTCTTTTTTTAAATAAATTATGTAGCCTGGGTTAAAAATAGCATTATTACAATATTTATTTTCATTTTCCCAAGCGGGCCACTGACTGGGATAATCGACTGGCCCGGAGAGTTTCCAAACACTCCCATGTAGCCCTGACGCAGAGTTTCCAAAGACTCCCGTGTAGCCCTGACGCAGAGTTTCCAAAGACTCCCGTGTAGCCCTGACACAGAATTTCCAAAGACTCCCGTGTAGCCCTGACGCAGAGTTTCCAAAGACTCCCGTGTAGCCCTGACGCAGAGTTTCCAAAGACTCCCGTGTAGCCCTGGCAGAGTTTCCAAAGACTCCTGTAGCCCTGACGCAGAGTTTCCAAAGACTCCGTGTAGCCCTGGCGCAGAGTTTCCAAAGACTCCGTGTAGCCCTGACGCAGAGTTTCCAAAGACTCCCGTGTAGCCCTGACGCAGAGTTTCCAAAGACTCCCGTGTAGCCCTGACGCAGAGTTTCCAAAGACTCCCATGTAGCCCTGACGCAGAGTTTCCAAAGACTCCCATGTAGCCCTGACGTCCCCATTGTTCCCTCTTCAGAAAGTTGATACAAAAATAAATGTTAAACTAACATGAACAAGTGGATTTATTTTCACTGCCAATTAAAAATGGGTCGCACTGCCACGCCAAAGCGGTCGCAAATGCGATTGTTTTGGTCATAGTATCGAACCCTGTGGTATATCATACACTGCAGGCGGGGGGAAACAGTTATTTGATAAATTTACCTTGTAGACAAGGGACCAGAACACCTCTTTGAAAAGTTTCACACGAGAGCTCTCTTTTTGAGCCCATTCAGCATCGTTCACACCCTGTTAAACCTTAGCACCAGCCATCTCTTTAACCCCCGAGTCAATCTAACAAACGGAATAGTCCGTCAGTTTCAGCCGGAGATCAGCTGTAGTTTTTCTCTCATTGCTTCTGCATCTGCGGGGAAAGTTGACAGAGCTAGAGTGGTGTTTGTCAGATCATGAGACATCCCGAAAATCGGTCTTCTTGGCAAAGTTTGACCTAAAAAAAACTATAACGACCACTCTATGGAAAGGGGAGACACACCAAGTCGATATGTGGTCTCCTTTTCGCTCTACAACCCCCATAAGTGTCACGGGACTCGTCTGGAAGTAACCGACACCGGTTATTTTTTTTATACGAAAGTCTGAAGGCAGTTTTGTGCCTAAACAAAAAAAGAGGTTAAATATGTGTAATATATATATATATATATATATATACCAGTCAAAGTTTGGACATGCTCATTTGAGTTTTTCTTTATTTTACTATTTTCTACATTGTAGGATAATAGTGAAGACGTCAAAACTATGAAATGACACATATGGAATCATGTAGTAACCAAAAAAGTGTTAAACAAATCAACATTTATTTTATATTTGAGATTCTTCAAAGTAGCCACCCTTTGCCTTGATGACAGCTTTGCACACTCTTGGCATTCCCTCAACCAGCTTCATGAGGTAGTCACCTGGAATGCGTTTCAATTAACAGGTGTGCCTGGTTAAATGTTAGTTTGTGGAAGTTCTTTCATTAATGCGTTTTCATTAATCAGTTGTGTTGTGACAAGGTAGGGGTGGTGTACAGAAGATAAGCCTATTTGGTAAAAGACCAAGTCCATATTATGGCAAGAACAGCTCAAATAAGCAAAGAGAAACGACAGCCAATCATTACTTTAAGACATGAGGGTCAGTCATTTTGGGACATTTCAAGAACTTTGAAAGTTTCTTCAATTGCAGTCGGCAAAAACCATAAAGCTGAAACTGGTTCTCATGAGGACCGCCACAGGAAAGGAAGACCCAGAGTTACCTCTGCTGCAGAGGATAAGTTCATTAGAGTTACCAGTCTCAGAAAATTGCAGCCCAAATAAATGCTTCACAGAGTTCAAGTAACAGACACATCTCAAGATCAACTGTTCAGAGGAGACTGCGCAAATCAGACCTTCATGGTTGAATTGCTGCAAAGAAACCACTACTAAAGGACACCAATAAGAAGAAGAGACTTGCTTTGGCAAAGAAACACGAGCAATGGACATTAGACCGGTGTAAATCTGTAATTTGGTCTGATGAGTCCAAATTTGAGATTTTTGGTTCCAGCCGTCGTGTCATTGTGAGACGCAGAGTAGGTGAACGGATGATCTCCACATGTGTGGTTCCCACTGTGAAGCATGGAGGAGGTGGTGTGGGGGTGCTTTGATGGTGACACTGTCAGTGATTTATTTAGAATTCAATGCACACTTAACCAGCATGGCTACCACAGCATTCTGCAGCGATACTCCATCCCATCTGGTTTGGGCTTAGTGGGACTATCATTTGTTTTTCAACAGGACATTGACCCAACACACCTCAGGGCTGCGTAAGGGCTATTTGACCAATGAAGCCTGTAGACTGTAAATCATTTATTTTATTTCACCTTTATTTAACCAGGTAGGCCAGTTGAGAACAAGTTCTCATTTACAACTGCGACTCGGCCAAGATAAAGCAAAGCAGTGCGACACAAACAACAACAGAGTTACACATAAACAAACGTACAGTCAATAAAACAATATTAAAAACGATGTACAGGGTGTGCAAATGTAGAAGAGTAGGGAGGTAAGGCAATAAATAGGCCATATAGGCGAAATGATTACAATTTAGCATTAACACTGGACTGATAGATGTGCAGATGATGCTGTGCAAGTAGAGATACTGGGGTGCAAAAGAGCAAGAGGGTAAATAACAATATGGGGGATGAGGTAGTTGGGTGGGCTGTTTACAGATGGGCTGTGTACAGGGATCGGTAAGCTGCTCTGACAGCTGATGCTTAAAGTTAGTGAGGGAGATATAAGACTCCAGCGTCAGTGATTTTTGCAGTTCGTTCCAGTCATTGGCAGCAGAGAACTGGAAGGAAAGGCGGCCAAACGAGGAATTGGCTTTGGGGATGACCAGTGAAATATACCTGCTGGAGCGTGTTGCTATGGTGACCAGTGAGCTGAGATAAGGCGGGGCTTTACCAAGCAGGGACTTGTAGATGACCTGGAGCCAGTGGGTCTGGCGACGAATATGTAGCGAGGGCCAGCCAACGAGAGCATGCAGGTCACAGTGGTGGGTAGTATATGGGGCTTTGGTGATAAAACGGATGGCACTGTGATAGACTGCATCCAGTTTGCTGAGTAGAGTGTTGGAGGCTATTTTGTAAATGACATTGCCGAAGTCAAGGATCGGTAGGATGGTCAGTTTTACGAGGGTATGTTTAGCAGCATGAGTGAAGGATGCTTTGTTGCAAAATAGGAAATAGGAAGCCGATTCTAGATTTAATTTTGGATTGGAGATACTGAAGCCTGCTGAGACTGTAGATGGCTATAATGAAGCCTGCTGAGACTGTAGACTGTAGATGGCTATAATGAAGCCTGCTAAAACTGTAGACTGTAGATGGCTATAATGAAGCCTGCTGACTCTGTAGACTGTAGATGGCTATAATGAAGCCTGCTGAGACTGTAGACAGCTATAATGAAGCCTGCTGACTCTGTAGACTGTAGATGGCTATAATGAAGCCTGCTGACTCTGTAGACTGTAGATGGCTATAATGAAGCCTGCTGACTCTGTAGACTGTAGATGGCTATAATGAAGCCTGCTGACTCTGTAGACTGTAGATGGCTATAATGAAGCCTGCTGACTCTGTAGACTGTAGATGGCTATAATGTAGCCTGCTGAGACTGTAGATGTCTATAATGAAGCCTGCTGACTGTAGACTGTAGATGGCTATAATGAAGCCTGCTGACTGTAGACTGTAGATGGCTATAATGAAGCCTGCTGACTGTAGACTGTAGATGGCTATAATGAAGCCTGCTGACTGTAGACTGTAGATGGCTATAATAAAGCCTGCTGACTCTGTAGACTGTAAATGGCTATAATGAAGCCTGCTGAGACTGTAGACTGTAGATGGCTATAATGAAGCCTGCTGACTCTGTAGACTGTAGATGGCTGTAATGAAGCCTGCTGACTCTGTAGACTGTAGATGGCTATAATAAAGCCTGCTGACTCTGTAGACTGTAAATGGCTATAATGAAGCCTGCTGAGACTGTAGACTGTAGATGGCTATAATGAAGCCTGCTGACTCTAGACTGTAGACGGCTATAATGAAGCCTGCTGACTCTGTAGACTGTAGACGGCTATAATGAAGCCTGCTGACTCTGTAGACTGTAGATGGCTACAATGAAGCCTGCTGAGACTGTAGACAGCTATAATGAAGCCTGCTGACTCTGTAGACTGTAGATGGCTATAATGAAGCCTGCTGAGACTGTAGACAGCTATAATGAAGCCTGCTGACTCTGTAGACTGTAGATGGCTATAATGAAGCCTGCTGACTCTGTAGACTGTAGATGGCTATAATGAAGCCTGCTGACTCTGTAGACTGTAGATGGCTATAATGAAGCCTGCTGACTCTGTAGACTGTAGACGGCTATAATGAAGCCTGCTGACTCTGTAGACTGTAGACGGCTATAATGAAGCCTGCTGACTCTGTAGACTGTAGATGGCTATAATGAAGCCTGCTGAGACTGTAGACTGTAGATGGCTATAATAAAGCCTGCTGACTGTGTAGACTGTAGATGGCTATAATGAAGCCTGCTGACTCTGTAGACTGTAGATGGCTATAATGAAGCCTGCTGAGACTGTAGACAGCTATAATGAAGCCTGCTGACTCTGTAGACTGTAGATGGCTATAATGAAGCCTGCTGACTCTGTAGACTGTAGACGGCTATAATGAAGCCTGCTGACTCTGTAGACTGTAGATGGCTATAATGAAGCCTGCTGACTCTGTAGACTGTAGATGGCTATAATGAAGCCTGCTGACTCTGTAGACTGTAGATGGCTATAATAAAGCCTGCTGACTCTGTAGACTGTAGATGGCTATAATAAAGCCTGCTGACTCTGTAGACTGTAGATGGCTATAATGAAGCCTGCGCTGACTGTAGACAGCTATAATGAAGCCTGCTGACTCTGTAGACTGTAGATGGCTATAATGAAGCCTGCTGACTCTGTAGACTGTAGATGGCTATAATGAAGCCTGCTGAGACTGTAGACTGTAGATGGCTATAATGAAGCCTGCTGACTCTGTAGACTGTAGATGGCTATAATGAAGCCTGCTGACTCTGTAGACTGTAGATGGCTATAATGAAGCCTGCTGACTCTGTAGACTGTAGATGGCTATAATAAAGCCTGCTGACTCTGTAGACTGTAGATGGCTACAATGAAGCCTGCTGAGACTGTAGACAGCTATAATGAAGCCTGCTGACTCTGTAGACTGTAGATGGCTGTAATGAAGCCTGCTGACTCTGTAGACTGTAGATGGCTATAATAAAGCCTGCTGACTCTGTAGACTGTAGATGGCTATAATGAAGCCTGCTGAGACTGTAGACGGTAGATGGCTATAATGAAGCCTGCTGACTCTAGACTGTAGACGGCTATAATGAAGCCTGCTGACTCTGTAGACTGTAGACGGCTATAATGAAGCCTGCTGACTCTGTAGACTGTAGATGGCTATAATGAAGCCTGCTGACTCTGTAGACTGTAGATGGCTATAATGAAGCCTGCTGACTCTGTAGACTGTAGATGGCTATAATGAAGCCTGCTGAGACTGTAGATGGCTATAATAAAGCCTGCTGACTGTGTAGACTGTAGATGGCTATAATGAAGCCTGCTGACTCTGTAGACTGTAGATGGCTATAATGAAGCCTGCTGAGACTGTAGACAGCTATAATGAAGCCTGCTGACTCTGTAGACTGTAGATGGCTATAATGAAGCCTGCTGACTCTGTAGACTGTAGACAGCTATAATGAAGCCTGCTGACTCTGTAGACTGTAGATGGCTATAATGAAGCCTGCTGACTCTGTAGACTGTAGATGGCTATAATGAAGCCTGCTGACTCTGTAGACTGTAAATGGCTATAATGAAGCCTGCTGAGACTGTAGACGGTAGATGGCTATAATGAAGCCTGCTGACTCTAGACTGTAGACGGCTATAATGAAGCCTGCTGACTCTGTAGACTGTAGACGGCTATAATGAAGCCTGCTGACTCTGTAGACTGTAGATGGCTATAATGAAGCCTGCTGACTCTGTAGACTGTAGATGGCTATAATGAAGCCTGCTGACTCTGTAGACTGTAGATGGCTATAATGAAGCCTGCTGACTCTGTAGACTGTAGATGGCTATAATGAAGCCTGCTGACTCTGTAGACTGTAGATGGCTATAATGAAGCCTGCTGAGACTGTAGACTGTAGATGGCTATAATAAAGCCTGCTGACTGTGTAGACTGTAGATGGCTATAATGAAGCCTGCTGACTCTGTAGACTGTAGATGGCTATAATGAAGCCTGCTGAGACTGTAGACAGCTATAATGAAGCCTGCTGACTCTGTAGACTGTAGATGGCTATAATGAAGCCTGCTGACTCTGTAGACTGTAGACGGCTATAATGAAGCCTGCTGACTCTGTAGACTGTAGATGGCTATAATGAAGCCTGCTGACTCTGTAGACTGTAGATGGCTATAATGAAGCCTGCTGACTCTGTAGACTGTAGATGGCTATAATAAAGCCTGCTGACTCTGTAGACTGTAGATGGCTATAATGAAGCCTGCTGAGACTAAAGACTGTAGATGGCTATAATGAAGCCTGCTGACTCTGTAGACTGTAGATGGCTATAATAAAGCCTGCTGACTCTGTAGACTGTAGATGGCTATAATGAAGCCTGCTGAGACTAAAGACTGTAGATGGCTATAATGAAGCCTGCTGACTCTGTAGACTGTAGATGGCTATAATGAAGCCTGCTGACTCTGTAGACTGTAGATGGCTATAATGAAGCCTGCTGACTCTGTAGACTGTAGATGGCTATAATGAAGCCTGCTGACTCTGTAGACTGTAGATGGCTATAATGAAGCCTGCTGACCCTGTAGACTGTAGATGGGTGTCATGGATGAATTGAAGGAACACTTAGGGATACATGGCTATATCTGGGGATGCCTACGGTGGCTGTTCACTTTCTTTTGACTTTCCCAGAGTCCTCTCTCGTTGCCCCGAGTCCTCTCTCGTTGCCCCGAGTCCTCTCTCGTTGCCCCGAGTCCTCTCTCGTTGCCCCGAGTCCTCGCTCGTTGTCCCGAATCCTCTCTCGTTGCCCCGAGTCCTCTCTCGTTGCCCCGAGTCTTCTCTCGTTCCCCCGAGTCCTCTCTCGTTGCCCCGAGTCCTCTCTCGTTGCCCCGAGTCCTCTCTCGTTGCCCAGAGTCCTCGCTCGTTGCCCCGAGTCCTCTCTCGTTGCCCCGAGTCCTCGCTCGTTGCGACGAGCCCGAGTCCTCTCTCGTTGCCCCGAGTCCCTGCTATTATCCCTGATTTGTGTTAAACTTTTGTTCATCGTTGACATGATTTATCAGACACTTATCCAGAGCCACATATCTCAGCCGTAGTAAAAGTACTTCAGTAAGGTAGCCATCAGATGTTAGTACTGGTAACAAAAGACACATGAGAATGTTAGTTGCTTGGTACAAGTGTTAAGATAGTCATCACAGATCTCACCGGTATAATTCACTGCTCTGTCCTCCTCTCTTGTTCATCGCCACTAATCTGTATGGCATTATTGACTCCCTTCCACTCAGTGTCCTCTCTCTCTCTCTCTCTCTCTCTCTCTCTCTCTCTCTCTCTCTCTCTCTCTCTCTCTCTCTCTCTCTCTCTCTCCCCTCTCTCTCTCTCTCTCTCTCTCTCTCTCTCTCTCTCTCTCTCTCTCTCTCTCTCTCTCTCTCTCTCCAGACTCCGGAGGAGCCGCCCTACCTGACAGTGGGCACTGATGTCAGCGCCAAGTACAGAGGGGCTTTCTGTGAGGCCAAGATTAAGACTGCCAAGAGACTGGTCAAGGCAAAGGTAATACACTGTTAATGTGCCAGAGTCTGGCCTAGTGGTAGTGCTGTTGGTAATACAATTATCTATTGAACTGTTGATCAAGTTGTAGCTGTTTAACCAAGGACCTGGTTCATGTTAGGTCATTGGTTAGTAACTTGGTCTAGTTTAGACCAGGATGAGCCAAACTGCATGTGACTGCTAAAAGATTTTGAAAAGATGAAAGATTTGCCTTGTCAGAGGTTCTCATCCCTTCTTATGGTGCCGTCACCTCCGTCTACTGTAGTCTCTGTCCCTTACGGTGCCGTCACCTCCGTCTACTGTAGTCTCTCTCCCTTCTGGTGCCGTCACCTCCGTCTACTGTAGTCTCTGTCCCTTATGGTGCCGTCACCTCCGTCTACTGTAGTCTCTCTCCCTTCTGGTGCCGTCACCTCCGTCTACTGTAGTCTCTCTCCCTTATGGTGCCGTCACCTCCGTCTACTGTAGTCTCTCTCTCTTATGGTGCCGTCACCTCCGTCTACTGTAGTCTCTGTCCCTTACGGTGCCGTCACCTCCGTCTACTGTAGTCTCTCTCCTTCTGGTGCCGTCACCTCCGTCTACTGTAGTCTCTCTCCCTTATGGTGCCGTCACCTCCGTCTACTGTAGTCTCTCTCTCTTATGGTGCCGTCACCTCCGTCTACTGTAGTCTCTCTCCCTTATGGTGCCGTCACCTCCGTCTACTGTAGTCTCTCTCCCTTCTGGTGCCGTCACCTCCGTCTACTGTAGTCTCTCTCCCTTCTGGTGCCGTCACCTCCGTCTACTGTAGTCTCTCTCCCTTATGGTGCCGTCACCTCCGTCTACTGTAGTCTCTCTCCCTTCTGGTGCCGTCACCTCCGTCTACTGTAGTCTCTCTCCCTTACGGTGCCGTCACCTCCGTCTACTGTAGTCTCTCTCCCTTCTGGTGCCGTCACCTCCGTCTACTGTAGTCTCTCTCCCTTATGGTGCCGTCACCTCCGTCTACTGTAGTCTCTCTCTCTTATGGTGCCGTCACCTCCGTCTACTGTAGTCTCTCTCCCTTCTGGTGCCGTCACCTCCGTCTACTGTAGTCTCTCTCTCTTATGGTGCCGTCACCTCCGTCTGCTGTAGTCTCTCTCCCTTACGGTGCCGTCACCTCCGTCTACTGTAGTCTCTCTCCCTTCTGGTGCTGTCACCTCCGTCTACTGTAGTCTCTCTCTCTTATGGTGCCGTCACCTCCGTCTACTGTAGTCTCTCTCCCTTCTGGTGCCGCCACCTCCGTCTACTGTAGTCTCTCTCCTTCTGGTGCCGTCACCTCCGTCTACTGTAGTCTCTCTCCTTCTGGTGCCGTCACCTCCGTCTACTGTAGTCTCTCTCCCTTATGGTGCCGTCACCTCCGTCTACTGTAGTCTCTCTCCTTCTGGTGCCGTCACCTCCGTCTACTGTAGTCTCTCTCCCTTACGGTGCCGTCACCTCCGTCTACTGTAGTCTCTCTCCTTCTGGTGCCGTCACCTCCGTCTACTGTAGTCTCTCTCCTTATGGTGCCGTCACCTCCGTCTACTGTAGTCTCTCTCTCTTATGGTGCCGTCACCTCCGTCTACTGTAGTCTCTCTCCTTCTGGTGCCGTCACCTCCGTCTACTGTAGTCTCTCTCTCTCTTATGGTGCCGTCACCTCCGTCTGCTGTAGTCTCTCTCCCTTCTGGTGCCGTCACCTCCGTCTACTGTAGTCTCTCTCCCTTCTGGTGCTGTCACCTCCGTCTACTGTAGTCTCTCTCTCTTATGGTGCCGTCACCTCCGTCTACTGTAGTCTCTCTCCCTTCTGGTGCCGTCACCTCCGTCTACTGTAGTCTCTCTCCCTTCTGGTGCCGTCACCTCCGTCTACTGTAGTCTCTCTCCCTTCTGGTGCCGTCACCTCCGTCTACTGTAGTCTCTCTCCCTTCTGGTGCCGTCACCTCCGTCTACTGTAGTCTCTCTCTCTTATGGTGCCGCCACCTCCGCCTGCTGTAGTCTCTCTCCCTTCTGGTGCCGTCACCTCCGTCTACTGTAGTCTCTCTCTCTTATGGTGCCGTCACCTCCGTCTGCTGTAGTCTCTCTCCCTTACGGTGCCGTCACCTCCGTCTACTGTAGTCTCTCTCCCTTCTGGTGCCGTCACCTCCGTCTACTGTAGTCTCTCTCCCTTACGGTGCTGTCACCTCCGTCTACTGTAGTCTCTCTCCCTTCTGGTGCCGTCACCTCCGTCTACTGTAGTCTCTCTCCCTTATGGTGCCGTCACCTCCGTCTGCTGTAGTCTCTCTCCCTTCTGGTGCCGTCACCTCCGTCTACTGTAGTCTCTCTCTCTTATGGTGCCGTCACCTCCGTCTGCTGTAGTCTCTCTCCCTTAGGGTGCCGTCACCTCCGTCTACTGTAGTCTCTCTCCCTTCTGGTGCCGTCACCTCCGTCTACTGTAGTCTCTCTCCCTTACGGTGCCGTCACCTCCGTCTACTGTAGTCTCTCTCCCTTCTGGTGCCGTCACCTCCGTCTACTGTAGTCTCTCTCCCTTCTGGTGCCGTCACCTCCGTCTACTGTAGTCTCTCTCCCTTCTGGTGCCGTCACCTCCGTCTACTGTAGTCTCTCTCCCTTTTGGTGCCGTCACCTCCGTCTACTGTAGTCTCTCTCCCTTCTGGTGCCGTCACCTCCGTCTACTGTAGTCTCTCTCCCTTCTGGTGCCGTCACCTCCGTCTACTGTAGTCTCTCTCCCTTCTGGTGCCGTCACCTCCGTCTACTGTAGTCTCTCTCCCTTCTGGTGCCGTCACCTCCGTCTGCTGTAGTCTCTCTCCCTTATGGTGCCGTCACCTCCGTCTACTGTAGTCTCTCTTCCTTATGGTGCTGTCACCTCCGTCTACTGTAGTCTCTCTCCCTTCTGGTGCCGTCATCTCCGTCTACTGTAGTCTCTCTCCCTTACGGTGCCGTCACCTCCGTCTACTGTAGTCTCTCTCCCTTCTGGTGCCGTCACCTCCGTCTACTGTAGTCTCTCTCCCTTCTGGTGCTGTCATCTCCGTCTGCTCTAGTCTCTCTCACACCTCCAGGATGTGTAAAGTCTTTTTGACCAAGAAAGAGTGTGATGGAGTGCTGCATCAGATGACCTGGCCTCCACAATCACCCACCCTCAATCCAGTTGGTTGGTTTGGGATGAATTGGACCTTTTTGAGTGGAGAAAGATCAGCCAACAAGTGCTCAGCATATGTGGGAACTCCTTCAAGACTGTTGGAAAAGTAGTCCAGGTGAAGCTGGTTGAGAGAATGCCAAGAGTGTGCAAAGCTGTCATCAAGGCAAAGGGTGGCTACGTTGAAGAATCTCAAATATAAAAGATATTTTGATTTGTTTAACACTTTTCTGGTTACTACATGACTCCATATGTGTTATTTCATACGTCTTCACTATTATTCTACAATGTAGAAAATAGTACAAATATAGAAAAACCCTGGAATGAGTAGGTGTGTCTAAACTTTTGGCCGATACTGTGTATCTCGCTAGCTAGTTTCCAGACACAAATGAGGTAACAGCTGTCTCTGAGCATTGTCCCCCAGTAGAACATTTTAGATCATTGTTATGGAGACGGTGGGTTATTGATCGTCACTGTTTGGTTCTATCACTATATATACTGTTGGTGAGCACTGTTTGGTTCTGTCACTATATATACTGTTGGTGAGCACTGTTTGGTTCTGTCACTATATATACTGTTGGTGAGCACTGTTTGGTTCTATCACTATATATACTGTTGGTGAGCACTGTTTGGTTCTATCACTATATATATACTGTTGGTGAGCACTATTTGGTTCTATCACTATATATACTGTTGGTGAGCACTGTTTGGTTCTATCACTATATATATACTGTTGGTGAGCACTATTTGGTTCTATCACTATATATACTGTTGGTGAGCACTGTTTGGTTCTGTCAGTATATATACTGTTGGTGAGCACTGTTGGGTTCTATCACTATATATACTGTTGGTGAGCACTGTTGGGTTCTATCACTATATATACTGTTGGTGAGCACTGTTTGGTTCTATCACTATATATATTGTTGGTGAGCACTGTTTGGTTCTGTCTATCAATATATATACTGTTGGTGAGCACTGTTTGGTTCTATCACTATATATACTGTTGGTGAGCACTGCTTGGTTCTGTCTATCACTATATATACTGTTGGTGAGCCCTGTTTGGTTCTATCACTATATATACTGTTGGTGAGCACTGTTTGGTTCTATCACTATATATACTGTTGGTGAGCACTGTTTCGTTCTATCACTATATATACTGTTGGTGAGCACTGTTTGGTTCTATCACTATATCTACTGTTGGTGAGCACTGTTTGGTTCTGTCACTATATCTACTGTTGGTGAGCACTGTTTGGTTCTATCACTATATATACTGTTGGTGAGCACTGTTTGGTTCTATCACTATATATACTGTTGGTGAGCACTGTTTGGTTCTATCACTATATATACTGTTGGTGAGCACTGTTTGGTTCTATCACTATATATACTGTTGGTGAGCACTGTTTGGTTCTATCACTATATATACTGTTGGTGAGCACTGTTTGGTTCTATCACTATATCTACTGTTGGTGAGCACTGTTTGGTTCTGTCACTATATCTAGTGTTGGTGAGCACTGTTTGGTTCTATCACTATATATACCGTTGGTGAGCACTGTTTGGTTCTGTCTATCACTATATATACTGTTGGTGAGCACTGTTTGGTTCTGTCTATCACTATATATACTGTTGGTGAGCACTGTTTGGTTCTATCACTATATATACCGTTGGTGAGCACTGTTTGGTTCTGTCTATCACTATATATACTGTTGGTGAGCACTGTTTGGTTCTATCACTATATATACCGTTGGTGAGCACTGTTTGGTTCTGTCTATCACTATATATACCGTTGGTGAGCACTGTTTGGTTCTGTCTATCACTATATATACTGTTGGTGAGCACTGTTATCGAGACGGTGGTTTATTGATCGTCACTGTTTGCTGGCAACAATTTGGATTCCGTTTTTTAGCCAACGTTAACTGCCACCTGTTGTAACAAAAGGCGAAACATGTCGTTACATGTTTCTGGCGCTCTGTCACTCTCTCACTAAAGTGCTCTGATGTAGAATGCCTAAGCCTATTGATTCACAGTGTGAAAGCAGCTTGAGCCGTCTCTCACGTCTCATCTCACCCGTCCCAGTCCTGGAGAGACAACGACGTCTTGACTATCTGTCAGGTTTTTGAGTTTGTTTGACGAGGTAGAAGCAGGAGGTCAGATGAGGGCGTGAATTATTATTTTTATTTTTTGCTGACATTACTAACATAACTCTCTCTTCCTTTTCAGGTGACCTTTAAACCAGACCTGACCACAGTAGAGGTCCATGATGACAGCATCCAAGGCCCTCTGAAGGTAAGACAGCACTTTAACTGTGTTCTGAAGGTACGAGCCCAGCCAGCCCAGCCTAGCATCAGGCCACTACTGTTTTTCTTATACTCTTCTTTATCAATGTATCTTTTAAAGTCTACATGAACTGATCACGACTTAGTCACTAGCCAGATATATCTCAGCCGGTATTGAATGTTAACAGCAGTATGTCTGATCTCTCAGGTTGGTGCTGTAGTAGAGGTGAAGAACCCTGATGGAGTGTACCAGGAAGCGTCCATCAACAAGTTGACTGACTGCAGTATATACACTGTTGGTGAGCACTGTTTGGTTCTATCACTATATATACTGTTGGTGAGCACTGTTTGGTTCTATCACTATATATACTGTTGGTGAGCACTGTTTGGTTCTATCACTATATATACTGTTGGTGAGCACTGTTTGGTTCTATCACTATATATACTGTTGGTGAGCACTGTTTGGTTCTATCACTATATATACTGTTGGTGAGCACTGTTTGGTTCTATCACTATATATACTGTTGGTGAGCACTGTTTGGTTCTATCACTATATCTTCTGTTGGTGAGCACTGTTTGGTTCTGTCTATCACTATATATATACTGTTGTTGAGCACTATTTGGTTCTATCAGTATATATACTGTTGGTGAGCACTGTTGGGTTCTATCACTATATATACTGTTGGTGAGCACTGTTTGGTTCTATCAGTATATATACTGTTGGTGAGCACTGTTTGGTTCTATCAGTATATATACTGTTGTTGAGCACTATTTGGTTATATCAGTATATCTACTGTTGGTGAGCACTGTTTGGTTCTGTCTATCAATATATATACTATTGGTGAGCACTGTTTGGTTCCATCACTATATATACTGTTGGTGAGCACTGTTTGGTTCTGTCTATGAATATATATACTGTTGGTGAGCACTGTTTGGTTCTGTCTATCACTATATATACTGTTGGTGAGCACTGTTTGGTTCTATCACTATATATACTATTGTTGAGCACTATTTGGTTCTATCAGTATATATACTGTTGGTGAGCACTGTTTGGTTCTATCAGTATATATACTGTTGGTGAGCACTGTTTGGTTCTATCACTATATATACTGTTGTTGAGCACTATTTGGTTCTATCAGTATATATACTGTTGGTGAGCACTGTTTGGTTCTGTCTATCAATATATATACTATTGGTGAGCACTGTTTGGTTCCATCACTATATATACTGTTGGTGAGCACTGTTTGGTTCTGTCTATGAATATATATACTGTTGGTGAGCACTGTTTGGTTCTATCACTATTTATACTGTTGGTGAGCACTGTTTGGTTCTGTATATGAATATATATACTTTTGGTGAGCACTGTTTGGTTCTATCACTATATATACTGTTGGTGAGCACTGTTTGGTTCTGTCTATCACTATATATACTGTTGGTGAGCACTGTTTGTTTGGTTCTATCACTATATATACTGTTGGTGAGCACTGTTTGGTTCTGTCTATCACTATATATACTGTTGATGAGCACTGTTTGGTTCTGTCACTATATCTTCTGTTGGTGAGCACTGTTTGGTTCTATCACTATATATACTGTTGGTGAGCACTGTTTGGTTCTATCACTATATATACTGTTGGTTAGCACTGTTTGGTTCTATCACTATATATACTGTTGGTGAGCACTGTTTGGTTCTGTCTATCAATGTATATACTGTTGGTGAGCACTGTTTGGTTCTGTCTATAACTATATATACTGTTGGTGAGCACTGTTTGGTTCTATCACTATATATACTGTTGGTGAGCACTGTTTGGTTCTGTCTAACTATATATACTGTTGGTGAGCACTGTTTGGTTCTATCACTATATATACTGTTGGTGAGCATTGTTTTGTTCTGTCAGTATATATACTGTTGGTGAGCACTGTTTGGTTCTTTCTATCAATATATATACTGTTGGTGAGCACTGTTTGGCTCCATCACTATATATACTGTTGGTGAGCACTATTTGGTTCTATCACTATATATACTGTTGGTGAGCACTGTTTGGTTCTGTCTATCACTATATATACTGTTGGTGAGCACTGTTAGGTTCTGTCACTATATCTTCTGTTGGTGAGCACTGTTTGGGTCTATCACTATATATACTTTTGGTGAGAACTGTTTGGTTCTGTCTATCACTATATATACTGTTGGTGAGCACTGTTTGGTTCTGTCTATCAATGTATATACTGTTGGTGAGCACTGTTTGGTTCTATCACTATATATACTGTTGGTGAGCATTGTTTTGTTCTGTCAGTATATATACTGTTGGTGAGCACTGTTTGGTTCTTTCTATCAATATATATACTGTTGGTGAGCACTGTTTGGCTCCATCACTATATATACTGTTGGTGAGCACTGTTTGGTTCTGTCTATCACTATATATACTGTTGGTGAGCACTGTTAGGTTCTGTCACTATATCTTCTGTTGGTGAGCACTGTTTGGTTCTATTACTATATATACTGTTGGTGAGCACTGTTTGGGTCTATCACTATATATACTTTTGGTGAGAACTGTTTGGTTCTGTCTATCACTATATATACTGTTGGTGAGCACTGTTTGGTTCTGTCTATCACTATATATACTGTTGGTGAGCACTGTTTGGTTCTGTCTATCAATATATATATATATACTCAAGTTGGTGAGCACTGTTTGGTTCTGTCT
Organism: Brachymystax lenok tsinlingensis; assembly: GCA_030435695.1. Classification (NCBI taxonomy): domain Eukaryota; kingdom Metazoa; phylum Chordata; class Actinopteri; order Salmoniformes; family Salmonidae; genus Brachymystax; species Brachymystax lenok. The sequence goes on from CM059780.1 coordinate 2,684,602, forward strand.
ATCAATATATATACTGTTGGTGAGCACTGTTTGGTTCTATCACTATATATACTGTTGGTGAGCACTGCTTGGTTCTGTCTATCACTATATATACTGTTGGTGAGCACTGTTTGGTTCTGTCACTATATCTTCGGTTGGTGAGCACTGTTTGGTTATTTTACTATATATACTGTTGGTGAGCACTGCTTGGTTCTGTCTATCACTATATATACTGTTGGTGAGCACTGTTAGGTTCTGTCACTATATCTTCGGTTGGTGAGCACTGTTTGGTTATTTTACTATATATACTGTTGGTGAGCACTGTTTGGGTCTATCACTATATATACTTTTGGTGAGAACTGTTTGGTTCTATCACTATATATACTGTTGGTGAGCACTGTTTGGTTCTGCCTATCAATATATACTGTTGGTGAGCACTGTTTGGTTCTATCACTATATATACTGTTGGTGAGCATTGTTTTGTTCTGTCAGTATATATACTGTTGGTGAGCACTGTTTGGTTCTTTCTATCAATATATATACTGTTGGTGAGCACTGTTTGGTTCTATCACTATAAATACTGTTTGTGAGCACTGTTTGGTTCTGTCTATCAATATATATATATATATATATATATATATACTGTTGGTGAGCACTGTTTGGTTCTACCGCTGTATATACTGTTGGTGAGCACTGTTTGGTTCTGTCACTATATACTGTTGGCGAGCACTGTTCTGTCTATCACTGTATATACTGTTGGTGAGCACTGTTAGTTCTATCACTTTATATACTGTTGGTGAGCACTGTTTGGTTCTATCACTATATATACTGTTGGTGAGCACTGTTTGGTTCTATCACTTTATATACTGTTGGTGAGCACTGTTCGGTTCTATCACTTTATATACTGTTGGTGAGCACTGTTTGGTTCTATCACTATATATACTGTTGATGAGCACTGTTTGGTTCTGTCTATCACTATATATGCTGTTGGTGAGCACTGTTTATTTCTATCACTATATATACTGTTAGTGAGCACTGTTTAGTTCTATCACTATATATGCTGTTGGTGAGCACTGTTTGGTTCTATCACTATATATACTGTTGGTGAGCACTTTTTAGTTCTATCACTATATATACTGTTGGTGAGCACTGTTTAGTTCTATCACTATATATACTGTTGGTGAGCACTGTTTATTTCTATCACTATATATACTGTTGGTGAGCACTGTTTATTTCTATCACTATATATACTGTTGGTGAGCACTGTTTATTTCCATCACTATATATACTGTTGGTGAGCACTGTTTGGTTCTGTCTATGAATATATATACTGTTGGTGAGCACTGTTTGGTTCTGTCTATCACTATATATACTGTTGGTGAGCACTGTTTGGTTCTATCACTATATATACTATTGTTGAGCACTATTTGGTTCTATCAGTATATATACTGTTGGTGAGCACTGTTTGGTTCTATCAGTATATATACTGTTGGTGAGCACTGTTTGGTTCTATCACTATATATACTGTTGTTGAGCACTATTTGGTTCTATCAGTATATATACTGTTGGTGAGCACTGTTTGGTTCTGTCTATCAATATATATACTATTGGTGAGCACTGTTTGGTTCCATCACTATATATACTGTTGGTGAGCACTGTTTGGTTCTGTCTATGAATATATATACTGTTGGTGAGCACTGTTTGGTTCTATCACTATATATACTGTTGGTGAGCACTGTTTGGTTCTGTCTAACTATATATACTGTTGGTGAGCACTGTTTGGTTCTATCACTATATATACTGTTGGTGAGCATTGTTTTGTTCTGTCAGTATATATACTGTTGGTGAGCACTGTTTGGTTCTTTCTATCAATATATATACTGTTGGTGAGCACTGTTTGGCTCCATCACTATATATACTGTTGGTGAGCACTATTTGGTTCTATCACTATATATACTGTTGGTGAGCACTGTTTGGTTCTGTCTATCACTATATATACTGTTGGTGAGCACTGTTAGGTTCTGTCACTATATCTTCTGTTGGTGAGCACTGTTTGGGTCTATCACTATATATACTGTTGGTGAGAACTGTTTGGTTCTGTCTATCACTATATATACTGTTGGTGAGCACTGTTTGGTTCTGTCTATCAATGTATATACTGTTGGTGAGCACTGTTTGGTTCTATCACTATATATACTGTTGGTGAGCATTGTTTTGTTCTGTCAGTATATATACTGTTGGTGAGCACTGTTTGGTTCTTTCTATCAATATATATACTGTTGGTGAGCACTGTTTGGCTCCATCACTATATATACTGTTGGTGAGCACTGTTTGGTTCTGTCTATCACTATATATACTGTTGGTGAGCACTGTTTGGTTCTGTCACTATATCTTCTGTTGGTGAGCACTGTTTGGTTCTATTACTATATATACTGTTGGTGAGCACTGTTTGGGTCTATCACTATATATACTTTTGGTGAGAACTGTTTGGTTCTGTCTATCACTATATATACTGTTGGTGAGCACTGTTTGGTTCTGTCTATCACTATATATACTGTTGGTGAGCACTGTTTGGTTCTGTCTATCAATATATATATATATACTGTTGGTGAGCACTGTTTGGTTCTGTCTATCAATATATATACTGTTGGTGAGCACTGTTTGGTTCTATCACTATATATACTGTTGGTGAGCACTGTTTGGTTCTGTCTATCACTATATATACTGTTGGTGAGCACTGTTTGGTTCTGTCACTATATCTTCGTTGGTGAGCACTGTTTGGTTATTTTACTATATATACTGTTGGTGAGCACTGCTTGGTTCTGTCTATCACTATATATACTGTTGGTGAGCACTGTTAGGTTCTGTCACTATATCTTCGGTTGGTGAGCACTGTTTGGTTATTTTACTATATATACTGTTGGTGAGCACTGTTTGGGTCTATCACTATATATACTTTTGGTGAGAACTGTTTGGTTCTATCACTATATATACTGTTGGTGAGCACTGTTTGGTTCTGCCTATCAATGTATATACTGTTGGTGAGCACTGTTTGGTTCTATCACTATATATACTGTTGGTGAGCATTGTTTTGTTCTGTCAGTATATATACTGTTGGTGAGCACTGTTTGGTTCTTTCTATCAATATATATACTGTTGGTGAGCACTGTTTGGTTCTATCACTATAAATACTGTTTGTGAGCACTGTTTGGTTCTGTCTATCAATATATATATATATATATATATATATATATATATACTGTTGGTGAGCACTGTTTGGTTCTACCGCTGTATATACTGTTGGTGAGCACTGTTTGGTTCTGTCACTATATACTGTTGGCGAGCACTGTTCTGTCTATCACTGTATATACTGTTGGTGAGCACTGTTCGGTTCTATCACTTTATATACTGTTGGTGAGCACTGTTTGGTTCTATCACTATATATACTGTTGGTGAGCACTGTTTGGTTCTGTCTATCAATGTATATACTGTTGGTGAGCACTGTTTGGTTCTGTCTATAACTATATATACTGTTGGTGAGCACTGTTTGGTTCTATCACTATATATACTGTTGGTGAGCACTGTTTGGTTCTGTCTAACTATATATACTGTTGGTGAGCACTGTTTGGTTCTATCACTATATATACTGTTGGTGAGCATTGTTTTGTTCTGTCAGTATATATACTGTTGGTGAGCACTGTTTGGTTCTTTCTATCAATATATATACTGTTGGTGAGCACTGTTTGGCTCCATCACTATATATACTGTTGGTGAGCACTATTTGGTTCTATCACTATATATACTGTTGGTGAGCACTGTTTGGTTCTGTCTATCACTATATATACTGTTGGTGAGCACTGTTAGGTTCTGTCTATCAATGTATATCTTCTGTTGGTGAGCACTGTTTGGGTCTATCACTATATATACTTTTGGTGAGAACTGTTTGGTTCTGTCTATCACTATATATACTGTTGGTGAGCACTGTTTGGTTCTGTCTATCAATGTATATACTGTTGGTGAGCACTGTTTGGTTCTATCACTATATATACTGTTGGTGAGCATTGTTTTGTTCTGTCAGTATATATACTGTTGGTGAGCACTGTTTGGTTCTTTCTATCAATATATATACTGTTGGTGAGCACTGTTTGGCTCCATCACTATATATACTGTTGGTGAGCACTGTTTGGTTCTGTCTATCACTATATATACTGTTGGTGAGCACTGTTAGGTTCTGTCACTATATCTTCTGTTGGTGAGCACTGTTTGGTTCTATTACTATATATACTGTTGGTGAGCACTGTTTGGGTCTATCACTATATATACTTTTGGTGAGAACTGTTTGGTTCTGTCTATCACTATATATACTGTTGGTGAGCACTGTTTGGTTCTGTCTATCACTATATATACTGTTGGTGAGCACTGTTTGGTTCTGTCTATCAATATATATATATATACTGTTGGTGAGCACTGTTTGGTTCTGTCTATCAATATATATACTGTTGGTGAGCACTGTTTGGTTCTATCACTATATATACTGTTGGTGAGCACTGCTTGGTTCTGTCTATCACTATATATACTGTTGGTGAGCACTGTTTGGTTCTGTCACTATATCTTCGGTTGGTGAGCACTGTTTGGTTATTTTACTATATATACTGTTGGTGAGCACTGCTTGGTTCTGTCTATCACTATATATACTGTTGGTGAGCACTGTTAGGTTCTGTCACTATATCTTCAAGTTGGTGAGCACTGTTTGGTTATTTTACTATATATACTGTTGGTGAGCACTGTTTGGGTCTATCACTATATATACTTTTGGTGAGAACTGTTTGGTTCTATCACTATATATACTGTTGGTGAGCACTGTTTGGTTCTGCCTATCAATATATACTGTTGGTGAGCACTGTTTGGTTCTATCACTATATATACTGTTGGTGAGCATTGTTTTGTTCTGTCAGTATATATACTGTTGGTGAGCACTGTTTGGTTCTTTCTATCAATATATATACTGTTGGTGAGCACTGTTTGGTTCTATCACTATAAATACTGTTTGTGAGCACTGTTTGGTTCTGTCTATCAATATATATATATATATATATATATATATACTGTTGGTGAGCACTGTTTGGTTCTACCGCTGTATATACTGTTGGTGAGCACTGTTTGGTTCTGTCACTATATACTGTTGGCGAGCACTGTTCTGTCTATCACTGTATATACTGTTGGTGAGCACTGTTCGGTTCTATCACTTTATATACTGTTGGTGAGCACTGTTTGGTTCTATCACTATATATACTGTTGGTGAGCACTGTTTGGTTCTATCACTTTATATACTGTTGGTGAGCACTGTTTGGTTCTATCACTATATATACTGTTGATGAGCACTGTTTGGTTCTGTCTATCACTATATATGCTGTTGGTGAGCACTGTTTGGTTCTGTCTATCACTATATATACTGTTAGTGAGCACTGTTTAGTTCTATCACTATATATGCTGTTGGTGAGCACTGTTTGGTTCTATCACTATATATACTGTTGGTGAGCACTTTTTAGTTCTATCACTATATATACTGTTGGTGAGCACTGTTTAGTTCTATCACTATATATACTGTTGGTGAGCACTGTTTATTTCTATCACTATATATACTGTTGGTGAGCACTGTTTATTTCTATCACTATATATACTGTTGGTGAGCACTGTTTATTCCATCACTATATATACTGTTGGTGAGCACTGTTTGGTTCTGTCTATGAATATATATACTGTTGGTGAGCACTGTTTGGTTCTGTCTATCACTATATATACTGTTGGTGAGCACTGTTTGGTTCTATCACTATATATACTATTGTTGAGCACTATTTGGTTCTATCAGTATATATACTGTTGGTGAGCACTGTTTGGTTCTATCAGTATATATACTGTTGGTGAGCACTGTTTGGTTCTATCACTATATATACTGTTGTTGAGCACTATTTGGTTCTATCAGTATATATACTGTTGGTGAGCACTGTTTGGTTCTGTCTATCAATATATATACTATTGGTGAGCACTGTTTGGTTCCATCACTATATATACTGTTGGTGAGCACTGTTTGGTTCTGTCTATGAATATATATACTGTTGGTGAGCACTGTTTGGTTCTATCACTATTTATACTGTTGGTGAGCACTGTTTGGTTCTGTATATGAATATATATACTTTTGGTGAGCACTGTTTGGTTCTATCACTATATATACTGTTGGTGAGCACTGTTTGGTTCTGTCTATCACTATATATACTGTTGGTGAGCACTGTTTGTTTGGTTCTATCACTATATATACTGTTGGTGAGCACTGTTTGGTTCTGTCTATCACTATATATACTGTTGATGAGCACTGTTTGGTTCTGTCACTATATCTTCTGTTGGTGAGCACTGTTTGGTTCTATCACTATATATACTGTTGGTGAGCACTGTTTGGTTCTATCACTATATATACTGTTGGTTAGCACTGTTTGGTTCTATCACTATATATACTGTTGGTGAGCACTGTTTGGTTCTGTCTATCAATGTATATACTGTTGGTGAGCACTGTTTGGTTCTGTCTATAACTATATATACTGTTGGTGAGCACTGTTTGGTTCTATCACTATATATACTGTTGGTGAGCACTGTTTGGTTCTGTCTAACTATATATACTGTTGGTGAGCACTGTTTGGTTCTATCACTATATATACTGTTGGTGAGCATTGTTTTGTTCTGTCAGTATATATACTGTTGGTGAGCACTGTTTGGTTCTTTCTATCAATATATATACTGTTGGTGAGCACTGTTTGGCTCCATCACTATATATACTGTTGGTGAGCACTATTTGGTTCTATCACTATATATACTGTTGGTGAGCACTGTTTGGTTCTGTCTATCACTATATATACTGTTGGTGAGCACTGTTAGGTTCTGTCACTATATCTTCTGTTGGTGAGCACTGTTTGGGTCTATCACTATATATACTTTTGGTGAGAACTGTTTGGTTCTGTCTATCACTATATATACTGTTGGTGAGCACTGTTTGGTTCTGTCTATCAATGTATATACTGTTGGTGAGCACTGTTTGGTTCTATCACTATATATACTGTTGGTGAGCATTGTTTTGTTCTGTCAGTATATATACTGTTGGTGAGCACTGTTTGGTTCTTTCTATCAATATATATACTGTTGGTGAGCACTGTTTGGCTCCATCACTATATATACTGTTGGTGAGCACTGTTTGGTTCTGTCTATCACTATATATACTGTTGGTGAGCACTGTTAGGTTCTGTCACTATATCTTCTGTTGGTGAGCACTGTTTGGTTCTATTACTATATATACTGTTGGTGAGCACTGTTTGGGTCTATCACTATATATACTTTTGGTGAGAACTGTTTGGTTCTGTCTATCACTATATATACTGTTGGTGAGCACTATTTGGTTCTATCACTATATATACTGTTGGTGAGCACTGTTTGGTTCTGTCTATCACTATATATACTGTTGGTGAGCACTGTTAGGTTCTGTCACTATATCTTCTGTTGGTGAGCACTGTTTGGGTCTATCACTATATATACTTTTGGTGAGAACTGTTTGGTTCTGTCTATCACTATATATACTGTTGGTGAGCACTGTTTGGTTCTGTCTATCAATGTATATACTGTTGGTGAGCACTGTTTGGTTCTATCACTATATATACTGTTGGTGAGCATTGTTTTGTTCTGTCAGTATATATACTGTTGGTGAGCACTGTTTGGTTCTGTCTATCAATGTATATACTGTTGGTGAGCACTGTTTGGTTCTATCACTATATATACTGTTGGTGAGCATTGTTTTGTTCTGTCAGTATATATACTGTTGGTGAGCACTGTTTGGTTCTTTCTATCAATATATATACTGTTGGTGAGCACTGTTTGGCTCCATCACTATATATACTGTTGGTGAGCACTGTTTGGTTCTGTCTATCACTATATATACTGTTGGTGAGCACTGTTAGGTTCTGTCACTATATCTTCTGTTGGTGAGCACTGTTTGGTTCTATTACTATATATACTGTTGGTGAGCACTGTTTGGGTCTATCACTATATATACTTTTGGTGAGAACTGTTTGGTTCTGTCTATCACTATATATACTGTTGGTGAGCACTGTTTGGTTCTGTCTATCACTATATATACTGTTGGTGAGCACTGTTTGGTTCTGTCTATCAATATATATATATATACTGTTGGTGAGCACTGTTTGGTTCTGTCTATCAATATATATACTGTTGGTGAGCACTGTTTGGTTCTATCACTATATATACTGTTGGTGAGCACTGCTTGGTTCTGTCTATCACTATATATACTGTTGGTGAGCACTGTTTGGTTCTGTCTATCACTATATATACTGTTGGTGAGCACTGTTAGGTTCTGTCACTATATCTTCGGTTGGTGAGCACTGTTTGGTTATTTTACTATATATACTGTTGGTGAGCACTGTTTGGGTCTATCACTATATATACTTTTGGTGAGAACTGTTTGGTTCTATCACTATATATACTGTTGGTGAGCACTGTTTGGTTCTGCCTATCAATATATACTGTTGGTGAGCACTGTTTGGTTCTATCACTATATATACTGTTGGTGAGCATTGTTTTGTTCTGTCAGTATATATACTGTTGGTGAGCACTGTTTGGTTCTTTCTATCAATATATATACTGTTGGTGAGCACTGTTTGGTTCTATCACTATAAATACTGTTTGTGAGCACTGTTTGGTTCTGTCTATCAATATATATATATATATATATATACTGTTGGTGAGCACTGTTTGGTTCTACCGCTGTATATACTGTTGGTGAGCACTGTTTGGTTCTGTCACTATATACTGTTGGCGAGCACTGTTCTGTCTATCACTGTATATACTGTTGGTGAGCACTGTTCGGTTCTATCACTTTATATACTGTTGGTGAGCACTGTTTGGTTCTATCACTATATATACTGTTGGTGAGCACTGTTTGGTTCTATCACTTTATATACTGTTGGTGAGCACTGTTCGGTTCTATCACTTTATATACTGTTGGTGAGCACTGTTTGGTTCTATCACTATATATACTGTTGATGAGCACTGTTTGGTTCTGTCTATCACTATATATGCTGTTGGTGAGCACTGTTTATTTCTATCACTATATATACTGTTAGTGAGCACTGTTTAGTTCTATCACTATATATGCTGTTGGTGAGCACTGTTTGGTTCTATCACTATATATACTGTTGGTGAGCACTTTTTAGTTCTATCACTATATATACTGTTGGTGAGCACTGTTTAGTTCTATCACTATATATACTGTTGATGAGCACTGTTTGGTTCTGTCTATCACTATATATGCTGTTGGTGAGCACTGTTTATTTCTATCACTATATATACTGTTAGTGAGCACTGTTTAGTTCTATCACTATATATGCTGTTGGTGAGCACTGTTTGGTTCTATCACTATATATACTGTTGGTGAGCACTGTTTAGTTCTATCACTATATATGCTGTTGGTGAGCACTGTTTAGTTCTATCACTATATATACTGTTGGTGAGCACTGTTTATTTCTATCACTATATATACTGTTGGTGAGCACTGTTTATTTCTATCACTATATATACTGTTGGTGAGCACTGTTTATTTCTATCACTATATATACCCTCTTTAGCGAGCAATTGCCATTTCAGGCTGTGATGCAACCGGTCAGGATGCTCTCAATGGTGCACCTTTTTGAGGATCTGAGGTCCCAGGCCAAGTCTTTTCAGTCTCCTGAGGTGGAAAAGGTCTTGTTGTGCCCTCTTCACAACTGTCTTGGTATGTTTGGACCATGATAGTTCGTTGGTGATGTGGACACCAAGGAACTTGAAGCTCTCGACCCGCTCCACTACAGCCCGTCAATGTTTATGGGGGCGTGCTCGGGCCCTTCTTTTCCTGTAGTCCACGATCAGCTCCTTTGTCTTGCTCACATTAAGGAAGCAGTTGTTGTCCTGGCACCACACTGCCAGTTCTCTGACCTCTCTACAGGCTGTTGTGTCGTCAGCAAACTTAATGATGGTGTTGGAGTCTCTTGTTTGTTTATGGCCTTACAGCTGGTTGAGTGCGGCCTTAGCGCCAGCATCGGTTTGTGGTGGTAAATAGAAGTCTACCAATAATAAACAGCACCAATCAAAGGTTTGGACACGCCTACTCATTCCATGGTTTTGCTTTTCTTTTTACTTTTTTCTTCAACGTAGAATTTTAGTGAAGACATCAAAACTATGAAATAACACATATGGAATCATGTAGTAACCAAAAAAGTGTTAAACAAATATATTTGAGATTCTTCAAAGTAGACACCCTTTGACTTGATGACAGCTTTGCACACTCTTGGCATTCTTTCAGTCTGAGGTCTTGAGCGCCAAGATTAAACTTCCAAGCGTCACGTCTGGAGGAAACCTGGCACCATTCCTACGGTGAAGCATGGTGGTGGCAGCATCATGCTGTTGGATTGTTTTTCAGCAACAGGAACTGGCAGACTAGTCAAGATCGAGGGAAAGATGAATGGAGCAAAGTACATAGAGATCCTTGATGAAAACCTGCTCCAGAGCACTCAGGACCTCAGATTGGGGTGAAGGTTCACCTTCCAACAGGACAACAACCCTAAGCACACAGCCAAGACAACGCAGGAGGGAGTAGCTGTGCAGAAACTCTCCACATTCAACCTGACAGCTTGAGAGGATCTGCAGAGAAGAATGGGTTTAACTCCTCAAATACAGGTGTGCCAAGCTTGTAGCGTCATACCCGTTTTTCTTTTTGCTTATGGTGTATTGTGTGTAGAATAAGGCTGTAACGTAACAAAATGTGGGAAAAGTCAAGGGGTCTGAATACTTTCCGAAGGCACTGTACCGATACAGTGATACCTCAGAAAACCAGTCAGTATCTGGTGTGACCACCATTTGCCTCATGCGACGAGACACATCTCCTTCAGATAGTTGATCAGGCTGTTGATTGTGGCCTGTGGAATGTTGTCCCACTCCTCTTTAATGGCTGTGTGAAGTTGCTGGATATTGGCGGGAACTGGAACACGCTGTCGTACACGTCGATCCAGAGCATCCCAAACATGCTCAATGGGTGACATGTCTGAGTATGCAGGCCATGAAAGAACTGGGATATTTTCAGCTTCCAGGAATTGCCTACAGATCCTTGTGACAAGGGGTTGTGCATTATCATGCTGAAACATGAGGTGATGGCGGAGGATGAATGGCACGACAATGGGCCTCAGGATCTCGTCACGGTATCTCTGTGCATTCAAATTGCCATCAATAAAATGCAGTTCTGTTGGTTGTCCGTAGCTTATCCCTGCCCATACCATAACCCCACCGCCACCATGGAGCACTCTGTTCACAATGTTGACATCAACAAACCGCTTGCCCACACTACGCCATACATGTCATCCGCGGTTGTGAGGCCGGTTGGACGTACTGCTAAATTCTCTAAAAAGACGTTGGAGGCGGCCTATGGTAGAAAAATGAACATTCAATTATTTGGCGTCAGCTCTGGTGGACGTTCCTGCAGTTAGCATGCCAATTTCACGCTCCCTCAAAACTTGAGACATCTGTGGCATTTTGTTGTGTGACAAAACTGCACGTTTTATAGTGGCCTTTTATTGTTCCCAGCACAAGGTGCACCTGTGTAAGGATCATGCTGTTTAATAAGCTTCTTGATATGCCACACCTGTCAGGTGGATGGATTGTCTTGGCAAAGGAGTAATGCTCACTAACAGGGATGTAAACTAATTTGTGCAAAACAATTTGAGAAAAATAAGCTTTTTGTGTGTATGAAACATTTCTGGGATATTTTATTTCAGCTCATTAATCATGGGAGCAACACTTTACATGTTACGTTTTAATATTTTTGTTCAGTGTATTTAACCAAATAATACCTGTCTGCATTCACCCTCTTTTGACTCACGTACACTGCTGCTGATGTTTGTTATCAACCAAATGAATTTATAAAGCCTTTTTTACATCAGATGTCATCAAGTGCTTATACAGAAACCCAGCCTAAAACCACAAACAGCAAGCAATGCAGATGTAGAAGCACGGTAACTCCCTAGAAAGGCAGGAACCTAGGAAGAAACCTAGAGAGGAACCAGGCTCTGAGGGGTGGCCAGTCCTCTTCTGGCTGTGCCGGGTGGAGATTATAACAGAACATTAAGTCCAGATTGTTCTTCAAGATGTTCAAATGTTCATAGATGACCAGCAGGGTCAGATAATAATAATCACAGTGGTTGTAGAGGGTGCAACAGGTCAGCACCTCAGGAGTAAATGTCAGTTGGCTTTTCATAGCCGATCATTCAGAGTTAGAGACAGCAGGTGCGGTAGAGAGAGTCAAAAAAACAGCAGGTCCGGGACAAGGTAGTATGTCTGGTGAACAGGTCAGGGTTCCATAGCCGCAGGCAGAACAGTTGAAACTGGAGCAGCAGCATGACCAGGTGGACTGGGGACAGCCTGGAGTCATCAGGCCAGGTAGTCCTGAGACATGGTCCCAGGGCTCAGGTCCTCCGGGAGGGGAGGGGGAGAGAGAGAGAGAATTAGGGGGAGCATACTTAAATTCACACAGGACACCAGATAAGACAGGAGTCCACCTGGTCGTGCTGCTGCTCCAGTTTCAACTGTTCTGCCTGCGGCGATGGAACCCGGATATGGTGACCGATGTAACCAGGAGGAGAGGCCTCATTAAACACAGTATCACCCTTCGGCCCATGTTTCAGTCAGGACAATCACATCAAGGTTATGATCAGTGATTGGTTCATTGACTATGAAGTGAAGGATGTAACATTACGCATCCCTATTTTCAGATGTGAGATATTATCACAGTTCTTTTCAATAACGCCAGGAAATGGAGGAGGTCTCTGTATTCCAGTGAGATTGCAAAGGCAAACACCGTCATGTTTAGTTTTGCCCAACCTAGATCGAGGCACAGACACAGTCTCAATGGGGATAGATGAGCTGACTACACTGACTGTGTTAGTGGCAGACTCCACTTAGCTGGCAGGCTGGCTAACAGCCTGCTGCCTCGCCTGCACCCTATCTCATTGTGGAGCTAGAGGAGTTAGAGCCCTGTCTATGTTCGTAGATAAGATGAGAGCACCCCTCCAGCTAGGATGGAGTCCATCACTCCTCAACAGGCCAGGCTTGGTCCTGTTTGTGGGTGAGTCCCAGAAATAGGGTCAGTTATCTACAAATTCTATCTTTTGGGTGGGGCAGAAAACAGTTTTCAACCAGCGATTGAGTTGTGAGACTCTGCTGTAGAGCTCACCACTTCCCCTAACTGGGAGGGGGCCAGAGACAATTACTCGATGCCGACACATCAAATCATCAAATCAAATTTATTTATAAAGCCCCCCTTACATCAGCTGATGTCACAGAGTGCTGTACAGAAACCCAGCCTAAAACCCCAAACAGCAAGCAATGCAGGTGTAAAAGCACGGTGGCTAGGAAAAACTCCCTAGAAAGGCCATAACCTAGGAAGAAACCTAGAGAGTAACCAGGCTGTGAGGGGTGGCCAGTCCTCTTCTGGCTGTGCCGGGGTGCAGATTATAACAGAACATGGACAAGATTTTAAAATGTTCATAAAACAGGCAGAACAGTTGAAACTGGAGAAGCAGCACGGCCAGGTGGACTCGGGACATCCAGGTAGGCCTTGAGGAATGGTCCTAATGCTCAGGTCCTCCGAGAGAGAGAGAGAGAGAGAGAAGAAAAAAGAAAGAAAGAGAGAGATAATTAGAGAGAGCATACTTAAATTCGCACAGGACACCAGATAAGAGAAGAAATACTCCAGATATAACAGACGGACCCTAGCCCCCCGACACATAAACTACTGCAGCATAAATACTGGGGGCTAAGACAGGAGGGGTCGGGAGACACTGTGGCCCCGTCCGACCGACACATCTTTCTAGCTGATTTACACACTGAAGCTATGTTGCGCTGGTGACCTCTGACTGTTTCATCCTAACATCGTTGGTGCCGACGTGGATAACAATATCTCTATACTCTCTACACTCGCCAGATTTAGCCAGCACCATCTTCAGATTAGCCTTAACGTCGGTAGCCCTGCCCCCTGGTAAACAGTGTATGATTGCCGCCTTATCTCAGCTCACTGGTCACCATAGCAGCACCCACGCGTTGCACGCGCTCCAGCAGGTATATTTCACTGCTCACCCCCAAAGCCAATTCCTCCTTCGGCCGCCTTTCCTTCCAGTTCTCTGCTGCCAATGACTGGAACGAACTGCAAAAATCACTGAAGCTGGAGTCTTATATCTCCCTCACTAACTTTAAGCATCAGCTGTCAGAGCAGCTTACCGATCCCTGTACCTGTACACAGCCAATCTGTAAATAGCCCACCCAACTACCTCATCCCCATATTGTTATTTACCCTCTTGCTCTTTTGCACCCCAGTATCTCTACTTGCACATCATCATCTGCACATCGATCACTCCAGTGTTAATGCTAAATTGTAATCATTTTGCCTATATGGCCTATTTATTGCCTTACCTCCCTACTCTTCTACCTTTGCACAAACTGTACATAGTTTTTAATATTGTGTTATTGACTGTACATTTGTTTATGTGTAACTCTGTTGTTGTTTGTGTCGCACTGCTTTGCTTTATCTTGGCCGGGTCGCAGTTGTAAATGAGAACTTGTTCTCAACTGGCCTACCTGGTTAAATAAAGGGGAAATTAATAAATATATATTTTAAGTCTAATACTGCGGGTAATGGAGTCGCCAATGACTAGAGTTTTCAATTTGTCCGAGCTAATGGTGGGAGGCCTCGGCGTCTCCGAACCCATAACGGGAGGAGTAGAGACCAGAGAAGGCTCGGCCTCTGACTCCGACCCGCTGCTTAATGGGGAGAACCGGTTAAAAGTTTCTGTCGGCTGAATGAGCGACACCGGTTGAGCATTGCTCCAGCATTTCCTTCCAGAAGCCATGAGAAAAGTGTCCGGCTGCGGGGACTGTGCGAGGGGATTTATACTACTATCTGTACTTACTGGAGGCACAGACGCTGTTTCATCCTTTCCTACACTTCAGTTATCCTTGCCTAACGACTGCGTCTGAAGCTGAGCTTGCAGCAGTTATCCTTGCCATAAGGCGATTGTTCTCCTGTATATTATGAGAGCTTGTGGTTGTGTCCAAAATGGCACCCTGTTCCCTATATGGGCCCTGATCAAAAGTAGTGCACTATAACGGGAATAGGGTGCCATTTGGGACTCACAGTCCTGAGTGTATAGAGTAGATGCCATGGTCTATATTCTGCCTAACTGCTCTTTTCTCCCCCCTCTCTCTCTCTCCCACCCTCTCCTCTTTCTCTCTCCCTCCCCCTCTCTCTCTCCCACTCCCTCCCTCCCTCTCTCCCACCCCCTCCCTCCCTCTCTCTCTCTCTCCCTCCCTCTCTCCCACCCCCTCCCTCTCTCTCTCTCTCCCTCTCCCTCTCTCTCTCTCTCCCTCCCTCTCTCCCAACCCCCTCCCTCTCTCTCTCTCTCTCTCTCTCTCTCTCTCTCTCTCTCTCTCTCTCTCTCTCTCTCCCCTCCCTCTCTCCCAGCCTCTCTCTCTCTCTCTCTCTCTCTCTCTCTCTCTCTCTCTCTCTCTCTCTCTCTCCCTCCTCCCTCCCTCCCTCTATCTCTCTCTCCCACCCCCTCTCTTTCATTCTCTCTCTCTCTCTCTCTCTCTCTCTCTCTCTCTCTCTCTCTCCAGTGTTTGATGATGGTGACGAGAAGACACTGAGGCGTTCCTCTCTTTGCCTGAAAGGAGCACGTCACTTTGCAGAGAGCGAGGCAAGTCTCTGTTGAACTCTACCTCAGTTTTACTACAGTCCTCGGCTGTGTTCCAAATGGCCCCCTATTCCCCATAGAGCTCTGGTGAAGAGTAGTGCACCGAATAGGGAATAGGGGGCCATCTGGAACATACTCGAATAGTTGTCTGGGAAACAGTTTTTCCCTCAGTCACTTCTTCTCTTTTTCAATCTTTTAGTCAACAGACACATGTATCTTCCACTTCACCTGCTGATTTTGTAATAAGGTTGTTTATTCAATAATAATCAAAGTGAAGCTTCAGGAGTTTTTTAAATGCAGCAGAGAATGTTTTCTGCTGAATGTCAATACCCTCATCAACACGGTGCTGTAGAAATCACTCCAACATGTCAATACCCTCATCAACACGGTGCTGTAGAAATCACTCCAACATGTCAATAACCTCATCAACACGGTGCTGTAGAAATCACTCCAACATGTCAATACCCTCATCAACACGGTGCTGTAGAAATCACTCCAACATGTCAATACCCTCATCAACACGGTGCTGTAGAAATCACTCCAACATGTCAATACCCTCATCAACACGGTGCTGTAGAAATCACTCCAACATGTCAATACCCTCATCAACACGGTGCTGTAGAAATCACTCCAACATGTCAATAACCTCATCAACACGGTGCTGTAGAAATCACTCCAACATGTCAATACCCTCATCAACACGGTGCTGTAGAAATCACTCCAACATGTCAATAACCTCATCAACACGGTGCTGTAGAAATCACTCCAACATGTCAATACCCTCATCAACACGGTGCTGTAGAAATCACTCCAACATGTCAATACCCTCATCAACACGGTGCTGTAGAAATCACTCCAACATGTCAATACCCTCATCAACACGGTTGCTGTAGAAATCACTCCAACATGTCAATACCCTCATCAACACGGTGCTGTAGAAATCACTCCAACATGTCAATACCCTCATCAACACGGTGCTGTAGAAATCACTCCACCATGTCAATACCCTCATCAACACGGTGCTGTAGAAATCACTCCAACATGTCAATACCCTCATCAACACGGTGCTGTAGAAATCACTCCAACATGTCAATAACCTCATCAACACGGTGCTGTAGAAATCACTCCAACATGTCAATAACCTCATCAACACGGTGCTGTAGAAATCACTCCAACATGTCAATACCCTCATCAACACGGTGCTGTAGAAATCACTCCAACATGTCAATACCCTCATCAACACGGTGCTGTAGAAATCACTCCAACATGTCAATAACCTCATCAACACGGTGCTGTAGAAATCACTCCAACATGTCAATACCCTCATCAACACGGTGCTGTAGAAATCACTCCACCATGTCAATACCCTCATCAACACGGTGCTGTAGAAATCACTCCAACATGTCAATACCCTCATCAACACGGTGCTGTAGAAATCACTCCAACATGTCAATACCCTCATCAACACGGTGCTGTAGAAATCACTCCAACATGTCAATACCCTCATCAACACGGTGCTGTAGAAATCACTCCAACATGTCAATACCCTCATCAACACGGTTGCTGTAGAAATCACTCCAACATGTCAATACCCTCATCAACACGGTGCTGTAGAAATCACTCCAACATGTCAATACCCTCATCAACACGGTGCTGTAGAAATCACTCCAACATGTCAATACCCTCATCAACACGGTGCTGTAGAAATCACTCCAACATGTCAATACCCTCATCAACACGGTGCTGTAGAAATCACTCTGTCTTTGTTGTTTCCTCATTTAATACATATTGTTTACTGTTAGTGTTTTAATAGTTAGTGTTTTCAACTCTAACCTGTCCCCCAACTCTAACCTGTCCCCCAACTCTGACCTGTCCCCGAACTCTGACCTGTCCCCCAACTCTGACCTGTCCCCCAACTCTAACCTGTCCCCCAACTCTGACCTGTCCCCCAACTCTGACCTGTCCCCCAACTCTAACCTGTCCCCCAACTCTAACCTGTCCCCAACTCTAACCTGTCCCCCAACTCTAACCTGTCCTCCAACTCTAACCTGTCCCCCAACTCTAACCTGCTGTTGGTCTCTGTTCCAGACACTAGATCGTCTCCCTCTCACCAACCCTGAACACTTCGGCACTCCTGTTATCGGCAAGAAGGGGAACCGTGGACGCAGGTCCAATCCAGTGTGAGTATCTCCCTCTCTGTGAACTGTTGACTCCACCCTGGGCTGGGGACTGGGCTGTTGACTCCACCCTGGGCTGGGGACTGGGCTTTAAGTAGCAACAGGGCTACTCTGCTGCCGGTGAGGTGAGAGAGAAGAAGAGGTGACTCCTCCATCACATCTCTGCACAGAACAACAGATGTAGTCATTTTCCTCTGAGTATTACAGTGGATGTTTTAGAATCCTTGATCGTTAGAATACCAGTGCTAGGCTAAAATAATACTTTGATAATGAAATGAGAGGCCTGCACATGGAATAGATGTCCTCATACCCCGATCCTGTCTCTCCTCTCCAGCTGGCCAGGGAATTAATTGGGAATCTTCATGGGCTGTGTCCCAAATGGCACTATGTCTGCATAGGGCCCTGGTCAACATTAGTGCACTATGTCTGCATAGGGCCCTGGTCTACATTAGTGCACTATGTCTGCATAGGGCCCTGGTCTACATTAGTGCACTAATTCTGCATCTCATCTCCCTCCGTAGTGCTCATAGGAATGTCCATATTGTTCTGAACCTTTATAGTGTCTTGGAATTCACCCAGCTACACATTATTGCCTTGGACATCATCTTGTGTGTCGTAGAGCGGAGTCGTGGAGCGGAGTCGTAGAAATCACGACCCCAGTTGTAAACATTATTCTGCACGACTTCCATAGCCTATTTAAACAGGGTGTCTGTGAGCAGAATAACCAGACAGGAAGTTGACAAACTTTTAGGTATAAATACATAGTATTCCTCTGGTTGCAGTCCTTGAGAGATGTCACTGCATTGGATCAAATTCATCAGGGTCAATTATTTTTCTGCCCGTAGGGAAGGGGTGTCGCTATCTTAATTCTAAATGTCTACTGCTTGAAAAATATATCTTTTTTTCAAATGTAAACATGTTTCTTTGCAAGACTAGGATGTTCCTGACTTTCCAGAAGGCCTGAATTGGTTCGCCGTGCTCTTCTGGTTGGCTGAATGCAAGTTTCACCATCCAATTATATCAGATCTACGTTTACACAGGAACACCAATTCTAATATTTTTTACACTAATTGGTCTTCTGACCAATCACATCTTTTCACATGAGATCTTTTTACAGACCTGATCTGTTTGGTCAAAGGACCAATTAGTGAAAGAATGATCAGAATTGCCTCCCGAGTGGCGCAGCGGTCTAAGGCACTGCAGTGCTTGAGACGTCACTACAGATCCGGGTTCGATCCCGGGCTGTGTCGCAGACGGTCGTGACCGGGAGACCCATGAGGCGGGTTAGGGGAGGGTTTGGCCTGCCGGGATGTCCTTGTTCCCATCGACTCCTTGTTCCCATCGACTTCCCAGCGACTCCTGTGGCGGGCCGGGTGCAGTGCACGCTGACACGGTCGCCAGGTGTACGGTGTTTCCTCCGAACACGTTGGTGCGGCTGGCTTCCGGGTTAAGCGAGCAGTGTGTCAAGAAGCAGTGCGGCTTGGCAGGGTCATGTTTCGGAGGACGCTTGTCTCTCGATCTTTGCCTCTCTCTCTCTCTCGAGTCCGTACTGGAGTTGCACGACCAGGAGTGCAAATTTCATCACGGCACATGATAATTATGTTCTATCCATGCTGGCTTTCGTGGGCAACCTAAGACATCAAATAGATATGTGGGAGGGCATATAGGCTGTCACCAATTCATGAATGCGTAATTTTCCTAAGTGAGTAATGGAAACACTTCAACCACTTAATTTGTATTCGACACTGTAGGTTTTAGTGTCATTACGTCCAGCTGTTTTTATCCACACAAGATAGTTACATGGAAATGCACTACAGTAGGCAAAGCAAACTTTCTAAATGTTGACAAAAACTCACTGGACAAATTCATTATTTAGTTAATACACGTACACCTACTCGATTAGGATTATTTAGTTAATACACGTACACCTACTCGATTAGGATTATTTAGTTAATACACGTACACTTACTAGATTAGGATTATTTAGTTAATACACGTACACCTACTAGATTAGGATTATTTAGGTAATACACGTACACCTACTAGATTAGGATTATTTAGTTAATACATGTACACCTACTAGATTATGACATTGGTAGCATTAATCCTCCATCCCACCTGTCATCAGGGAGAATAGATATTGACTGTTGAGAACTAACCTATCTAGTCCCATTTACTTTTTTCCAATCTTTACTAATGACATGCTTTGAGTAAAGCCAGTGTATCTATGTATGTGGATGACTCAACACTATACACATCAGCTACTACAGCGACTCAAATGACTACAACACTCAACAAAGAGCTGCAGTTAGTTTCAGAGTGGGTGACAAGGAATAAATTAGCCCTAAATATTTCTAAAACTAAAAGCCTTGTGTTGTGAAATCTGGGAATGTATTGTAATGTTTTTAAAATTGTATAAACTGCCTTAACTTTGCTAGACCCCAGGAAGAGTAGCTGCTGCCTCGGCAGGAACTAATGGGGATACGTAACAAACCCCAGGAAGAGTAGCTGCTGCCTCGGCAGGAACTAATGGGGATCCATAATAAACTCCAGGAAGAGTAGCTGCTGCCTTGGTAGGAACTAATGGGGATCCATAATAAACCCCAGGAAGAGTAGCTGCTGCCTTGGCAGGAACTAATGGGGATCCATAATAAACCACAGGAAGAGTAGCTGCTGCCTTGACAGGAACTAATGGGGATCCATAATAAACCCCAGGAAGAGTAGCTGCTGCCTTGGCAGGAACTAACGGGGATCCATAATAAACCCCAGGAAGAGTAGCCGCTGCCTTGGCAGGGACTAATGGGGATCCATAATAAATACAAACCTCATGCTCTCACCTGTTCAGCTAGTTGTGATATAAAATACTGTTCCATTCCAACAGACAGAATGATCATTGTAGTTTCTGTTCTGTAAGCAGTAAGCTGCTCACTCCTAGGCTGCAGTCCAAACAAGTTATTTTTACCCCCTCAGCCCTTGCGAAAGCCACTTTTCCTCTGGGGGGGGGGGGAATCCCCGTCAAAACCGGATGCAGTTTGATTACCATCTTAAGTGTAGGTCCAATTCACAAACGTTGCCTCCTCGGCCCTCCATTTAGCTCGAGGGAACGAGTGAACCACTTTGGTCACTTGCAGGGTTGATATGGCCCACAATTCAATGCAAACTGTAGTCACATGTCTGGTGGCCGCGACGCGTCAAATTTAATAGAAAAGGCTGCATTTTTCGGCATGTCAGAAAATAGTATGAAGCTAGCATGCTAAAAATATAAATACATAGATTTTAGCGTTGGCAAATTGGCTTTTAGTCTCGTAGTGAGGACCCTATAAAAAAACGTTGCTAGATTCATAAACATATTTTTTGCAATTGGAATAAATTACCAAACTACAAAACTAGCTAGCCAGCTATGGGTAAAAATATAAATACTCGTTAAGTTGGCTGATGACACTGCCTTGATCAGCCTGTTGCATGAGGATGAGGAACATCATGGCCCGGTCCTAGATGACTTGGTAGAGTGGTGTGACGAATCACACTTGGTCCTCAATACCAACAAGAACAAAGAAATGTGCATAGACTTCAGGAAGCGTACAGCACCTACCTCTGCAACATCTATCAGAGGTCAGAACATAGAGATTGTAGAGGAATATAAATATCTAGGTGTCCTTTTGGACAATAAGCTTCAGTGGAGTAAATGTACAGACCTGATCTACAAAAAGAGCCAACAGAGACTGTACTTTCTCAAAAAGCTAGGATCTTTTAATGTAGACTGGACTATACTGACTCTGTTAATGTAGACTGTACTATACGGACTCTGTTAATGTAGACTGGACTATACTGACTCTGTTAATGTAGACTGGACTATACTGACTCTGTTAATGTAGACTGTACTATACGGACTCTGTTAATGTAGACTGGACTATACTGACTCTGTTAATGTAGACTGGACTATACTGACTCTGTTAATGTAGACTAGGCTATACTGAATCTGTTTTACAAATCTTTCATTGAGAGTATTTAAACTTTTTGTATTGTTTGTTGGTTTGGCAATGCCACTGTCAGCCAGAGAAATATGCTGAGAAGGATTATCACCACAGCAAGCAAGGTACTTGGAGTCAAACAGACAGGCCTGGATGAGGTCAGGGCCCTCCGTAAGGCTCATAAAATCCTTTTAGACCCAAAACACCCCCTGAACCCGGACTTTGATCTACTCCCCTCTGGGCGCAGGTATAGGGCACCCCTCAGCAGGAAAAACAGAACTAGACAATCATTTGTGCCATGTGTGATATCCCTCCTAAATAGCTCGGGCTAATGTTCCTATCTTTTTATTATTAACATATATTTTTATTGGTATGTAACTGTTATGAATGTTGTATTGTCAATTTGTTTTGTATTTACACGCCACTTTAAAATGTCTACATGACAGTGCAAAAAAATTAAAGTCAGTAAGTAAGTAAAGGTAACTGTTACCTGACAGGAGTGTTACCTTACTAGGTACATTAATACTGTAGCTAGCTACCTGACAGGAGTACTAGCTAGATACGTTAGCTTGCTAGGTACATTAATACTGTAACTAGCTACCTGACAGGAGTACTAGCTAGATACGTTAGCTTACTAGGTACATTAATACTGTAGCTAGTTACCTGACAGGAGTGCTAGCTAGATACGTTAGCTTACTAGGTACATTAATACTGTAGCTAGCTACCTGACAGCAGTGTTAGCTAGATACGTTAGCTTACTAGGTACATTAATACTGTAGCTAGTTACCTGACAGGAGTGCTAGCTAGATACGTTAGCTTACTAGGTACATTAATACTGTAGCTAGTTACCTGACAGGAGTGTTAGCTTGATACGTTAGCTTACTAGGTACATTAATACTGTAGCTAGCTACCTGACAGGAGTGCTAGGTACATACGTTAGCTTACTAGGTACATTAATACTGTAGCTAGCTACCTGACAGGAGTGTTAGCTTACTAGGTGCATTAATACTGTAGCTAGCTACCTGACAGGCGTGCTAGCAAGATACGTTAGCTTACTAGGTACATTAATACTGTAGCTAGCTACCTGACAGGAGTGCTAGGTAGATACGTCAGCTTACTAGGTACATTAATACTGTAGCTAGCTACCTGACAGGAGTACTAGCTAGATACGTTAGCTTACTAGGTACATTAATACTGTAGCTAGTTACCTGACAGGAGTGCTAGCTAGATACGTTAGCTTACTAGGTACATTAATACTGTAGCTAGCTACCTGACAGGAGTACTAGCTAGATACGTCAGCTTACTAGGTACATTAATACTGTAGCTAGCTACCTGACAGGAGTGCTAGCTAGATACGTTAGCTTACTAGGTACATTAATACTGTAGCTAGCTACCTGACAGGAGTGCTAGCTAGATACGTTAGCTTACTAGGTACATTAATACTGTAGCTAGCTACCTGACAGGAGTGCTAGGTACATACGTTAGCTTACTAGGTACATTAATACTGTAGCTAGCTACCTGACAGGAGTGTTAGCTTGATACGTTAGCTTACTAGGTACATTAATACTGTAGCTAGCTACCTGACAGGAGTACTAGGTAGATACGTTAGCTTACTAGATACATTAATACTGTAGCTAGCTACCTGACAGGAGTGCTAGCTAGATCGTTAGCTTACTAGGTACATTAATACTGTAGCTAGCTACCTGACAGGAGTGCTAGCTAGATCATTGGGCTTACTAGGTACATTAATACTGTAGCTAGTTACCTGACAGGAGTGCTAGCTAGATACGTGGGCTTACTAGGTACATTAATACTGTAGCTAGCTACCTGACAGGAGTGTTAGCTTACTAGGTACATTAATACTGTAGCTAGCTACCTGACAGGAGTACTAGCTAGATACGTTAGCTTACTAGGTACATTAATACTGTAGCTAGCTACCTGACAGCAGTGTTAGCTTACAAGGTACATTAATACTGTAGCTAGCTACCTGACAGGAGTACTAGGTAGATACGTTAGCTTACTAGGTACATTAATACTGTAGCTAGCTACCTGACAGCAGTGTTAGCTAGATACGTTAGCTTACTAGGTACATTAATACTGTAGCTAGCTACCTGACAGGAGTACTAGGTAAATACGTTAGCTTACTAGGTACATTAATACTGTAGCTAGCTACCTGACAGCAGTGTTAGCTAGATACGTTAGCTTACTAGGTACATTAATACTGTAGCTAGCTACCTGACAGGAGTACTAGCTAGATACGTTAGCTTGCTAGGTACATTAATACTGTAACTAGCTACCTGACAGGAGTACTAGCTAGATACGTTAGCTTACTAGGTACATTAATACTGTAGCTAGTTACCTGACAGGAGTGCTAGCTAGATACGTTAGCTTACTAGGTACATTAATACTGTAGCTAGCTACCTGACAGGAGTGTTAGCTTGATACGTTAGCTTACTAGGTACATTAATACTGTAGCTAGCTACCTGACAGGAGTACTTGGTAGATACGTTAGCTTACTAGGTACATTAATACTGTAGCTAGCTACCTGACAGGAGTGTTAGCTTGATACGTTAGCTTACTAGGTACATTAATACTGTAGCTAGCTACCTGACAGGAGTACTAGGTAGATACGTTAGCTTACTAGGTACATTAATACTGTAGCTAGGTACCTGACAGGAGTGCTAGGTACATACGTTAGCTTACTAGGTACATTAATACTGTAGCTAGCTACCTGACAGGCGTGCTAGCAAGATACGTTAGCTTACTAGGTACATTAATACTGTAGCTAGCTACCTGACAGGAGTGCTAGGTAGATACGTCAGCTTACTAGGTACATTAATACTGTAGCTAGCTACCTGACAGGAGTGTTAGCTTACTAGGTGCATTAATACTGTAGCTAGCTACCTGACAGGCGTGCTAGCAAGATACGTTAGCTTACTAGGTACATTAATACTGTAGCTAGCTACCTGACAGGAGTGCTAGGTAGATACGTCAGCTTACTAGGTACATTAATACTGTAGCTAGCTACCTGACAGGAGTACTAGCTAGATACGTTAGCTTACTAGGTACATTAATACTGTAGCTAGTTACCTGACAGGAGTGCTAGCTAGATACGTTAGCTTACTAGGTACATTAATACTGTAGCTAGCTACCTGACAGGAGTACTAGCTAGATACGTCAGCTTACTAGGTACATTAATACTGTAGCTAGCTACCTGACAGGAGTGCTAGCTAGATACGTTAGCTTACTAGGTACATTAATACTGTAGCTAGCTACCTGACAGGAGTGCTAGCTAGATACGTTAGCTTACTAGGTACATTAATACTGTAGCTAGCTACCTGACAGGAGTGCTAGGTACATACGTTAGCTTACTAGGTACATTAATACTGTAGCTAGCTACCTGACAGGAGTGTTAGCTTGATACGTTAGCTTACTAGGTACATTAATACTGTAGCTAGCTACCTGACAGGAGTACTAGGTAGATACGTTAGCTTACTAGATACATTAATACTGTAGCTAGCTACCTGACAGGAGTGCTAGCTAGATACGTTAGCTTACTAGGTACATTAATACTGTAGCTAGCTACCTGACAGGAGTGCTAGCTAGATACGTGGGCTTACTAGGTACATTAATACTGTAGCTAGTTACCTGACAGGAGTGCTAGCTAGATACGTGGGCTTACTAGGTACATTAATACTGTAGCTAGCTACCTGACAGGAGTGTTAGCTTACTAGGTACATTAATACTGTAGCTAGCTACCTGACAGGAGTACTAGCTAGATACGTTAGCTTACTAGGTACATTAATACTGTAGCTAGCTACCTGACAGCAGTGTTAGCTTACAAGGTACATTAATACTGTAGCTAGCTACCTGACAGGAGTACTAGGTAGATACGTTAGCTTACTAGGTACATTAATACTGTAGCTAGCTACCTGACAGCAGTGTTAGCTAGATACGTTAGCTTACTAGGTACATTAATACTGTAGCTAGCTACCTGACAGGAGTACTAGGTAGATACGTTAGCTTACTAGGTACATTAATACTGTAGCTAGCTACCTGACAGCAGTGTTAGCTAGATACGTTAGCTTACTAGGTACATTAATACTGTAGCTAGCTACCTGACAGGAGTACTAGCTAGATACGTTAGCTTACTAGGTACATTAATACTGTAGCTAGTTACCTGACAGGAGTGCTAGCTAGATACGTTAGCTTACTAGGTACATTAATACTGTAGCTAGTTACCTGACAGGAGTACTAGCTAGATACGTTAGCTTACTAGGTACATTAATACTGTAGCTAGTTACCTGACAGGAGTGCTAGCTAGATCGTTAGCTTACTAGGTACATTAATACTGTAGCTAGCTACCTGACAGGAGTACTAGGTAGATCGTAGGCTTACTAGGTACATTAATACTGTAGCTAGCTACCTGACAGGAGTACTAGCTAGATGCGTTAGGCTTACTAGGTACATTACTACTGTAGCTAGTTACCTGACAGGAGTGCTAGCTAGATCGTTAGCTTACTAGGTACATTAATACTGTAGCTAGTTACCTGACAGGAGTGCTAGCTAGATCGTTAGCTTACTAGGTACATTAATACTGTAGCTAGCTACCTGACAGGAGTACTAGGTAGATACGTTAGGCTTACTAGGTACATTAATACTGTAGCTAGCTACCTGACAGGAGTACTAGCTAGATCGTTAGCTTACTAGGTACATTAATACTGTAGCTAGTTACCTGACAGGAGTGCTAGCTAGATCGTTAGCTTACTAGGTACATTAATACTGTAGCTAGCTACCTGACAGGAGTACTAGCTAGATACGTCAGCTTACTAGGTACATTAATACTGTAGCTAGCTACCTGACAGGAGTGCTAGCTAGATACGTTAGCTTACTAGGTACATTAATACTGTAGCTAGCTACCTGACAGGAGTGCTAGCTAGATCGCTAGGCTTACTAGGTACATTAATACTGTAGCTAGCTACCTGACAGGAGTGCTAGGTACATGCGTTAGCTTACTAGGTACATTAATACTGTAGCTAGCTACCTGACAGGAGTGTTAGCTTGATCGTTAGGCTTACTAGGTACATTAATACTGTAGCTAGCTACCTGACAGGAGTACTAGGTAGATACGTTAGGCTTACTAGGTACATTAATACTGTAGCTAGCTACCTGACAGGAGTGCTAGCTAGATGCGTTAGCTTACTAGGTACATTAATACTGTAGCTAGCTACCTGACAGGAGTACTAGGTAGATCGTTAGGCTTACTAGGTACATTAATACTGTAGCTAGCTACCTGACAGGAGTACTAGGTAGATACGTTAGCTTACTAGGTACATTAATACTGTAGCTAGCTACCTGACAGGAGTGTTAGCTTACTAGGTGCATTAATACTGTAGCTAGCTACCTGACAGGCGTGCTAGCAAGATATGTTAGCTTACTAGGTACATTAATACTGTAGCTAGCTACCTGACAGGAGTGCTAGGTAGATACGTCAGCTTACTAGGTACATTAATACTGTAGCTAGCTACCTGACAGGAGTGCTAGCTAGATACGTTAGCTTACTAGGTACATTAATACTGTAGCTAGCTACCTGACAGGAGTGCTAGGTACATACGTTAGCCTACTAGGTACATTAATACTGTAGCTAGCTACCTGACAGGAGTGTTAGCTTGATACGTTAGCTTACTAGGTACATTAATACTGTAGCTAGCTACCTGACAGGAGTGCTAGCTAGATACGTTAGCTTACTAGGTACATTAATACTGTAGCTAGCTACCTGACAGGAGTGTTAGCTAGATACGTTAGCTTACTAGGTACATTAATACTGTAGCTAGTTACCTGACAGGAGTGCTAGCTAGATACGTGGGCTTACTAGGTACATTAATACTGTAGCTAGCTACCTGACAGGAGTGTTAGCTAGATACGTGGGCTTACTAGGTACATTAATACTGTAGCTAGCTACCTGACAGGAGTGTTAGCTTACTAGGTACATTAATACTGTAGCTAGCTACCTGACAGGAGTGCTAGCTAGATACGTTAGCTTACTAGGTACATTAATACTGTAGCTAGCTACCTGACAGGAGTACTAGGTAGATATGTTAGCTTACTAGGTACATTAATACTGTAGCTAGCTACCTGACAGGAGTGCTAGCTAGATACGTTAGCTTACTAGGTACATTAATACTGTAGCTAGCTACCTGACAGGAGTGCTAGGTACATACGTTAGCTTACTAGGTACATTAATACTGTAGCTAGCTACCTGACAGGAGTGTTAGCTTGATCGTTAGCTTACTAGGTACATTAATACTGTAGCTAGCTACCTGACAGGAGTACTAGGTAGATCGTTAGCTTACTAGGTACATTAATACTGTAGCTAGCTACCTGACAGGAGTGCTAGCTAGATACGTTAGCTTGCTAGGTACATTAATACTGTAGCTAGCTACCTGACAGGAGTGCTAGGTAGATACGTTAGCTTACTAGGTACATTAATACTGTAGCTAGCTACCTGACAGGAGTACTAGCTAGATACGTTAGCTTACTAGGTACATTAATACTGTAGCTAGCTACCTGACAGGAGTGTTAGCTAGATACGTTAGCTTACTAGGTACATTAATACTGTAGCTAGTTACCTGACAGGAGTGCTAGCTAGATACGTGGGCTTACTAGGTACATTAATACTGTAGCTAGCTACCTGACAGGAGTGTTAGCTAGATACGTGGGCTTACTAGGTACATTAATACTGTAGCTAGCTACCTGACAGGAGTGTTAGCTTACTAGGTACATTAATACTGTAGCTAGCTACCTGACAGGAGTGCTAGCTAGATACGTTAGCTTACTAGGTACATTAATACTGTAGCTAGCTACCTGACAGGAGTACTAGGTAGATATGTTAGCTTACTAGGTACATTAATACTGTAGCTAGCTACCTGACAGGAGTGCTAGCTAGATACGTTAGCTTACTAGGTACATTAATACTGTAGCTAGCTACCTGACAGGAGTGCTAGGTACATACGTTAGCTTACTAGGTACATTAATACTGTAGCTAGCTACCTGACAGGAGTGTTAGCTTGATACGTTAGCTTACTAGGTACATTAATACTGTAGCTAGCTACCTGACAGGAGTACTAGGTAGATACGTTAGCTTACTAGGTACATTAATACTGTAGCTAGCTACCTGACAGGAGTGCTAGCTAGATACGTTAGCTTGCTAGGTACATTAATACTGTAGCTAGCTACCTGACAGGAGTGCTAGGTAGATACGTTAGCTTACTAGGTACATTAATACTGTAGCTAGCTACCTGACAGGAGTACTAGCTAGATACGTCAGCTTACTAGGTACATTAATACTGTAGCTAGCTACCTGACAGGAGTGCTAGCTAGATACGTTAGCTTACTAGGTACATTAATACTGTAGCTAGCTACCTGACAGGAGTGCTAGCTAGATACGTTAGCTTACTAGGTACATTAATACTGTAGCTAGTTACCTGACAGGAGTGCTAGCTAGATACGTTAGCTTACTAGGTACATTAATACTGTAGCTAGCTACCTGACAGGAGTGTTAGCTTGATACGTTAGCTTACTAGGTACATTAATACTGTAGCTAGCTACCTGACAGGAGTACTTGGTAGATACGTTAGCTTACTAGGTACATTAATACTGTAGCTAGCTACCTGACAGGAGTGCTAGCTAGATACGTTAGCTTACTAGGTACATTAATACTGTAGCTAGCTACCTGACAGGAGTGCTAGGTACATACGTTAGCTTACTAGGTACATTAATACTGTAGCTAGCTACCTGACAGGAGTGTTAGCTTACTAGGTGCATTAATACTGTAGCTAGCTACCTGACAGGCGTGCTAGCAAGATACGTTAGCTTACTAGGTACATTAATACTGTAGCTAGCTACCTGACAGGAGTGCTAGGTAGATCGTCAGCTTACTAGGTACATTAATACTGTAGCTAGCTACCTGACAGGAGTGCTAGCTAGATACGTTAGCTTACTAGGTACATTAATACTGTAGCTAGCTACCTGACAGGAGTGCTAGGTACATACGTTAGCCTACTAGGTACATTAATACTGTAGCTAGCTACCTGACAGGAGTGTTAGCTTGATACGTTAGCTTACTAGGTACATTAATACTGTAGCTAGCTACCTGACAGGAGTGCTAGCTAGATACGTTAGCTTACTAGGTACATTAATACTGTAGCTAGTTACCTGACAGGAGTGCTAGCTAGATACGTGGGCTTACTAGGTACATTAATACTGTAGCTAGCTACCTGACAGGAGTGTTAGCTAGATACGTGGGCTTACTAGGTACATTAATACTGTAGCTAGCTACCTGACAGGAGTGTTAGCTTACTAGGTACATTAATACTGTAGCTAGCTACCTGACAGGAGTGCTAGCTAGATACGTTAGCTTACTAGGTACATTAATACTGTAGCTAGTTTCCTGACAGGAGTGTTAGCTAGATACGTTAGCTTACTAGGTACATTAATACTGTAGCTAGCTACCTGACAGGAGTGCTAGCTCGATACGTTAGCTTACTAGGTACATTAATACTGTAGCTAGCTACCTGACAGGAGTGCGAGCTAGATACGTTAGCTTACTAGGTACATTAATACTGTAGCTAGCTACCTGACAGCAGTGTTAGCTAGATACGTTACCTTACTAGGTACATTAATACTGTAGCTAGCTACCTGACAGGAGTGTTAGCTTACTAGGTACATTAATACTGTAGCTAGTTACCTGACAGGAGTACTAGGTAGATACGTTACCTTACTAGGTACATTAATACTGTAGCTAGTTTCCTGACAGGAGTGTTAGCTAGATACGTTAGCTTACTAGGTACATTAATACTGTAGCTAGCTACCTGACAGGAGTGCCTGCTAGATACGTTATCTTGCTAGATACATTAGTAGCTTTAAGTTGGTTGTTTTTAAGCTCAACTTCCAGATTTCCACCAAGGATATTGCCTCTCTGATCATCACCCTCCCTCGCTTGGGCAAGGGACATTTAAGGTACACTCGGATGTGAAGATGTAAAACATAATTCAAGGGCTGAGGGTTTAGGGCCGAGGGCTGTCTACTTTGAGTTTGAAATGCAGCCCTAGTAACACTGATCAGCTGATCACTCCGGGAACATCACTCCGAGTACTGCTGATCAGATGATCACTCCACTGATCACCCCGAGTACCGCTGATCACTCTGAGCACATCTGATCAGCCGATCACTCCGGGTACCACTGATCAGCTGATCACCGCTGATCACCCCGAGTACCGCTGATCACCCCGAGTACCGCTGATCACTCCGAGTACCGCTGATCAACTGATCCCTCCGAGTACCACTGATCACCCCGAATACCGCTGATCACCGCTGATCACCCCGAGTACCGCTGATCACTCCGAGTACCGCTGATCAACTGATCACCCCGAGTACCGCTGATCACCCTGAGTACCGCTGATCACCCCGAGTACCACTGATCACCCCGAGTACCGCTGATCAGCTGATCACCCTGAGTACCGCTGATCACCCTGAGTACCGCTGATCAACTGATCCCTCCGAGTACCACTGCTCACTCTGAGTACCGCTGATCACCCCGAGTACCGCTGATCAGCTGATCACCCTGAGTACTGCTGATCACCCTGAGTACAGCTGATCACTCCGAGTACCGCTGATCAACTGATCCCTCCGAGTACCACTGATCACTCTGAGTACCGCTCATCACCCCGAGTACCGCTGATCCCTCCGAGTACCACTGATCAGCTGATCACCCTAAGTACCGCTGATCACCCCGAGTACCGCTGATCAGCTGATCACCCTGAGTACCGCTGATCCCTCCGAGTACCACTGATCAGCTGATCACCCTAAGTACCGCTGATCACCCCGAGTACCGCTGATCAGCTGATCACCCTGAGTACCGCTGATCACCCCGAGTACCGCTCATCACCCCGAGTACCGCTGATCCCTCCGAGTACCACTGATCAGCTGATCACCCTAAGTACCGCTGATCACCCCGAGTACCGCTGATCAGCTGATCACCCCAGTACCGCTGATCCTCCGAGTACCACTGATCAGCTGATCACCCTAAGTACCGCTGATCACCCAGTACCGCTGATCAGCTGATCACCCCAGTACCGCTGATCCCTCCGAGTACCACTGATCAGCTGATCACCCTAAGTACCGCTGATCACCCCGAGTACCGCTGATCAGCTGATCACCCTGAGTACCGCTGATCACCCGGAGTACCGCTGATCACGCCGAGTACCGCTGATCAACTGATCCCTCCGAATACCACTGATCAGCTGATCACCCCGAGTACCGCTGATCACCCCGAGTACCACTGATCACCCCGAGTACCGCTGATCAGCTGATCACCCCGAGTACCGCTGATCACCCTGAGTACCGCTGATCAACTGATCCCTCCGAGTACCACTGGTCACTCCGAGTACTTCGGATCAGCTGGTCACTCCGGGTACCGATGATCAGCTGATCACCCCGAGTACCGCTGATCACCCAGAGTACCACTGATCACCCCGAGTACCGCTGATCAGCTGATTACCCCGAGTACTGCTGATCACCCTGAGTACCGCTGATCACTCCAAGTACCACTGATCAACTGATCCCTCCGAGTACCACTGGTCACTTCGAGTACCGCTGATCAGCTGATCACTCTGGGTACCGCTGATCACTCCGAGTACCTCTGATCACTCCGAGTACCGCTGA
Source organism: Brachymystax lenok tsinlingensis (assembly GCA_030435695.1). Taxonomy (NCBI): domain Eukaryota; kingdom Metazoa; phylum Chordata; class Actinopteri; order Salmoniformes; family Salmonidae; genus Brachymystax; species Brachymystax lenok. The sequence goes on from CM059780.1 coordinate 2,717,275, forward strand.
TTGGCTCCTCTGTTTCTCTCTCTCTCTCTCTCTGTCTTTATAACCAGAGGGGAGCTAGAAGGGAGATTTATTTTCTGCTGGTCGTTATGGTGTGTATTAGAGTAAGAGAGTTTAAATGTATTTAAAGCTCTTTTTAGTTGGGTGCCTTATACCGTTTGGTCTCACTGTGTGGGTGTTAAATTTAAACTATTGTGCATTCATTGTTGTAAGTTGGTATGTTCTCCTTCCTTCTATCAGTCAGGAGGAAGAGTCCTCTTCATCGTCCAGTGAAGAGGAGGACAGTGACGGGAGACAGAATGAGGACCTGTATGGGAAGGTGGTGTGTGTTGAGGTGGGCCCTGCCTCTACTGCAGACAGGAAGACCAAGACAACAGCTTGGTACCCTGCCCTGGTGAGTGAGATCAGCTACCTCCATCTCTCTGGCTGTGGATCATATGACATCTCCTATCCCCTATATATATATATATAATCTCTATAGACAATACAGTGAGGGAAAAAAGTATTTGATCCCCTGCTGATTTTGTACGTTTGCCCACTGACAAAGAAATGATCAGTCTATAACTTGAATGGTACTCTTATTTGAATAGTGAGAGACAGAATAACAACAAAAAAATCCAGAAAAACGCATGTGAAAAATGTTATAAATGGAATTGCATTTTAATGAGGGAAATAAGTATTTGACCCCTCTGCAAACCATGACTTAGTTCTTGGTGGCAAAACCCTTGTTGGCAATCACAGAGGTCAGACGTTTCTTGTAGTTGGCCACCAGGTTAGCACACATCTCAGGAGGGATTTTGTCCCACTCCTCTTTGCAGATCTTCTCCAAGTCATTAAGGTTTCGAGGCTGACGTTTGGCAACTCGAACCTTCAGCTCCCCCCACAGATTTTCTATGGGATTAAGGTCTGGAGACTGGCTAGGCCACTCCAGGACCTTAATGTGCTTCTTCTTGAGCCACTCCTTTGTTGCCTTGGCCGTGTGTTTTGGGTCATTGTCATGCTGGAATACCCATCCACAACCCATTTTCAATGCCCTGGCAGAGGTTCTCACCCAAGATTTGACAGTACATGGCCCCGTCCATCGTCCCTTTGATGCGGTGAAGTTGTCCTGTCCCCTTAGCAGAAAAACACCCCCCAAAGCATAATGTTTCCACCTCCATGTTTGACGGTGGGAATGGTGTTCTCGGGGTCATAGGCAGCATTCCTCCTCCTCCAAACACGGCGAGTTGAGTTGATGCCAAAGAACTCCATTTTGGTCTCATCTGACCACAACACTTTCACCCAGTTGTCCTGTTCATTGGCAAACTTCAGACGAGCATGTATATGTGCTTTCTTGAGCAGGGGGACCTTGCGGGTGCTGCAGGATTTCAGTCCTTCACGGCGTAGTGTGTTACCAATTGTTTTCTTGGTGACTATGGTCCCAGCTGCCTTGAGATCATTGACAAGATCCTCCCGTGTAGTTCTGGGCTGATTCCTCACCGTTCTCATGATCATTGCAACTCCACGAGATGAGATCTTGCATGGAGCCCCAGGCTGAGGGAGATTGACAGTTATTTTGTGTTTCTTCCATTTGCGAATAATCGCACCAACTGTTGTCACCTTCTCACCAAGCTGCTTGGCGATGGTCTTGTAGCCCATTCCAGCCTTGTGTAAGTCTACAATCTTGTCCCTGACATCCTTGGAGAGCTCTTTGGTCTTGGCCATGGTGGAGAGTTTGGAATCTCATTGATTGATTGCTTCTGTGGACAGGTGTCTTTTATACAGGTAACAAACTGAGATTAGGAGCACTCCCTTTAAGAGTGTGTATAAAAGACACCTGGGAGCCAGAAATCTTTCTGATTGAGAGGGGGTCAAATACTTATTTCCCTCATTAAAATGCAAATCAATTTATAACATTTTTCACATGCGTTTTTCTGGATTTTTTTGTTGTTATTCTGTCTCTCACTGTTCAAATAAACCTACCATTAAAATTATAGACTGATCATTTCTTTGTCAGTGGGCAAACTTACAAAATCAGCAGGGGATCAAATACTTTCCCCACTGTGTATATATATATATATATATATATATATATATATATATATATATATATATATAAATATATATCTTGGCCTGGACGCTCTTGAAAAAGAGATTTCAAATCTCAGTGAGCCCTTCCTGGTTAAATAAAGGTTAAATTAATATATACAGTGAGGAAAAAAAGTATTTGATCCCCTGCTGATTTTGTACGTTTGCCCACTGACAAAGAAATGATCAGTCTATAATTTTAATGGTAGGTTTATTTGAACAGTGAGAGATGATTTGTTATAAAATGATTTGCATTTTAATGAGGGAAATAAGTATTTGACCCCCTCTGCAAAACTTAGTACTATCACTAGCTCATTTCCCCTATATATAGTGTCCTACTACTGTCCAGTGACCAGTGACCGACCATATGACATATCCCCTATACAGTCGGAAGTTTACATACACCTCAGCCAAATACATTTAAACTCAGTTTTTCACAATTGCTGACATGTAATCCTTGTACAGATTTCCTGTCTTAGGTCAGTTAGGATCACCACTTTATTTTAAGAATGTGAAATGTCAGAATAACAGTACAGAGAATTATTTATTTCAGCTTTTATTTCTTTCATCATTTTCCCAGTTGGTCAGAAGTTTACATTCACTCAATTAGTATTTGGTAGCATTGCCTTTAAATTGTTTAACTTGGGTCAAATATTTCAGGTAGCCTTCCACAAGCTTCCCACAATAAGTTGAGGAAATTTTGGCCCATTCCTCCTGACAGAGCTGGTGTAACTGAGTCAGGTTTGTAGGCCTCCTTGCTCAGTTCTGTCCACAAATGTTCTATAGGATTGAGATCAGGGCTTTGTGATGGCCACTCCAGTACCTTGACTTTGTTGTCCTTAACTACTTAGGGAGCGCCCCACTCCCGACACTACCCGGTGAAATGTAAGGCGCCAAATTCAAAATCCAAAAGTTGAATTATTAAACATTCATCAATATACAAGTGTTGCATAGTCATCAAAAGCTCTGCTTCTTGCCAATATCACAGCGTTGTCAGATTTCAGAAAGGCTTCACGGCGAAAGCACAACATTTGATTGTTTGAGGATAGCACCTACAATATTTAGCTATTAGCATAAATTCAAAATGAGGCAATGTGTCAAAAACACTTTTTCCAGGACAGAATTTCCTCGGGTTTTCGCCTGCTATATCAGTTCTGTTATACTCACAGACAATATTTTAACGCTCTTAGAAACTTTAGAGTTTTTCCTATCCAATAGTACTAATTATGTGCATATCCTAGTTTCTGGGCCTGAGTGGCAGGCCTTTTACTTTGGACACGCCAGACTCTCCAAAACCGACATCTCAGCTGCTGCTCCCTAAGAAGTTAAGCCATTTTGCCACAACTTTGGAAGTATGCTTGGGGTCATTGTCCATTTGGAAGACCCATTTGCGACCAAGCTTTAACTTCCTGACTTATGTCTTGAGGTGTTGCTTCAATATATTCACATAATTGTCCTTCCTCATGATGCCATCTATTTTGTGAAGTGCACCAGTCACTCCTGCAGCAAAGCACCCCCACAACATGATGCTGCCACCCCTGTGCTTCACGGTTGGGATGGTGTTCTTTGGCTTGCAAGCCTCCCCCTTTTCCTCCAAACATAACAATGGTCATTATGGCCAAACAGTTCTATTTCTGTTTCATCAGACCAGAGGACATTTCTCCAAAAAGTACGATCTTTGTCCCCATGTGCAGTTGCAAACCGTAGTCTGTCTTTTTTATGGCAGTTTTGGAGCTGTGGCTTCTTCCTTGCTGAGCGGCCTTTCAGGTTATGTCGATATAGGACTCGTTTTACTGTGGATAAAGATACTTTTGTACCTGTTTCCTCCAGCATCTTCACAAGGTCCTTTGTTGTTGTTTTGATTTGCACTTCTCGCACCATAGTACGTTCATCTCTAGGAGACAGAACGCGTCTCCTTCCTGAGCGGTATGATGGCTGCGTGGTCCCATGGTGTTTATACTTGCGTACTATTGTTTGTACAGATGAACGTGGTACCTTCAGGCGTTTGGAAATTGCTCCCAAGGATGAACCACACTTCTGGGGGTCTACACATTGTTTCTGAGGTCTTGGCTGATTTCTTTAGATTTTCCCGTGATGTCAAGCAATGAGGCACTGAGATTGAAGGTAGGCCTTGAAATACATCCACAGGTACACCTCCAATTGACTCAAATGATGTCAATTAGCTTATCAGAAGCCTCTAAAGCCATTGCATAATTTTCTGGAATTTTCCAAGCTTTTTAAAGGCACAGTCAACTTAGTGTATGTAAACTTCTGACCCACTGGAATTGTGATACAGTGAATTTTAAGTGAAATAATCTTTCTGTAAATAATTGTTGGAAAAATGACTTGTGTAATGCACAAAGTAGATGTCCTAACCGACTGGCCAAAACTATAGTTTGTTAATTAGAAATATGTGGAATGGATTAAAAACGAGTTTTAATGACTCCAACCTAAGTGTATGTAAACTTCCGACTTTAACTGTACAATACACTACTACTGACCAGAGACCATATACGCAGGGGAGTGTAACAGACAGCATCTTTGTCTGAAATGACACATTGCAGGCCCTGATCAACAGTAGTGCACTATATAGGGATTAGGGAACCATTTGGCACTTGTCTGCTACACTACACCAGCACAGTGAGGGAGCACAGCTACTAGCACTAGCTCAGTGAGGGAGCACAGCTACTAGCACTAGCTCAGTGAGGGAGCACAGCTACTAGCACTATAACAGTGAGGGAGCACAGCTACTAGCACTAGCTCAGTGAGGGTGCACAGCTACTAGCACTAGCTCAGTGAGGGAGCACAGCTACTAGCACTATAACAGTGAGGGAGCACAGCTACTAGCACTAGCTCAGTGAGGGAGCACAGCTACTAGCACTATAACAGTGAGGGAGCACAGCTACTAGCACTATAACAGTGAGGGAGCACAGCTACTAGCACTATAACAGTGTAGAGACCATCAGTAAAGTAGATTATTATCAGTGTAGAGACCATCAGTAAAGTAGATTATTATCAGTGTAGAGATCATCATCAGTAAAGTAGATTATTATCAGTGTAGAGACCATCAGTAAAGTAGATTATTATCAGTGTAGAGACCATCAGTAAAGTAGATTATTATCAGTGTAGAGATCATCATCAGTAAAGTAGATTATTATCAGTGTAGAGACCATCATCAGTAAAGTAGATTATTATCAGTGTAGAGACCATCATCAGTAAAGTAGATTATTATCAGTGTAGAGACCATCATCAGTAAAGTAGATTATTATCAGTGTAGAGACCATCATCAGTAAAGTAGATTATTATCAGTGTAGAGACCATCATCAGTAAAGTAGATTATTATCAGTGTGGAGACCATCAGTAAAGTAGATTATTATCAGTGTAGAGACCATCATCAGTAAAGTAGATCATTATCAGTGTAGAGACCATCATCAGTAAAGTATATTATTATCAGTGTAGAGACCATCATCAGTAAAGTAGATTATTATCAGTGTAGAGACCATCAGTAAAGTAGATTATTATCAGTGTAGAGACCATCATCAGTACAGTAGATTATTATCAGTGTAGAGACCATCAGTAAAGTAGATTATTATCAGTGTAGAGACCATCAGTAAAGTATATTATTATCAGTGTAGAGACCATCATCAGTACAGTAGATTATTATCAGTGTAGAGACCATCAGTACAGTAGATCATTATCAGTGTAGAGACCATCATCAGTAAAGTAGATTATTATCAGTGTAGAGACCATCAGTAAAGTAGATTATTATCAGTGTGGAGACCATCAGTAAAGTAGATTATTATCAGTGTAGAGACCATCATCAGTAAAGTAGATTATTATCAGTGTAGAGACCATCAGTACAGTAGATCATTATCAGTGTAGAGACCATCATCAGTAAAGTAGATTATTATCAGTGTAGAGACCATCAGTAAAGTAGATTATTATCAGTGTGGAGACCATCAGTAAAGTAGATTATTATCAGTGTAGAGACCATCATCAGTAAAGTAGATTATTATCAGTGTAGAGACCATCAGTAAAGTAGATTATTATCAGTGTAGAGACCATCATCAGTAAAGTAGATTATTATCAGTGTAGAGACCATCATCAGTAAAGTAGATTATTATCAGTGTAGAGATCATCAGTAAAGTAGATTATTATCAGTGTAGAGACCATCATCAGTAAAGTAGATTATTATCAGTGTAGAGACCATCAGTAAAGTAGATTATTATCAGTGTAGAGACCATCATCAGTAAAGTAGATTATTATCAGTGTAGAGACCATCAGTAAAGTATATTATTATCAGTGTAGAGACCATCATCAGTAAAGTATATTATTATCAGTGTAGAGACCATCATCAGTAAAGTAGATTATTATCAGTGTAGAGACCATCAGTAAAGTAGATTATTATCAGTGTAGAGACCATCATCAGTAAAGTAGATTATTATCAGTGTAGAGACCATCAGTAAAGTAGATTATTATCAGTGTAGAGACCATCATCAGTAAAGTAGATTATTATCAGTCTAGAGACCATCATCAGTAAAGTAGATTATTATCGGTGTAGAGACCATCAGTAAAGTAGATTATTATCAGTGTAGAGACCATCAGTAAAGTAGATTATTATCAGTGTAGAGACCATCATCAGTACAGTAGATTATTATCAGTGTAGAGACCATCATCAGTAAAGTAGATTATTATCAGTGTAGAGACCATCAGTAAAGTAGATTATTATCAGTGTAGAGACCATCATCAGTAAAGTAGATTATTATCAGTGTAGAGACCATCAGTAAAGTAGATTATTATCAGTGTAGAGACCATCAGTAAAGTAGATTATTATCAGTGTAGAGACCATCATCAGTACAGTAGATTATTATCAGTGTAGAGACCATCAGTAAAGTAGATTATTATCAGTGTAGAGACCATCAGTAAAGTATATTATTATCAGTGTAGAGACCATCATCAGTACAGTAGATTATTATCAGTGTAGAGACCATCAGTACAGTAGATCATTATCAGTGTAGAGACCATCAGTAAAGTAGATTATTATCAGTGTAGAGACCATCAGTAAAGTAGATTATTATCAGTGTGGAGACCATCAGTAAAGTAGATTATTATCAGTGTAGAGACCATCATCAGTAAAGTAGATTATTATCAGTGTAGAGACCATCAGTACAGTAGATCATTATCAGTGTAGAGACCATCATCAGTAAAGTAGATTATTATCAGTGTAGAGACCATCAGTAAAGTAGATTATTATCAGTGTGGAGACCATCAGTAAAGTAGATTATTATCAGTGTAGAGACCATCATCAGTAAAGTAGATTATTATCAGTGTAGAGACCATCAGTAAAGTAGATTATTATCAGTGTAGAGACCATCATCAGTAAAGTAGATTATTATCAGTGTAGAGACCATCATCAGTAAAGTAGATTATTATCAGTGTAGAGATCATCAGTAAAGTAGATTATTATCAGTGTAGAGACCATCATCAGTAAAGTAGATTATTATCAGTGTAGAGACCATCAGTAAAGTAGATTATTATCAGTGTAGAGACCATCATCAGTAAAGTAGATTATTATCAGTGTAGAGACCATCAGTAAAGTATATTATTATCAGTGTAGAGACCATCATCAGTAAAGTATATTATTATCAGTGTAGAGACCATCATCAGTAAAGTAGATTATTATCAGTGTAGAGACCATCAGTAAAGTAGATTATTATCAGTGTAGAGACCATCATCAGTAAAGTAGATTATTATCAGTGTAGAGACCATCAGTAAAGTAGATTATTATCAGTGTAGAGACCATCATCAGTAAAGTAGATTATTATCAGTCTAGAGACCATCATCAGTAAAGTAGATTATTATCGGTGTAGAGACCATCAGTAAAGTAGATTATTATCAGTGTAGAGACCATCAGTAAAGTAGATTATTATCAGTGTAGAGACCATCATCAGTACAGTAGATTATTATCAGTGTAGAGACCATCATCAGTAAAGTAGATTATTATCAGTGTAGAGACCATCAGTAAAGTAGATTATTATCAGTGTAGAGACCATCATCAGTAAAGTAGATTATTATCAGTGTAGAGACCATCAGTAAAGTAGATTATTATCAGTGTAGAGACCATCAGTAAAGTAGATTATTATCAGTGTAGAGACCATCATCAGTAAAGTAGATTATTATCAGTGTAGAGACCATCATCAGTAAAGTAGATTATTATCAGTGTAGAGATCATCAGTAAAGTAGATTATTATCAGTGTAGAGACCATCATCAGTAAAGTAGATCATTATCAGTGTAGAGATCATCAGTAAAGTAGATTATTATCAGTGTAGAGACCATCAGTAAAGTAGATTATTATCAGTGTAGAGACCATCAGTAAAGTAGATTATTATCAGTGTAGAGATCATCAGTACAGTAGATTATTATCAGTGTAGAGACCATCATCAGTAAAGTAGATTATTATCAGTGTAGAGACCATCATCAGTAAAGTAGATTATTATCAGTGTAGAGATCATCAGTACAGTAGATCATTATCAGTGTAGAGACCATCATCAGTAAAGTAGATCATTATCAGTGTAGAGAACTCTATCATCAGTTGGAATATGTAATCGTAAAGTTTTGATCAAATTGCTTTTCCACGAAAAACAATGGATTCAAAATTGCTGGTTGTTGCACTGTAGATACACAATGCTGCTCAGCTGAAATGAGAAAACACTTGGCGTTACTTTTGTTTTTTGTAGAACAGTTACACAGTCAATGCAGCACACACGGTGTTAAATGAGAGTCAGTTATCAGGGTTTTCCAGACCTGTTTCTTTCGTCACCTTAGTTTCCACAGGTCATTACACACAGACACACACAAGCATGGTGGCAGCAGGCCCGCTAAGCCCAGCAGTGTTTGTTTATGTAAGTGGTGCTTCCAGGCAAGCAGAACCGAGACACAGACAGGAGAGGAGGACGCTGTCCCTTTAATCGTTCCTGTGAAGTCTGCAGGACCCTACTTCCCCCTCGTTTGCATCCCAAATGGCACCCTATTTCCTATACAGTGCATTACTTTAGACCAGAGCCCTATTCCCTATATAGTTCACTACTTTAGACCAGAGCCCTATTACCTATGTAGTGCACTACTTTAGACATAGCCCTATGGCACCCTATTCCCTATATAGTGCACTACTTTTGACTTGAGTGCAGGCCAATGGCACTACTTCTGTTCTGACAAGATTCTCATGGGCCCTAGTTTAAACTAGTGCACTATGTAGGGAATAAAGTGCCATTTGGGATTCTGCCCTGTGTTTGTTTTTGTTGGCAGCTGCTGTTTGTTGACTTGTCAGCTCCTTACCTCCTCCTACCGGCCATGTGGGGAACTACAGCTACAGGGCTGCCTCGTAGTACAATGCTACAGCTACAGGGCTGCCTCGTAGTACAATACTACCGCTACAGGGCTGCCTCGTAGTACAATGCTACAGCTACAGGGCTGCCTCGTAGTACAATACTACAGCTACAGGGCTGCCTCGTAGTACAATGCTACAGCTACAGGGCTGCCTCGTAGTACAATACTACCGCTACAGGGCTGCCTCGTAGTACAATGCTACAGCTACAGGGCTGCCTCGTAGTACAATACTACAGCTACAGGGCTGCCTCGTAGTACAATACTACCGCTACAGGGCTGCCTCGTAGTACAATGCTACAGCTACAGGGCTGCCTCGTAGTACAATACTACAGCTACAGGGCTGCCTCGTAGTACAATACTACAGCTACAGGGCAGCCTCGTAGTACAATACTACCGCTACAGGGCTGCCTCGTAGTACAATACTACAGCTACAGGGCAGCCTCGCAGTACAATACTACAGCTACAGGGCTGCCTCGTAGTACAATACTACAGCTACAGGGCAGCCTCGTAGTACAATACTACAGCTACAGGGCTGCCTCGTAGAACAATACTATAGCTACAGGGCTGCTTTGTAGTACAATCAATACTACAGCTACAGGGCTGCCTCGTAGGACAATACTACAGCTACAGGGCTGCCTCGTAGTGCAATGCTACAGCTACAGGGCAGCCTCGTAGTACAATCAATACTACAGCTACAGGGCTGCCTTGTAGTACAATACTACACCTACAGGGCTGCCTCGTAGTACAATGCTACAGGGCAGCCTCGTAGTACAATGCTACAGCTACAGGGCTGCCTCGTAGTACAATACTACAGCTACAGGGCTGCCTCGTAGGACAATACTACAGCTACAGGGCTGCCTCGTAGTACAATACTACAGCTACAGGGCTGCCTCGTAGTGCAATGCTACAGCTACAGGGCTGCCTCGTAGTACAATACTACAGCTACAGGGCTGCCTCGTAGTACAATACTACAGCTACAGGGCTGCCTCGTAGTGCAATGCTACAGCTACAGGGCTGCCTCGTAGGACAATACTACAGCTACAGGGCTGCCTCGTAGTACAATGCTACAGCTACAGGGCTGCCTGCAGTACAATACTACAGCTACAGGGCTGCCTCGTAGTACAATACTACAGCTACAGGGCTGCCTCGTAGTGCAATGCTACAGCTACAGGGCTGCCTCGTAGGACAATACTACAGCTACAGGGCTGCCTCGTAGTACAATGCTACAGCTACAGGGCTGCCTCGCAGTACAATACTACAGCTACTGGGCTGCCTCGTAGTACAATACTACAGCTACAGGGCTGCCTCGTAGTGCAATGCTACAGCTACAGGGCTGCCTCGTAGGACAATACTACAGCTACAGGGCTGCCTCGTAGTACAATGCTACAGGGCTGCCTCGTAGTACAATACTACAGCGACAGGGCTGCCTCGTAGTACAATACTACAGCTACAGGGCTGCCTCGTAGTACAATACTACAGCTACAGGGCTGCCTCGTAGTACAATGCTACAGGGCAGCCTCGTAGTACAGTGCTACAGCTACAGGGCTGCCTCGTAGTACAATGCTACAGGGCAGCCTCGTAGTACAATGCTACAGCTACAGGGCTGCCTCGTAGTACAATACTACAGCTACAGGGCTGCCTTGTAGTACAATACTACAGCTACAGGGCTGCCTCGTAGTACAATGCTACAGGGCTGCCTCGTAGTACAATGCTACAGGGCTGCCTCGTAGTACAATGCTGAGATGGATGGAGGAAGAGAGGTGGAGAGAGGGAGGAAGAGAGGTGGAGAGGGAGGGAGATGCAGATCAACTAAGATGGGCAGAGGAATGAACACATCTGAAACCCTGCCTCTTCAAAGAGTATCTAATCCCACAGCACCACCTCCTCTAGTCTAGACTGTGTTGCCTGTAGCGCAGCTAGCTAGGACTCCCACAGCTACTGCTCCTCTAGTCTAGACTGTGTTGCCTGTAGCACAGCTAGCTAGGACTCCCACAGCTACTGCTCCTCTAGTCTAGACTGTGTTGCCTGTAGCACAGCTAGCTAGGACTCCCACAGCACCACCTCCTCTAGTCTAGACTGTGTTGCCTGTAGCACAGCTAGCTATGACTCCCACAGCTACTGCTCCTCTAGTCTAGACTGTGTTGCCTGTAGCACAGCTAGCTAGGACTCCCACAGCTACTGCTCCTCTAGTCTAGACTGTGTTGCCTGTAGCGCAGCTAGCTAGGACTCCCACAGCTACTGCTCCTCTAGTCTAGACTGTGTTGCCTGTAGCGCAGCTAGCTAGGACTCCCACAGCTACTGCTCCTCTAATCTAGACTGTGTTGCCTGTAGCACAGCTAGCTAGGACTCCCACAGCTACTGCTCCTCTAGTCTAGACTGTGTTGCCTGTAGCACAGCTAGCTAGGACTCCCACAGCACCACCTCCTCTAGTCTAGACTGTGTTGCCTGTAGCACAGCTAGCTAGGACTCCCACAGCTACTGCTCCTCTAGTCTAGACTGTGTTGCCTGTAGCACAGCTAGCTAGGACTCCCACAGCACCACCTCCTCTAGTCTAGACTGTGTTGCCTGTAGCACAGCTAGCTAGGACTCCCACAGCTACTGCTCCTCTAGTCTAGACTGTGTTGCCTGTAGCACAGCTAGCTAGGACTCCCACAGCTACTGCTCCTCTAGTCTAGACTGTGTTGCCTGTAGCGCAGCTAGCTAGGACTCCCACAGCTACTGCTCCTCTAGTCTAGACTGTGTTGCCTGTAGCACAGCTAGCTAGGACTCCCACAGCTACTGCTCCTCTAGTCTAGACTGTGTTGCCTGTAGCGCAGCTAGCTAGGACTCCCACAGCACCACCTCCTCTAGTCTAGACTGTGTTGCCTGTAGCACAGCTAGCTAGGACTCCCACAGCTACTGCTCCTCTAGTCTAGACTGTGTTGCCTGTAGCACAGCTAGCTAGGACTCCCACAGCTACTGCTCCTCTAGTCTAGACTGTGTTGCCTGTAGCGCAGCTAGCTAGGACTCCCACAGCTACTGCTCCTCTAGTCTAGACTGTGTTGCCTGTAGCACAGCTAGCTAGGACTCCCACAGCTACTGCTCCTCTAGTCTAGACTGTGTTGCCTGTGGCGCAGCTAGCTAGGACTCCCACAGCTACTGCTCCTCTAGTCTAGACTGTGTTGCCTGTAGCACAGCTAGCTAGGACTCCCACAGCTACTGCTCCTCTAGTCTAGACTGTGTTGCCTGTAGCGCAGCTAGCTAGGACTCCCACAGCACCACCTCCTCTAGTCTAGACTGTGTTGCCTGTAGCGCAGCTAGCTAGGACTCCCACAGCTACTGCTCCTCTAGTCTAGACTGTGTTGCCTGTAGCACAGCTAGCTAGGACTCCCACAGCTACTGCTCCTGTGTGTGTGTAGGGGGGTTGTCCGTGTTTGGATGGCAGACCAGCGAGTCTCTTTACTCACGTATAAATTCTCATCTTGGCAAACTGTTGGTCTCTCATGTCTTAGTTTTGAAACGGCATATTGGAGGGTTCTGTCAACCATGTCCGCTTTGCTCAGCGTTACAGTATTTCTGAAGAGCCATAGACTCACTCTCTCTCCATCCATCTCTCTCTATATCTCCCTCTCCAGGTCATCACCGCAGACTGCCATGAAGAGGCCACCATGAAGAAAGACACCATCTTCGTTCGTTCCTTCAAGGATGGCAAATTGTGAGTCATCTAAAGTGATGCATTAATAAACATGATACACTGTGATGATGTGTAACATGGACCTGTAGAGAACCTGCAGAGGACCTGTAGAGGACCCGTAGAGGACCCGTAGAGGACCTGTTGGAAGTACCCCACTTAGCAGCCACGCAGGCAGAGAGAGGGGAGGTCTCTGAACAGACCCCACTTAGCAGCCACGCAGGCAGAGAGAGGGGAGGTCTCTGAACAGACCCCACTTAGCAGCCACGCAGGCAGAGAGAGGGGAGGTCTCTAGCTGAACTCGGCTCTGTGAAGTAAATGTCTGTGTTCACATACTTCCTATTGCCTGGCTACCCAGACTTCCTGCTGTGACCAAACGTTACGCCACGCCCACTTCTTCTCACCAATGAGTCTGGATCAAATCAAATTAAATTGTATTTGTCACTTACAAGCCCTTAATCAGCAATGCAGTTTAAAGAAAATACCTAAAAAATGTAAAGAAAAAAAAAGGTAAGAGATGAGAAAAACAAATAATTAAAGAGCAGCAGTAAATATCAATAGCGGGACTATATACAGGGGGTACCGGTACAGAGTCAATGTGGAGACTATATACAGGGGGTACCGGTACAGAGTCAATGTGGAGGCTATATACAGGGGGTACCGGTACAGAGTCAATGTGGAGACTATATACAGGGGTACCGGTACAGAGTCAATGTGGAGACTATATACAGGGGTACCGGTACAGAGTCAATGTGGAGGCTATATACAGGGGGTACTGCACAGAGTCAATGTGGAGGTTATATACAGGGGGTACTGTACAGAGTCAATGTGGAGGCTATATACAGGGTACCGGTACAGAGTCAATGTGGAGGCTATATACAGGGGTACCGGTACAGAGTCAATGTGGAGGCTATATACAGGGGGTACCGGTACAGAGTCAATGTGGAGGCTATATACAGGGGTACCGGTACAGAGTCAATGTGGAGGCTATATACAGGGGGTACCGGTACAGAGTCAATGTGGAGGCTATATACAGGGGGTACCGGTACAGAGTCAATGTGGAGGCTATATACAGGAGGAACCGGTACAGAGTCAATGTGGAGGCTATATACAGGGGGTACCGGTACAGAGTCAATGTGGAGGCTATATACAGGAGGAACCGGTACAGAGTCAATGTGGAGGCTATATACAGGGGGTACCGGTACAGAGTCAATGTGGAGACTATATACAGGAGGAACCGGTACAGAGTCAATGTGGAGGCTATATACAGGGGGTACCGGTACAGAGTCAATGTGGAGGCTATATACAGGGGGTACCGGTACAGAGTCAATGTGGAGACTATATACAGGGAGTACTGTACAGAGTCAATGTGGAGGCTATATACAGGGGGTACGGTACAGAGTCAATGTGGAGGCTATATACAGGGGGTACCGGTACAGAGTCAATGTGGAGACTATATACAGGGGTACTGGTACAGAGTCAATGTGGAGGCTATATACAGGGAGTACCGGTACAGAGTCAATGTGGAGGCTATATACAGGGAGTACCGGTACAGAGTCAATGTGGAGGCTATATACAGGGAGTACCGGTACAGAGTCAATGTGGAGGCTATATACAGGGAGTACCGGTACAGAGTCAATGTGGAGGCTATATACAGGGAGTACCCGGTACAGAGTCAATGTAGAGACTATATACAGGGGGTACCGGTACAGAGTCAATGTGGAGACTATATACAGGGGTACCGGTACAGAGTCAATGTGGAGACTATATACAGGGAGTACCGGTACAGAGTCAATGTGGAGGCTATATACAGGGGAGTACCGGTACAGAGTCAATGTGGAGACTATATACAGGGGTACCGGTACAGAGTCAATGTGGAGACTATATACAGGAGGAACAGTACAGAGTCAATGTGGAGGCTATATACAGGGGGTACCGGTACAGAGTCAATGTGGAGACTATATACAGGGAGTACCGGTACAGAGTCAATGTGGAGACTATATACAGGGGGTACCGGTACAGAGTCAATGTGGAGACTATATACAGGAGGAACCGGTACAGAGTCAATGTGGAGACTATATACAGGGGGTACCGGTACAGAGTCAATGTGGAGACTATATACAGGGGGTACCGGTACAGAGTCAATGTGGAGACTATATACAGGGGTTACCGGTACAGAGTCAATGTGGAGGCTATATACAGGAGGAACCGGTACAGAGTCAATGTGGAGACTATATACAGGGGGTACCGGTACAGAGTCAATGTGGAGACTATATACAGGGGGTACCGGTACAGAGTCAATGTGGAGTCTATATACAGGGGGTACAGTACAGAGTCAATGTGGAGACTATATACAGGGGTACAGGTACAGAGTCAATGTGGAGGTTATATACAGGGAGTACGGTACAGAGTCAATGTGGAGGCTATATACAGGGTACCGGTACAGAGTCAATGTGGAGACTATATACAGGGGGTACCGGTACAGAGTCAATGTGGAGACTATATACAGGGGTCCCGGTACAGAGTCAATGTGGAGACTATATACAGGGGGTACCGGTACAGAGTCAATGTGGAGGCTATATACAGGGGTACCGGTACAGAGTCAATGTGGAGACTATATACAGGGAGTACCGGTACAGAGTCAATGTGGAGGCTATATACAGGGGTACAGGTACAGAGTCAATGTGGAGACTATATACAGGGGGTACCGGTACAGAGTCAATGTGGAGACTATATACAGGGGGTACCGGTACAGAGTCAATGTGGAGACTATATACAGGGGGTATTGGTACAGAGTCAATGTGGAGGCTATATACAGGGGGTACCGGTACAGAGTCAATGTGGAGGCTATATACAGGGGGTACCGGTACAGAGTCAATGTGGAGGCTATATACAGGGGGTACCGGTACAGAGTCAATGTAGAGACTATATACAGGGTACCGGTACAGAGTCAATGTGGAGGCTATATACAGGGGGTACCGGTAAAGAGTCAATGTGGAGGCTATATACAGGGGGTACCGGTACAGAGTCAATGTGGAGACTATATACAGGGGGTACCGGTACAGAGTCAATGTGGAGGCTATAGACAGGGGGTACCGGTACAGAGTCAATGTGGAGGCTATATACAGGGGGTACCAGGTACAGAGTCAATGTAGAGACTATATACAGGGGTACTGGTACAGAGTCAATGTGGAGACTATATACAGAGTGCAGTACAGAGTCAATGTGGAGGCTATATACAGGTACCGGTACAGAGTCAATGTAGAGACTATATACAGGGTACTGGTACAGAGTCAATGTGGAGGCTATATACAGGGAGTACTGCAGTACAGAGTCAATGTGGAGGCTATATACAGGGGGTACAGTACAGAGTCAATGTGGAGACTATATACAGGGGGTACCGGTACAGAGTCAATGTGGAGGCTATATACAGGGAGTACCGGTACAGAGTCAATGTGGAGGCTATATACAGGGAGTACCGGTACAGAGTCAATGTGGAGACTATATACAGGAGTACAGTACAGAGTCAATGTGGAGACTATATACAGAAGTACCGGTACAGAGTCAATGTGGAGACTATATACAGGAGGTACCGGTACAGAGTCAATGTGGAGACTATATACAGGGGGTACCGGTACAGAGTCAATGTGGAGACTATATACAGGGGTACCGGTACAGAGTCAATGTGGAGACTATATACAGGGTACCGGTACAGAGTCAATGTGGAGGCTATATACAGGGGGTACTGCACAGAGTCAATGTGGAGGCTATATACAGGGAGTACAGTACAGAGTCAATGTGGAGACTATATACAGGGGTACCGGTACAGAGTCAATGTGGAGGCTATATACAGGGGGTACCGGTACAGAGTCAATGTGGAGGCTATATACAGGGAGTACCGGTACAGAGTCAATGTGGAGACTATATACAGGGGTACCGGTACAGAGTCAATGTGGAGGCTATATACAGGGGGTACCGGTACAGAGTCAATGTGGAGGCTATATACAGGGGGTACCGGTACAGAGTCAATGTGGAGACTATATACAGGGTCCCAGTACAGAGTCAATGTGGAGACTATATACAGGGAGTACGGTACAGAGTCAATGTGGAGGCTATATACAGGGGTACAGTACAGAGTCAATGTGGAGGCTATATACAGGGAGTACCAGTCAATGTGGAGGCTATATACAGGGGGTACAGGTACAGAGTCAATGTGGAGACTATATACAGGGTACAGAGTCAATGTGGAGACTATATACAGGGGTACTGGTACAGAGTCAATGTGGAGACTATATACAGGGGGTATTGGTACAGAGTCAATGTGGAGGCTATATACAGGGTACCGGTACAGAGTCAATGTGGAGGCTATATACAGGGGGTACCGGTACAGAGTCAATGTGGAGGCTATATACAGGGGGTACTGCAGTACAGAGTCAATGTGGAGACTATATACAGGGGTACTGGTACAGAGTCAATGTGGAGGCTATATACAGGGGGTACCGGTACAGAGTCAATGTGGAGGCTATATACAGGGGTACAGTACAGAGTCAATGTGGAGACTATATACAGGGGGTACCGGTACAGAGTCAATGTGGAGGCTATATACAGGGGGTACCGGTACAGAGTCAATGTGGAGGCTATATACAGGGGGTACTGTACAGAGTCAATGTGGAGGCTATATACAGGGGGTACTGGTACAGAGTCAATGTGGAGGCTATATACAGGGGGTACTGCACAGAGTCAATGTGGAGGCTATATACAGGGGTACCGGTACAGAGTCAATGTGGAGGCTATATACAGGGGTACTGGTACAGAGTCAATGTGGAGGCTATATACAGGGGGTACCGGTACAGAGTCAATGTGGAGGCTATATACAGGGGGTACAGTACAGAGTCAATGTGGAGACTATATACAGGGGTACCGGTACAGAGTCAATGTGGAGGCTATATACAGGGGTACCGGTACAGAGTCAATGTGGAGGCTATATACAGGGGGTACAGGTACAGAGTCAATGTGGAGACTATATACAGGGGTACTGGTACAGAGTCAATGTGGAGGCTATATACAGGGGGTACCGGTACAGAGTCAATGTGGAGACTATATACAGGGGGTACAGTACAGAGTCAATGTGGAGGCTATATACAGGGGGTATTGGTACAGAGTCAATGTGGAGGCTATATACAGGGGGTACCTGTACAGAGTCAATGTGGAGACTATATACAGGGGTACTGGTACAGAGTCAATGTGGAGACTATATACAGGGGGTACTGGTACAGAGTCAATGTGGAGGCTATATACAGGGTACAGGTACAGAGTCAATGTGGAGGCTATATACAGGGGTACAGTACAGAGTCAATGTGGAGGCTATATACAGGGGGTACCGGTACAGAGTCAATGTGGAGGCTATATACAGGGGTACCGGTACAGAGTCAATGTGGAGACTATATACAGGGAGTACGGTACAGAGTCAATGTGGAGACTATATACAGGGGTACCGGTACAGAGTCAATGTGGAGACTATATACAGGGAGTACCGGTACAGAGTCAATGTGGAGGCTATATACAGGGGGTACCGGTACAGAGTCAATGTGGAGGCTATATACAGGGGTACCGGTACAGAGTCAATGTGGAGACTATATACAGGGGGTACCGGTACAGAGTCAATGTGGAGACTATATACAGGAGTACTGGTACAGAGTCAATGTGGAGGCTATATACAGGGGGTACAGTACAGAGTCAATGTGGAGACTATATACAGGGTATTGGTACAGAGTCAATGTGGAGACTATATACAGGGGGTACCGGTACAGAGTCAATGTGGAGACTATATACAGGAGGAACCGGTACAGAGTCAATGTGGAGACTATATACAGGGGTACTGGTACAGAGTCAATGTGGAGACTATATACAGGGGTACCGGTACAGAGTCAATGTGGAGACTATATACAGGGGTTACCGTACAGAGTCAATGTGGAGGCTATATACAGGAGGAACTGTACAGAGTCAATGTGGAGACTATATACAGGGGTACCGGTACAGAGTCAATGTGGAGACTATATACAGGGTACCGGTACAGAGTCAATGTGGAGTCTATATACAGGGGGTACCGGTACAGAGTCAATGTGGAGACTATATACAGGGGGTACTGGTACAGAGTCAATGTGGAGGTTATATACAGGGGGTACCGGTACAGAGTCAATGTGGAGGCTATATACAGGGTACCGGTACAGAGTCAATGTGGAGACTATATACAGGGGGTACTGCACAGAGTCAATGTGGAGACTATATACAGGGGTCCCGGTACAGAGTCAATGTGGAGACTATATACAGGGGGTACCGGTACAGAGTCAATGTGGAGGCTATATACAGGTACCGGTACAGAGTCAATGTGGAGACTATATACAGGGGTACTGGTACAGAGTCAATGTGGAGGCTATATACAGGGTACGGTACAGAGTCAATGTGGAGACTATATACAGGGGTACCGGTACAGAGTCAATGTGGAGACTATATACAGGGGGTACCGGTACAGAGTCAATGTGGAGACTATATACAGGGGTATTGGTACAGAGTCAATGTGGAGGCTATATACAGGGGTACTGGTACAGAGTCAATGTGGAGGCTATATACAGGGGTACCGGTACAGAGTCAATGTGGAGGCTATATACAGGGGGTACGGTACAGAGTCAATGTAGAGACTATATACAGGGGGTACCGGTACAGAGTCAATGTGGAGGCTATATACAGGGGGGTACCGGTACAGAGTCAATGTGGAGGCTATATACAGGGGTACCGGTACAGAGTCAATGTGGAGACTATATACAGGGGGTACCGGTACAGAGTCAATGTGGAGGCTATAGACAGGGGGTACCGGTACAGAGTCAATGTGGAGGCTATATACAGGGGGTACCGGTACAGAGTCAATGTAGAGACTATATACAGGGGGTACTGGTACAGAGTCAATGTGGAGACTATATACAGGGGGTACTGCGGTACAGAGTCAATGTGGAGGCTATATACAGGGGGTACTGCACAGAGTCAATGTAGAGACTATATACAGGGGGTACTGGTACAGAGTCAATGTGGAGGCTATATACAGGGGGTACCGGTACAGAGTCAATGTGGAGGCTATATACAGGGGGTACCGGTACAGAGTCAATGTGGAGACTATATACAGGGGGTACTGTACAGAGTCAATGTGGAGGCTATATACAGGGGGTACCTGTACAGAGTCAATGTGGAGGCTATATACAGGGGGTACTGTACAGAGTCAATGTGGAGACTATATACAGGGGGTACCCGGTACAGAGTCAATGTGGAGGCTATATACAGGGGGTACTGCACAGAGTCAATGTGGAGACTATATACAGGGGGTACTGCACAGAGTCAATGTGGAGTATATACAGGGGGTACTGCACAGAGTCAATGTGGAGGCTATATACAGGGGTACTGTACAGAGTCAATGTGGAGACTATATACAGGGGTACTGCACAGAGTCAATGTGGAGACTATATACAGGGGGGTACTGGTACAGAGTCAATGTGGAGGCTATATACAAGGGGTACTGCACAGAGTCAATGTGGAGGCTATATACAGGGGGTACCGGTACAGAGTCAATGTGGAGACTATATACAGGGGGTACCGGTACAGAGTCAATGTGGAGGCTATATACAGGGGGTACTGTACAGAGTCAATGTGGAGACTATATACAGGGGGTACCGGTACAGAGTCAATGTGGAGGCTATATACAGGGGGTACTGCACAGAGTCAATGTGGAGGCTATATACAGGGGTACCGGTACAGAGTCAATGTGAGACTATATACAGGGGTACTGCACAGAGTCAATGTGGAGACTATATACAGGGGGTACTGCACAGAGTCAATGTGGAGGCTATATACAGGGGGTACCGGTACAGAGTCAATGTGGAGGCTATATACAGGGGGTACACAGAGTCAATGTGGAGGCTATATACAGGGGTAGGTACTGTACAGAGTCAATGTGGAGGCTATATACAGGGGGTACTACAGAGTCAATGTGGAGGCTATATACAGGGGGTACCGGTACAGAGTCAATGTGGACTACAGGCTATATACAGAGTCAATGTGGAGGCTATATACAGGTACCGGTACAGAGTCAATGTGGAGGCTATATACAGGGGGTACCAGTCAATGTGGAGGCTATATACAGGGTACAGGTACAGAGTCAATGTGGAGACTATATACAGGGGGTATTGGTACAGAGTCAATGTGAAAGCTATATACAGGGGGTACCGGTACAGAGTCAATGTGGAGACTATATACAGGGGGTACCGGTACAGAGTCAATGTGGAGGCTATATACAGGGGGTACCGGTACAGAGTCAATGTGGAGACTATACACAGGGGGTACCGGTACAGAGTCAATGTGGAGGCTATATACAGGGGGTACCGGTACAGAGTCAATGTGGAGGCTATATACAGGGGGTACAGTACAGAGTCAATGTGGAGACTATATACAGGGGGTACCGGTACAGAGTCAATGTGGAGGCTATATACAGGGGGTACCTGCACAGAGTCAATGTGGAGGCTATATACAGGGAGTACCGGTACAGAGTCAATGTGGAGACTATATACAGGGAGGTACCGGTACAGAGTAAATGTGGAGGCTATATACAGGGGGTACCGGTACAGAGTCAATGTGGAGGCTATATACAGGGGGTACCGGTACAGAGTCAATTTGGAGGCTATATACAGGGGTACCGGTACAGAGTCAATGTGGAGACTATATACAGGGGGTACCGGTACAGAGTCAATGTGGAGGCTATATACAGGGGGTACCGGTACAGAGTCAATGTGGAGGCTATATACAGGGGGTATTGGTACAGAGTCAATGTGGAGGCTATATACAGGGGGTACCGGTACAGAGTCAATGTGGAGACTATATACAGGGAGTACCGGTACAGAGTCAATGTGGAGGCTATATACAGGGGGTACAGTACAGAGTCAATGTGGAGGCTATATACAGGGGGTATTGGTACAGAGTCAATGTGGAGACTATATACAGGGGGTACCGGTACAGAGTCAATGTGGAGACTATATACAGGGGGTACCGGTACAGAGTCAATGTGGAGGCTATATACAGGGGGTACCGGTACAGAGTCAATGTGGAGGCTATATACAGGGGGTATTGGTACAGAGTCAATGTGGAGGCTATATACAGGGGGTACTGGTACAGAGTCAATGTGGAGACTATATACAGGGGGTACGGTACAGAGTCAATGTGGAGGCTATATACAGGGGGTACCGGTACAGAGTCAATGTGGAGGCTATATACAGGGGGTACTGCACAGAGTCAATGTGGAGGCTATATACAGGGGGTACCGGTACAGAGTCAATGTGGAGACTATATACAGGGGGTACCGGTACAGAGTTAATGTGGAAACTATATACAGGGGGTACTGCACAGAGTTAATGTGGAGACTATATACAGGGGTACTGGTACAGAGTCAATGTGGAGACTATATACAGGGGGTACCCAGTACAGAGTCAATGTGGAGACTATATACAGGGGGCAGTACAGAGTCAATGTGGAGGCTATATACAGGGGGTACCGGTACAGAGTCAATGTGGAGTATATACAGGGTACTGCACAGAGTCAATGTGGAGACTATATACAGGGGTACCGGTACAGAGTCAATGTGGAGACTATATACAGGGGGTACTGGTACAGAGTCAATGTGGAGACTATATACAGGGGTACCGGTACAGAGTCAATGTGGAGACTATATACAGGGGGTATTGGTACAGAGTCAATGTGAAAGCTATATACAGGGGGTACTGGTACAGAGTCAATGTGGAGACTATATACAGGGGTACTGTACAGAGTCAATGTGGAGGCTATATACAGGGGGTACCGGTACAGAGTCAATGTGGAGACTATACACAGGGTACCGGTACAGAGTCAATGTGGAGGCTATATACAGGGGGTACCGGTACAGAGTCAATGTGGAGGCTATATACAGGGAGTACCGGTACAGAGTCAATGTGGAGACTATATACAGGGGGTACGGTACAGAGTCAATGTGGAGGCTATATACAGGGGGTACTGGTACAGAGTCAATGTGGAGGCTATATACAGGGGGTACCGGTACAGAGTCAATGTGGAGACTATATACAGGGGGTACCGGTACAGAGTAAATGTGGAGGCTATATACAGGGGTACCGGTACAGAGTCAATGTGGAGGCTATATACAGGGGGTACTGCGGTACAGAGTCAATTTGGAGGCTATATACAGGGGTACCGGTACAGAGTCAATGTGGAGACTATATACAGGGGGTACCGGTACAGAGTCAATGTGGAGTATATACAGGGGGTACTGCAGTACAGAGTCAATGTGGAGGCTATATACAGGGGGTACCGGTACAGAGTCAATGTGGAGGCTATATACAGGGGGTACCAGTCAATGTGGAGGCTATATACAGGGGGTACCGGTACAGTGTCAATGTGGAGACTATATACAGGGGGTACCGGTACAGAGTCAATGTGGAGTATATACAGGGGGTACCGGTACAGAGTCAATGTGGAGGCTATATACAGGGGGTACCGGTACAGAGTCAATGTGGAGGCTATATACAGGGGGTACCAGTCAATGTGGAGGCTATATACAGGGGGTACCGGTACAGAGTCAATGTGGAGACTATATACAGGGGGTATTGGTACAGAGTCAATGTGGAGGCTATATACAGGGGGTACCGGTACAGAGTCAATGTGGAGACTATATACAGGGGGTACCGGTACAGAGTCAATGTGGAGACTATATACAGGGGGTATTGGTACAGAGTCAATGTGGAGGCTATATACAGGTGGTTCCGGTACAGAGTCAATGTGGAGTCTTTGCAGGGGGCAATGCAAATAGTCTGGGTATATATTTGATTAGATGTTCAGGAGTCTTATGGCTTGGGGGTAGAAGCTGTTTAGGTGCCTCTTGGACCTATACTTGGTGCTCCGGTACCGCTTGCCGTGCAGTAGCAGAGAGAACAGTCTATGACTAGATTGGCTAGTCTGAGTACCTCCCCGGCCCTTCACCGAATGAGAACACGTTCAGGGCCCTCTGATTGGTCCAGAAACCGATGGGTTGGGCCAGAGACAGGACACATGTGGGTAAAGCGGCGGATTGAAAATTAGTCATTGGCTTTGATTCTGTGATTGGTTAGATGACGATCCAATCACTGACGACTTTGTTTGGTACAACAGCCCTCGCGCTCCTCGTCTCGAACCACAGAGCAGCGGAAGTATTTAGTGTGATTCGTCAGGAAGTACTCCCTAAAGACCTTCGCTTGAAAAACGAGAAACTGCAATTTTACTCTTTGTCCCTCTTGTGCCACCGTAGCCAAAACACTTCCTCAAAAATAGTCAGAATTAATCTAAGCTAAATCATGAAATCGTATTAATTTTGACGTTTTTGCCGAGGATGCGTAATTTTACATTTAACTAAGATGTTTGTTGCAGCATTTCTCAAGTGAAATGAAAAATTGTCTCGTTGAATGACAACAAAACATTTAGTTGAAGAATCCCCTCCTCAGTACAGGTGCATCAAAGCTGGGACCGAGAGACTGAAAAACAGCTTCTATCTCAAGGCCATCAGACTGTTAAACAGCCACCACTAACATTGAGTGGCTGCTGCCAACATACTGACTTAAATCTCTAGCCACTTTAAACAATAGGAATTGGATGTAACAAATGTAACACTAGCCACTTTAAACAATGCTTTATATAATGTTTACATATCCAACATTACTCATCTCATATGTATATATATATGTATATACTGTACTCCATACCATCTACTGCATCTTGCCTACGCCGGTCAGCCATCGCTCATCCATATATTTATATGTACATACTCATATTCATTCCTTTACTCTTGTGTGTATAAGGTAGTTGTTGTGAATTTGTTAGATTGCTTGTTAGATACTACTGCATGGTCGGAACTAGAAGCACAAGCATTTCGCTACACTCGCATTAACATCTGCTAACCATGTGTATGTGACCAATAAAAATTGTATTTGATTTGATTTGACCAATTACCGACGAAGGGGCTACCGAACATCCACTGGCTATCGAATATCCACTTGCCTCAAGAAAAAAAAATATCTGTTCCCAAACAGCCGGAAAGAAAACCTGCCCGAGGAACGATTCAAACAAAAATACCATTCAAATGTTCGGAGTCACTTAGAAATGTCCTTGTTTTCCATGAAAACATACATGAAATTAGTTGCAAAATGAATAGGAAATATAGTCAAGACATTGACAAGGTTATAAATAATGTTTTTTTTATTGAAATAATAATTGTGTCCTTCAAACTTTGCTTTCGTCAAAGAATCCTCCATTTGCAGCAATTACAGCCTTGCAGACCTTTGGCATTCTAGTTGTCCATTTGTTGAGGTAATCTGAAGAGAGTTCACCCCCATGCTTCCTGAAGCACCTCTCACAAGTTGGATTGGCTTGATGGGCTCTTCTTACGTACCGTACGGTCAAGCTGCTCCCACAACAGCTCAATAGGGTTGAGATCCGGTGACTGTGCTGGCCACTCCATTATAGACAGAATACCAGCTGACTGCTTCTTCCCTAAATAGTTATTGCATAGTTTGCAGCTGTGCTTTGGGTCATTGTTCTGTTGTAGGAGGAAATTGGCTCCAATTAAGCGCCGTCCACAGGGCATGGCGTTGCAAAATGGAGTGATAGCCTTCCTTCTTCAAGATCCCTTTTACCCTGTACAAATCTCCCACTTTACCACCACCAAAGCACCCCCAGACCATCACATTGCCTCCACCATGCTGGACAGATGGCGTCAAGCACTCCTCCAGCATCTTTTCATTTTTTCTGCATCTCACGAATGTTCTTCTTTGTGATCCGAACACCTCAAACTTAGATTCGTCTGTCCATAACACTTTTTTTCAATCTTCCTCTGTCCAGTGTCTGTGTTCTTTTGCCCATCTTAATCTTTTCTTTTTATTGGCCAGTCTGAGAAATGGCTTTTTCTTTGCAACTCTGCCTAGAAGGCCAGCATCCCGGAGTCGCCTCTTCACTGTTGACGTTGAGACTGGTGTTTTGCGGGTACTATCTAATGAAGCTGCCAGTTGAGGACTTGTGAGACGTCTGTTTCTCAAACTAGACACTCCAATGCACTTGTCCTCTTGCTCAGTTGTGCACCGGGGCCTCCCACTCCTCTTTCTATTCTGGTTAGAGTCAGAAGGGATTAGTACACAGCGTTGTACGAGATCTTCAGTTTCTTGGCATTTTCTCGCATGGAATAGCCTTCATTTCTCAGAACAAGAAATAGATTGATGAGTTTGGGAAGAAAGTTCTTTGTTTCTGGCCATTTTGAGCCTGTAATCGAACCCACAAATGCTGATGCTCCAGATACTCAACTAGTCTAAAGAAGGACAGTTTTATTGCTTCTTTAATCAGGACAACAGTTTTCAGCTGTGCTAACATAATTGCAGAAGGGTTTTCTAGTTATCAATTAGCCTTTTAAAGTGATAAACTTGGATTAGCTAACACAACGTGCCATTGGAACACAGGAGTGATGGTTGCTGATAATGGGCCTCTGTACGCCTATGTAGATATTCCAATAAAAAATCAGCCGTTTCCAGCTACAATGGTCATTTACAACATTAACAATGTCTACACTGTGTTTCTGATCAATTTGATGTTATTTTAATGGACAAAAAATGTGATTTTCTTTAAAAAACAAGGACAAGTGACCCCAAACTTTTGAACGGTAGCGTATGTGCAAACTGTTTTCACCTGGGAAGCATATACGGTAAGGACAGCCTCCCTTTGGGGAGGGATTCAACTGCAGGACAATGTTTATGCTTGTGTGGGAAGAGAAACACTCAATGTGTCTAACAACCACAACACAGGCCCTGCCGACTGAGTATTTAACTATTTCTGGTCATAGGTTTAGTTCTGTTATGTCAACTATATATATATATATATATATATATATATATATATATATATATATATATATATATATATATATATATATATGCAACCAGCTTAATTTTCTATTTAAAAATCGGTTTCCATTTCATGCCCACAGAACACGTCCCAGGACTCTGTCTCCCCACTCTAGTGGGTATTTCCAATCCAAAGCCGTGTATTTTTTTTTGATATTTAGGTAAATATATGGCTCTGTTCCAATCTAGTCACCTAACAACACAACTGAACAATGTGGCTTTGGACCTATCAGCTGTGGTCTGTGACATGACAGGGTGTTAAGAGGACCTCTATCAGCTGTGGTCAGTTGAGCTAGCAGGCAGCTGGCTGGGAGGTGACCGGTAGAGCTGATGAGAGGCAGTTTAAGATGAGAGAAGAGATGATTATTCTGAGAGGAAGTGAAAGCTTCTGTAATTGTAGCAGCTAGTCTAGATCAGAGAAGGCCATAGAGGCCTCTAGTTTCTTATCAGCTGCTACTGTTGGGACAGATTTGGGTTGCCAGGTTCCTCTGTGTAAAAGTAACTGGGACAGATTTAGGTTGCCAGGTTCCTCTGTGTAATAGAAACTGGGACATATTTGAGTTGCCAGGTTTCTCTGTGTAATAGAAACTGGGACATATTTGAGTTGCCAGGTTTCTCTGTGTAATAGAAACTGGGACATATTTGAGTTGCCAGGTTTCTCTGTGTAATAGAAACTGGGACATATTTGAATTGCCAGGTTTCTCTGTGTAATAGAAACTGGGACATATTTGAGTTGCCAGGTTTCTCTGTGTAATAGAAACTGGGCCTTTTTTGGGTTGCCAGGTTTCTCTGTGTAATAGAAACTGGGACATATTTGAGTTGCCAGGTTTCTCTGTGTAATAGAAACTGGGCCTTTTTTGGGTTGCCAGGTTTCTCTGTGTAATAGAAACTGGGACATATTTGAATTGCCAGGTTTCTCTGTGTAATAGAAACTGGGACATATTTGAATTGCCAGGTTTCTCTGTGTAATAGAAACTGGGACATATTTGAGTTGCCAGGTTTCTCTGTGTAATAGAAACTGGGCCTTTTTTGGGTTGCCAGGTTTCTCTGTGTAATAGAAACTGGGACATATTTGAGTTGCCAGGTTTCTCTGTGTAATAGAAACTGGGCCTTTTTTGGGTTGCCAGGTTCCTCTGTGTAAAAGTAACTGGGACAGATTTAGGTTGCCAGGTTTCTCTGTGTAATAGAAACTGGGACATATTTGAATTGCCAGGTTTCTCTGTGTAATAGAAACTGGGACATATTTGAGTTGCCAGGTTTCTCTGTGTAATAGAAACTGGGACATATTTGAATTGCCAGGTTTCTCTGTGTAATAGAAACTGGGACATATTTGAGTTGCCAGGTTTCTCTGTGTAATAGAAACTGGGCCTTTTTTGGGTTGCCAGGTTTCTCTGTGTAATAGAAACTGGGACATATTTGAGTTGCTAGAATCCTCTGTGTAAAAGAAACGAGGACGTATTTGGTTTACTAGGTTTCTCCATGTAATGGAAACTGATTTGACAGATTTGGGTTGCCAGGTTTCTCTGTGTAAAAGAAACTGGGACAGATTTGGGTTGCCAGGTTTCTCTGTGTAATAGAAACTGGGACAGATTTGGGTTGCCAGAACTTGACCTTCTTTGCTGAGCACCTATATTTCACCAGATACAAGCTGTTTCAGTGGAGTTAACAGAACAATCTGTTTCAGTGGAGTTAACAGAACAATCTGTTTCAGTGGAGTTAACAGAATAATCTGTTTCAGTGGAGTTAACAGAATAATCTGTTTCAGTGGAGTTAACAGAATAATCTGTTTCAGTGGAGTTAACAGAATAATCTGTTTCAGTGGAGTTAACAGAACAATCTGTATCAGTGGAGTTAACAGAACAATCTGTTTCAGTGGAGTTAACAGAATAATCTGTTTCAGTGGAGTTAACAGAACAATCTGTTTCAGTGGAGTTAACAGAATAATCTGTTTCAGTGGAGTTAACAGAACAATCTGTTTCAGTGGAGTTAACAGAACAATCTGTTTCAGTGGAGTTAACAGAACAATCTGTTTCAGTGGAGTTAACAGAACAATCTGTATCAGTGGAGTTAACAGAACAATCTGTATCAGTGGAGTTAACAGAATAATCTGTTTCAGTGGAGTTAACAGAACAATCTGTTTCAGTGGAGTTAACAGAATAATCTGTTTCAGTGGAGTTAACAGAACAATCTGTTTCAGTGGAGTTAACAGAACAATCTGTTTCAGTGGAGTTAACAGAACAATCTGTTTCAGTGGAGTTAACAGAACAATCTGTATCAGTGGAGTTAACAGAACAATCTGTATCAGTGGAGTTAACAGAACAATCTGTATCAGTGGAGTTAACAGAATAATCTGTTTCAGTGGAGTTAACAGAACAATCTGTATCAGTGGAGTTAACAGAACAATCTGTTTCAGTGGAGTTAACAGAACAATCTGTTTCAGTGGAGTTAACAGAACAATCTGTATCAGTGGAGTTAACAGAACAATCTGTTTCAGTGGAGTTAACAGAACAATCTGTTTCAGTGGAGTTAACAGAACAATCTGTATCAGTGGAGTTAACAGAACAATCTGTATCAGTGGAGTTAACAGAATAATCTGTTTCAGTGGAGTTAACAGAACAATCTGTATCAGTGGAGTTAACAGAACAATCTGTTTCAGTGGAGTTAACAGAACAATCTGTATCAGTGGAGTTAACAGAACAATCTGTTTCAGTGGAGTTAACAGAATAATCTGTTTCAGTGGAGTTAACAGAACAATCTGTATCAGTGGAGTTAACAGAACAATCTGTTTCAGTGGAGTTAACAGAACAATCTGTATCAGTGGAGTTAACAGAACAATCTGTTTCAGTGGAGTTAACAGAACAATCTGTTTCAGTGGAGTTAACAGAACAATCTGTATCAGTGGAGTTAACAGAACAATCTGTATCAGTGGAGTTAACAGAATAATCTGTTTCAGTGGAGTTAACAGAACAATCTGTATCAGTGGAGTTAACAGAACAATCTGTTTCAGTGGAGTTAACAGAACAATCTGTATCAGTGGAGTTAACAGAACAATCTGTTTCAGTGGAGTTAACAGAACAATCTGTTTCAGTGGAGTTAACAGAACAATCTGTATCAGTGGAGTTAACAGAACAATCTGTTTCAGTGGAGTTAACAGAACAATCTGTTTCAGTGGAGTTAACAGAACAATCTGTTTCAGTGGAGTTAACAGAACAATCTGTATCAGTGGAGTTAACAGAACAATCTGTATCAGTGGAGTTAACAGAACAATCTGTTTCAGCTAATATCCTTTTTGCGCAAGATGGCGCCGACAGGGATGGTTGCTTTGCTTCGAGTTCTTAGGAAACACTATGCAGTATTTTTTTAATTTTTTTTTATGTGTTATTTCTTACATTGTTACTCCAGGAAATCTTAAGTGTTATTACGGACAGCCGGGAATAACTATTGGATATAAGAGCAACGTCAACTTACCAACATTACGACCAGGAATACGGACCACCATCCAGGACAATGGATCTAATTCCAGTAGTGGACCCAAAACAACGGCGCCGCAGAAGGGGCAGACGAAGCGGCCACCTGGTCAGGCTCCGTAGACGTGCACATCGCCCACCGCTCCCGAGTACACTACTCGCCAATGTCCAGTCTCTTGACAACAAGGTAGACGAAATTCGAGCAAGGGTTGCCTTCCAGAGAGACATCGGAGATTGTAACATTCTCTGTTTCATGGAAACATGGCTCTCTCGGGATATGTTGTCGGAATCGGTTCAGCCACCGGGCTTCTCCATGCAACACCTCTCTGGGAAGAGGAAGGGCGGGGGGGTGTATGCTTCATGATGAATGACTCATGGTGTAATCATAACAACACACAGGAACTCAAGTCCTTCTGCTCACCCAACCTAGAATTCCTTACAATCAAATGCCGGCCATTTTACCCATCAAGAGAATTCTCGTCAGTTATAGTCACAGCTGTGTACATTCCCCCTCAAACAAACACCAAGACGGCCATCAAGGAACTTCACTGGACTTTATGCAAACGGGAAACCCAATATCCTGAGGCTGCATTTATTGTAGCTGGGGATTTTAACAAAGCAAATTTGAGAACCAGGCTACCTAAATTCTACCAGCATATTGATTGCACTTTGCGCATGGGCAATACACTCGACCACTGCTACTCTAACTTCCACGATGCATACAAAGCCCTCCCTTCTGCAAATCCGACCAGAACACCAGCTTGCTCCTACCGTCTTATAGGCAGAAACTCAAACAGGATGTGCCAGTGACGAGAACCATTCAATGCTGGTCCGACCAATCGGAAGCCACGCTTCCAGCGTCAGTTTAAGAAAATAGAGAGAGGAGTCACTGGTGCTGCAGAGTCAGGTTAGGAACAGAGAGAGAGGAGAATAAGTTCTCTGGGCGAATGGTTACATTTCATACTTTTAGTTTGTGTGGATACTGATGGGGTGGTGTGGATACTGATGGGGTGGTGTGGATACTGATGGGGTGGTGTGGATACTGATGGGGTGGTGTGGATACTGATGGGGTGGTGTGGATACTGATGGGGTGGTGTGGATACTGATGGGGTGGTGTGTGGATACTGATGGGGGTTGTGTGTGTGTGGATACTGATGGGTGTGTGTGTGTGTGGATACTGATGGGGGTGTGTGTGTGGATACTGATGGGGGTGTGTGTGTGGATACTGATGGGTGTGTGTGTGTGGATACTGATGGGGGTTGTGTTGATACTGATGGGGTGGTGTGTGGATACTGATGGGGGTTTGTGTGTGGATACTGATGGGGGTGTGTGTGTGGATACTGATGGGGATGTGTGTGTGGATACTGATGGGGGTTCTGTGGATACTGATGGGGTGGTGTGTGGATACTGATGGGGGTTTGTGTGTGGATACTGATGGGGGTGTGTGTGGATACTGATGGGGGTGTATGTGGATACTGATGGGGGTGTGTGTGTGGATACTGATGGGGGTGTGTGTGTGGATACTGATGGGGGTGTGTGTGTGGATACTGATGGGGGTGTGTGTGTGGATACTGATGGGGTGGTGTGTGGATACTGATGGGGGTTTGTGTGTGGATACTGATGGGGGTGGGGGTGTGGATACTGATGGGGATGTGTGTGTGGATACTGATGGGGTTCTGTGGATACTGATGGGGTGGTGTGTGGATACTGATGGGGGTTTGTGTGTGGATACTGATGGGTGTGTGTGTGTGGATACTGATGGGTGTGTGTGTGTGGATACTGATGGGGGTGTGTGTGGATACTGATGGGTGTGTGTGTGTGTATGTGGATACTGATGGGGGTGTGTGTGGATACTGATGGGGGTTTGTGTGTGGATACTGATGGGGGTTTGTGTGTGGATACTGATGGGTGTGTGTGTGTGGATACTGATGGGGGTGTGTGTGGATACTGATGGGGGTGTGTGTGGATACTGATGGGTGTGTGTGTGTGTGTGTGTGTGTGTGTGTGTGTGTGTGTGTGTGTGTGTGTGTGGATACTGATGGGGGTTTGTGTGTGGATACTGATGGGGGTGTGTGTGTGGATACTGATGGGGGTTTGTGTGTGGATACTGATGGGGTGTGTGTGTGGATACTGATGGGGGTGTGTGTGGATACTGATGGGGTGTGTGTGGATACTGATGGGGTGTGTGTGGATACTGATGGGGGTGTGTGTGTGTGTGTGTGGATACTGATGGGGGTTATGTGTAGAAACTGATAGGGTGGTGTGTGGATACTGTTGGGGGTGTGTGTGGATACTGATGGGGGTGTGTGTGGATACTGATGGGGGTGTGTGTGTGGATACTGATGGGGGTGTGTGTGGATACTGATGGGGGTGTGTGTGTGGATACTGATGGGGGTGGGGGTGTGGATACTGATGGGTGTGTGTATGTGTGGATACTGATGGCGGTTATGTGTGGATACTGATGGGGGTTATGTGTGGATACTGATGGGGGTTTGTGTGTGGATACTGATGGGGGTGTGTGTAGATACTGATGGGTGTGTGTGTGTGGATACTGATGGGTGTGTATGTGTGTGTGTGGATACTGATGGGGGTTTGTGTGTGGATACTGATGGGGTGTGTGTGTGTGGATACTGATGGGGGTGTGTGTGGATACTGATGGGGGTGTGTGTGGATACTGATGGGTGTGTGTGTGTGTGTGTGGATACTGATGGGGGTTTGTGTGTGGATACTGATGGGTGTGTGTGTGTGGATACTGATGGGGGTTTGTGTGTGGATACTGATGGGGGTTTGTGTGTGGATACTGATGGGGGTGTGTGTGTGGATACTGATGGGGGTGTGTGGATACTGATGGGGTGTGTGTGGATACTGATGGGGGTGTGTGTGTGTGTGTGTGGATACTGATGGGGGTTATGTGTGGAAACTGATAGGGTGGTGTGTGGATACTGTTGGGGGTGTGTGTGGATACTGATGGGGGTGTGTGTGGATACTGATGGGGGTGTGTGTGTGTGTGTGTGTGTGGATACTGATGGGGGTTATGTGTGAAACTGATAGGGTGGTGTGTGGATACTGTTGGGGTTTGTGTGTGGATACTGATGGGGGTGTGTGTGGATACTGATGGGGGTGTGTGTGTGGATACTGTTGGGGTTTGTGTGTGGATACTGATGGGGGTGTGTGTGGATACTGATGGGGGTTTGTGTGTGGATACTGATGGGTGTGTGTGTGTGGATACTGATGGGGGTGTGTGTGTGGATACTGATGGGTGTGTGTGTGTGTGGATACTGATGGGGGTGTGTGTGGATACTGATGGGTGTGTGTGTGTGTGGATACTGATGGGGGTTTGTGTGTGGATACTGATGGGGGTTTGTGTGTGGATACTGATGGGGGTGTGTGTAGATACTGATGGGTGTGTGTGTGTGTGTGTGTGTGTGTGTGTGTGTGTGTGTGTGTGTGTGTGGATACTGACTGGGGTTATGTGTGGATACTGATGGGGGTTGTGTGGATACTGATGGGGGTTTGTGTGTGGATACTGATCGGGGTGTGTGTGTGGATACTGATGTGTGTGTGTGTGTGGATACTGATGGGGTTATGTGTGGATACTGATGCGGTGGTGTGTGGATACTGATGGGGTTGTGTGTGGATACTGATGGGGGTGTGTGTGGATACTGATGGGTGTGTGTGGATACTGATGGGGGTGTGTGTGGATACTGATGGGGGTGTGTGTGGATACTGATGGGTGTGTGTGGATACTGATGGGTGTGTGTGTGTGTGTGTGTGGATACTGATGGGGGTGTGTGGATACTGATGGGGGTGTGTGTGGATACTGATGGGTGTGTGTGGATACTGATGGGTGTGTGTGTGTGGATACTGATGGGGGTTTGTGTGTGTGTGTGTGTGTGGATACTGATGGGGGTTTGTGTGTGTCTGTTTGTTTCAGCAACACAGTCCTGAGAAAGGACGTGACGGTGATGGACACAGACTCTCCTCCTAAAGCTGACGCAGGGCTCAAGCCAGGTGAGTTAACACTCTGCACGGAGGAGGAGGGAGGAGGGAGGAGAAAGAGGGAGGAGGAGAAGGAGGAGGAGGGAGAAGGAGGAAGGGAGGAGGAGGAGGAGGAGGGAGGAGGAGGGGGTAGGAGGAGGAGGGAGGAGGAGGAGGAGGAGAAGGAGGAGGGGGGAGGAGGAGAAGAAGGAGAAGGAAGGAGGAGGGAGGAGAAGGAGGAGGAGGAGGGAGGAGGAGGGGGAGGAGGAGGGAGGAGAAGGGGGAGGAGGAGGGAGGGAGGAAGGAGGTCTTCTAGCATAGAGAAACCGCTTGGGACCACCTGAGGCTCAGTCGGTAGAGCATGGCGCATGCAATGCCAAGGGTTGTTGATTCAATTCCCGCTGGGGCCACCTATACGTAAAATGTATGCACGCATGACTATAACTCGTTTTGGATAAAAGCATCTGCTAAATTGGCTTTTGTTATGATATGTTGTATTATATTAGGGTTCGTATTCACAAAGTGTCAGAGTAAGAGTGATAATCCAGGTTTATTGTTCAAACCCCCCCTTCCGTGTCATCTTGTTTATTATCTAAAAGGCCAAACTGATTGTAGATCAGCACTGACATGCTTTGGCTGCATTTACACAGGCAATCCAATTATTTTGCTAATAATTGGGCTGCCTGCGTAAATTCAGCCTTTGTGAATACAGGCCATGATCTTATGTAACTTCTCTCAGACCTGGTAGAGAGAGCTGGGCGGAAGAAATATACATCCATGTTCTGTGCTCCTCTGGGGGGAAAGGTTCATGCTGCCACCTCAGAATCCAGTTCTGTTAGAAAAGGTTCCTGCTGCCACCTCAGAATCCAGTTCTGTTAGAAAAGGTTCCTGCTGCCACCTCAGAATCCAGTTCTGTTAGAAAAGGTTCCTGCTGCCACCTCAGAATCCAGTTCTGTTAGAAAAGGTTCCTGCTGCCACCTCAGAATCCAGTTCTGTTAGAAAAGGTTCATGCTGCCACCTCAGAATCCAGTTCTGTTAGAAAAGGTTCCTGCTGCCACCTCAGAATCCAGTTCTGTTAGAAAAGGTTCCTGCTGCCACATCAGAATCCAGTTCTGTTAGAAAAGGTTCCTGCTGCCACCTCAGAATCCAGTTCTGTTAGAAAAGGTTCCTGCTGCCACACCAGAATCCAGTTCTGTTAGAAAAGGTTCCTGCTGCCACCTCAGAATCCAGTTCTGTTAGAAAAGGTTCCTGCTGCCACCTCTCTCTCTCTCTCTCTCTCTCTCTCTCTCTCTCTCTCTCTCTCTCTGTCTCTGTCTCTGTCTCTCTCTCTCTCTCTGTCTCTGTCTCTCTCTCTCTCTCTCTCTCTGTCTCTCTCTGTCTCTCTCTCTCTCTCTCTCTCTGTCTCTCTCTCTCTCTGTCTCTCTCTCTCTCTCTCTCTCTCTCTCTCTCTGTCTCTGTCTCTGTCTCTCTCTCTCTCTCTCTCTCTCTCTCTCTCTGTCTCTCTCTGTCTCTCTCTCTCTCTCTCTCTCTCTCTGTCTCTCTCTCTCTCTGTCTCTCTCTCTCTCTGTCTCTCTCTCTCTCTCTCTCTCTCTCTCTGTCTCTGTCTCTGTCTCTCTCTCTCTCTCTCTCTCAAATTCAAATTCAAGCTGCTTTATTGGCATGAAAAACATTGTGTCAATATTGCCAAAGCAACAATGTATACAATATACATTGTAATAAAATTAGAAACAATAACATATAATAATATAAAATGGTAGTAAATAATAATACAAAATTAAATACAAAAATAATAACAATAAAATGGTAAGTCAGTAGTAAAAATGTAATAAATTGAAAAAATCTAAATATGGAAAATTAAGCTATAACTAACTTATAACTAAATAATGGTAATCTACATCTGTACTACAACTACCATCATCATCACTACTACTGCCATCACCATCATCATTAAACTGCTATCATTACCATTACCACCCATACCACTACTATAATGGGAATGATAAACAACAATAATAATAGTAGTAACAATAATATTAATAACAATAACAGCTATAATTAGTAAGTTCCTGTTTACTATGCAGATGTTACTATTCAGTGTCCCTCAGGCTATGGCAGGCAAATACATATTTGGCTGCAAGAGGAGCCACCCCCATCAGCCATTTCCTCTGGATTTAATGAGTTAAAATTTGGAATAAATGTAGTCATTTCTGTGAATAATGAATCTCTTGGTGAGGAATATTTATCACAGTAAAGGAGGAAGTGCATCTCTGTTTCTACCTCCCCTGTCGTGCAGTGACCACATACACGCTCCTCCTTGGGTAGCCATGTCTTTTTATGTCTGCCGGTTTCTATTGCCAATCGGTGGTCACTCAGCCTGTACTTGGTAAGGATCTGTCTCTGCTTCGTATCTCTGACAGAGTAGAGATAATCAGCCAATTCATATTCTCTGTTTAGGGTCAGATAGCAATTTAGTCGGCTTTGGGATTTTGTTTCGCTTTTTCCAATGTTGTAAATATGAGTCTTTTGATTGGTTCATGATTTTGTTTATTGGAATTCTTTCTTTTGAAGCAGTGCCGGTGTCAGCTTGGTTGGTTAGGTCCAACACCAGCTGACTGAGAGGGCTTCGTTCTGGGCTCAGCTCTTGGGTTTGAAGTGCTTTAAATTGCAGACTAGAATTTGGACTTGAATTTAGATGTTGCCAAAATTTTAATGATCTTTTCTGTATTTTCATTAATACTGGAAAGCGGCCCAATTCTGCCCTACATCCATTAGTTGGTGTATTTCTCTGGACTTGTAGAATTGTCCGACAGAATTCTGCATGTAGGGCTTCAATTGGATGTTTGTCCCACCTTTTAAAGTCCAGTTTATTGAGTGGCCCCCAAACCTCACTTCCGTAAAGAGCTATTGGTAGAATTACACTGTCAAATATTTTGGTCCAAATTGAATTGGGATGTTGATTTTGAATAATTTCATTTTTATTGCATATAATGCTCTGCGGGCTTTTTCTTTGAGTGCATTCACTGCCATATTAAAGTTTCGATGCAGA